>CAMZMU010000051.1:31731980-32118697 GCA_947311845.1 Poa pratensis | reverse complement strand
TTGCTGTTATTTCATTATTTGATATATTATTGCTTTCTTATTTGTTACCAGAATTGGGTGTCTGTCATTTGAAGTTAGATTTAGATTAATTTCTGTTTTCAATCTACATATACGTACATAAGCTACCTGGATTCCGATTGGTCTATGTTTTCAAGAGGCGCTAGAGTTATAGGTGATTGTTGGTTCGTGGATTACCATTGGATAAACAAGAATTGTTTTCTTACATATATTTCTATGGTTTGAGTGATTATGAACAACCAATAACTCTGGGTTTGCTAATGAGGACTGCTTAATCTTCTCGATTCTAAAATGTTCCTTTAATAGGCTTCACACATTCGCAATACTTTAACCAATAACTCTGGGTTTGCTACTGTTGGTCATAAGCTTAGTTCTTTTTCTTGCAAAAATAGTGTAAGATATCTGATACTGTAGTATTTTGATGTAGCAATCTTAATCGTTTCGGAAATAATAGTTCGGTCTGCTTAAACTTTCTTGTGTGTGTAGTGCGGCTCTTCTACAGTCACGCCCCTGCTCGAATAGATGAATCCCGTCCGGAGCTATTCTAATTTTTCTTTCGTTGTCTAAAAAATAAATATATTTGCTACAAAGCACACTCAAGCATGGGTGTTTTGCTACAGTTGGGTGTTTTTCTGAACTGCAGTTGTGTGGACAACCATGATGGTCCTAAATCTGCAAAGGAGGAGGTCGCTAGGGTCATGCCCAACTGTGTGGAGTTCTCTCCCTTGCGCTCCATGGCTGCACCAGTTCCCTCCATCGGCTCGCCATCGTTTTAATAGCCTGTCGGTTGAGGTTTATGTCCCAATATATCCGTTCTTGCCCTGTATCTTGCTTTTAATTTTTGGTATATCTACTAATATGCTTCTTACTCCTTCAGCTGCAAAAATTTGCAAATGCATTCGATGGCTAATAAAAGAATCACTTTTTCTTTTTTGTAAAACACAACCTAATGATTCATTCAGGGATTTGGCTGCTCATTTAATGAACTTTGTACCGTTAATTGCACATTTGCATCTAGGGTATGGTATACATTGTATTCCACTAACTTCGAGTTTTGCAAATGGATTTCAGGTTTACTGAATTGACTTTCTTGCTGTCAGTTTGAATAAATCAATGTGTTCCCTGATGAAGTATTACTTTGAAGCTGCACGAGGTAGGGCATTTGCTGGACCTTGCCGTCTCAGCACAGCTCTGGCTCCCACCCGAGACCTTGCCACACTTGGATCTCTTGGAGGTAGCCACACTCCTCTCTTCCTCATGTTTCCTCCTCACTCTCCTCTTACTATGTTTCTGTGTAAATTCCCACAAATTCTCATTTGTGTTTGTTTAGATGCTATTTTATATATGCTTACAAGGTGTTTGACAATAATCCAATGAGGCTGCAGGAGAGCATTAATCCATGTAATATTAATTTTTGCTATGTTGATATTTAAAATTTTCCCTCTATTTTGTAATGTATAATATGAACGATAGCAGGTTTGTTTGCAATTGGGTCATTTTTTTGCTTCTATATAGATTTGGATTTTATCTCTATATTCTGCATCTCCATTTGTAAGTTCTCAAAGAGATATGTTTTTGTTATGCACACGTTTGGATTACGCATGAATCGCTCTAACAATATTTGTCTTGGCATACTGCCATGTCAACAAAATGTATTCATGCTCAGATCACTGTTTATTATTAAAATATTAATGTTATTAAATTTCTGTGCTTTTTAAGTAAACTCACTTGCTTAAGAGTTTCTCTTATAGTTATGTAGCGTCTGTACCGTCAGAGGTACATAGTTTTTCTTATAGGTACGTCTGTATCATCAGAGATATATTTTTTGTTATGGGTACAAAAGACTTTGATAAACCATGTATTTAGTATTTCTTCCAATAATGCAGTCCACTTATTTAATATTCACCCACTTCCATTTCAGTTTTTTGAATGACCATTTCATTTGATTCTTTATTCTTTATGCTTCGACAATCTAGGATGGGAAAGTGATCCAAACATGAAACACACATGCCTATCAGGTTCATGCCTATTATTTGCCGGGGTTGTGTTTTCATGCCTATTATTTGCCTTTTTTCTCAATATCTGTTAGATTGTGAATAGTTATGTAGCTATCATACAATCTCATCACAGGATTCATTACAATAACATTGTTGTGCTGCAGGTGCCGAACCCATTTAGTTGAATTACAGAACACTAAATATCTCATAACACATGAGGCTATGTTTTAAATTAAATGTTATAACATTAATGCCCTCTGTTCGAGGGTAAGTATCCGTTTCTTTAAATTTTGGTGCCCAAGGTTGTGGGCACAACAATGCTCTTGGTGTAGGTGGATCTGTAGGGAAATTGGAGCTTCAGTTATTTTTTAGGAACATCAATATTTTTTTGCTGCTTGCAAGGTTAATCGGGTTGTTTGTTATTTTTACCATTAGACACTGCAAGGCGATCAAATGATTGCTATTGATTTTAATCTCATGACTGAAACCTTTCAGGATAATCATGTGTCCTTTAATTGTTGGGCCGGAGTCATTTGGATTCAGTATCAAATATTTTCAGAGCTGCGAGGAACTTGTGTGATTCATGACACAGAGGAAATACAGAAATTTTAAAGGTCTGTTATGTATAATATGAGCTAAACATGATATAGGTGAACCAATCAAGCTATTTTCCTTAAATGCCTTGATGCAGCAATCTTTGATTTTTGTCCTGCATTACTTTTTAGTTGCTTGCAATAATGTTTGATTTTGTGTTTCATAACAGAAGTAATTGCTTACCCTTTTAATTAATCCATATGGTATTTGCATGGCAAAGAATTGGTGGAGTATGGTTGATCCATGAACTGGTAGGGTGAAATTTTGTTGTAAGATTGTCCAAAAACATTTTGTGCAGTGTGTTGTGCCGTGCATATCTAGATAGATGGCTCCTCCGATTGTTCTAGATATCTAAATACTTTGTTGGGTTTTTAATTTGTTATTGTCCTTCCATGCCAGAAACTCATAATCACTAGGTTGATCATCATTCAGATGCTCATTATTTCTATTTGTTCTTGCAGGAGTACCATCTCCAAGCGTGTTTATTCAATCTATTTACCACTGGTCTTCTACTCGGAACTATCATCTTGCTGACAGCTACTACATGTATGGTAACTTCATTCGTAGTAACCAATGCCCCTTCTAGATCTTATTGTAATTTTCATGTGTAGGAGCTTCCCTAAAATATTTCAGGAAGGCTAAAAAATAATTAACAAAAAACACAGAATTGATTTTCTAAGATAATAAGTGCGCCATTGGTCTAAGTGGAATGTCTTTTAGGGCATTGTTGGTGCGTGCTAACTTTGTGCCATATTATTTAAATGTAGGACCCCCTATTATTGGTTAAAGATATTGTGTATGCAATCAGGTTTCTCAAGAAACTTCTGTCATTTGTGTGTATTGTGATTAGTGTGCTCATGATTAGCCTCTGCCTAAAAGTTACTTTAATAACTAGCTCGATTACTTTCTTTATGACGAAGCCTAGATCAGCAACAGAAACGGTGGTTTTAAAGAATAATATATAGTTCTCATTCTGCTTATGCAATTGGGCTATGTTTGGTCTTCTACATAGTCAATCGTATGCTGGTGGTCTTATATCTGTATGATATGAATATGATTGATGGCATCTTTATAGTTCTGTTGTTAATGTTGGCTCATAAGCTTAAAGATTGGTTTTTTTTTCAGAAAAGAGTCTTAAGATATAGATAGTATCTTGCCATAGCCATCTTAATGGTTTTGGAAATAATTGTGTAGACAGGTTAAACTTTCTTGTGTGCGTCGTGCGGCTCTTTACCCGTCACGCCTCTACTCAAATAGATGTATCCCGTTCAGCAGCTATTCTATTTTTTCCTTCATTTTCTATAAAAATAAAATACATTTTCTACAAAGCACACTTAAGCAGTGCAATATTTATAGACATGCTATGTGTGACTTGATCACGCTCTCTAATTTTGTCAGGTTAGTATCTTGGAGATCTTCACGATACTATACATTATACATATTTAATATGCATATTAAGGAACAGAATCGAAGTACTCCTTACTACTTATGCCATTTTGGCGCCCTTTGTTCTTCATTTTTTAGAATCTGTTCTACAAGCACTTTTTCTTTTGCTTATGTTCTCTCCTTTGAGGGTTTCTTCTCTGATTCTAAACAAGGTCTATCCGTCTCGGCCGTGAATTTCTTGCCCTCCGTCCAGGTCGCACTCTCTCACCGTCCTCTTCCCTGACCTCTTCTCCTTTTGCTTCACATCTGACAGGTGAGGGCACGCTGCACTGAACGATGAGGTCAACGCATAGGCTGCAACAGAGCTGGACGAGGCCGCTAGCCAGTTCTTCTCCGGACGAGCGACTTACATTAGAGGTTTGTTTTCTCTCTTTCTCTCTTTCCACGGCGGCAGCACGCAATTTTAAGACCAACACTAACTCATTCTACGTCTTCCCTTTGTGACACAGATTGATTGTATGCTGCTACCGAATCAGAGCAATGAAAAGTTTTGTATTCGCTTCTGTATGTGCCGTTGTTCAGTGCATGCTTACCTCAGATCTTCCCAAGCTTGTGGAAGTTTTAAAACATCTGGCGACATCTTATGTTATGGTCATTTCTTCCATGTAAGAATCTTGTGATTATTGCTAGAGCTAGCTGCAGCTTCAAATTTGTTTGAATGATATGCATGAAAATTTCGTGGTTATTGCTGAAATTATTGTTTCCCTTTTCAGAAAAATGAGAAGATGGTGCAATATCACTAGGATTTTCCCATCAAATCCAAGGAAAATATAAAACAAATCAAGGTATTTAGTAAGATCAATTGAAATGATTTCCTCTATTTTGTCTTCAATATCTTTCCTGTATGGGAGCTATAGCCTTTATTTTGCCCATTTTCATATTCCTTTAAAGTATAATTAGCTTAGATAGGTATATGGCACTTTAATACCATTAGTATGATCTGATGCATTTGCTTCATTTGGTTCAAATATTTAAAGGTACTTGATACACCTGATTCTTGCAGGTTCATGAATAGCATCTGATTGATCTGCTCGCACCTATGGAATAAACCTCATCTACTTCATCTACAAAAGAATGATTTAAAGGTCAGTTTAGATGAAGTCTATTCCCAGAGCTTCCTACCCGAATCAGTTTAGCATTGCAAGTGGAAGATTGGGCTATAATTCTTGCTCTTCGGGCACGTAAAGGTTGGCCCTTTATATTTTGATTCACCGTGCAAGTTTGGGATCCTTAGTGTTCAACAAAAAATACCTGCAGCTATACCATCACATGTTTCATTTTTTTATTCATTACCGATTTATTATCTACTAAAAAATCTTTGATATGCTGATGCTAAGCATGATTTGGTTGCCTTTTACATTTTTAAATATTTCATTAGCGTCGTGTTTTTTCCATGTCAGATTCTTGGTCAGCTTTCCAGAGAGTGAAATGGCTGAAGAATTTTGGTGATAAATGGTTGAATGACTACTTTATTCATCTCTATGCCGAAGACCATCTCGCCCTCATCCAGATTTATGTTCTTTGCATCGAGGTAAACCCTTTGCATTCCTTTGTTGGTGTTCAAGTGATGCTAAATTTTTTCCATTGGTTTGTATTCCATGTCTTCAGATCGTATGATGTGAGCAATACATATTTTAGTTTATTCTTTTTAGAACGTCGTTTAATCGTTCCTCTTAAGTTAGAGCACTCATATTTAGATCATATTCCTTCATATGTAATGTTCTGTATGTACTTGATTTGCTGCCTATGATTCAGATATATTTTCATACTGCCTTTTGAAACATGGAGGTATCCATATTCGCTTATATTTATCATATACTAGAGTTATTTTTATTTTTTACAACGGAGAGCACAGTTTAAACATTTACAATTTCTTAACTCGACATGCTCCTGAGACTTAAATGAGAAGGTCTTGCTACTTTCTGTTTTTTGTAGTTAAGCTGAAGATCTACGGAGGTCTTGCTACTCGACATGTTCCGCGACAAGTGAATTAACACATTTGGTAAATTTGGAATTTTTTATTTACAAGCTGCCCTGCACCTTCTGCCATAGGTTTGCCCTTATTCCAGAAATAAAAATATTTCCTCATGTATAGTCAATTAATTACATTTTGTAAATTTTGGATTTTTGTACAATCTGTTTATCTGTTGTTTGCCCATTTCTTTCACTGTACCATATGTCAAAACGGTGTTCATGCATACGCTGATCGTAACTAGGAATAATGCTCATTCCAGCGGTATCAATCTTTCCTTTTGTATATAAATTAAGTACACTCATTGAATGTTTGCTAGACTGTCAATTTCGTTGCACTGTATCAAGTTACTATAATAGTGCTTATACTCACCAAATATCTCTTCCCGGTCGTAACTAGGACTCTTCATGCGGCTTGCAGATAATGTTGTAATATCCTCCCATCATTCATATGCCTATTCCATCCGAGTAGGATTGGCACTATGTTCCATTTGCTAACTGGCTCATTGTAGGCTACTTGGTAATGCTTTTATGACATATTATTTATCTTGCTTCCCATGTTTGTCAATTCAAACAAAAAATATAGGAAGTAAAAACACAATTTAATTGTGACATGTGGCTCTGGGACCTATGATTCACCATGATATTTGGAAATGTGCAAGCTATATATCATTTAGTTTTTGTGTTGTCTATTCTATTTGGGGTGAAATTATGGTTCTATAGGGCAAAGATGTTTTCTCTTCAGTGGTCAGGGATTATTCCAAGGCCATATGAGCTCCTCCCTTTTGGTTAACGTTGAATTTCAATCAGAAATAGAGAATCTATAAAATGCATTTGATTGATCCTTTGTTGGTGTCTACCTAGATTGAGATAAACCTGTTTGAGTTTTTTTCAGAAGCCAAGTGGCATGAATATGAGCTAAATAAGTGCCATCCACCTCTGAGTTTGCTCGGTGGCCACCTCTATTTGATTATGCATATGTGTAACTGTTTTTAGAAACAACTTTTGCATTTCTAATTGAATTGTGTAATAGTTAAGTAGTTAACATGCACATTGCAAGTTTGCAACCCAGTCTTACTTATCAGTTTTCCTTAATAGACCATGTGCATATTATCCTTGAATTGATTACTTATTTGTGATTATTTGTGTTGTTGGCCACTATTTTTTTTGGGTTTCCACTAGGAATTTATATTTGTTCTTTTCAGTCATGAGCTTGACCTGCATTTTATGAACTTCAAACTCAATTTTTTCTTTTGTGTTTCACGATGTAGGCTTCTCTGGAGTTATAAAGTCACCACCGTGTAACAATGTATATATGAAATCTCAAGATGTTCTTAATCATATGAAGGTGATTATTTTTACATTCGTATTATTTTGTTTTAATCTTCCTTTTAGCATAGATCAAGTTTCATTTTCCATTGAGTTAATATGGAATACATATATGTATGCTGGATACCTCATTGCCATTTTTGACATCCTTAAATTAGTCAACAAAGTACCAGAGACAACAGAGCGGAGGAAAACTTGGGGCACTGGTTTCCAAACTCTTCTAAAAAGAATTTTATTTGATTTGGTTTAGTCCATAAAATTTTGATTGTCTATTATTTCAGGTTTGGCTCTTTGAGCTGAAATAGTGACATGAAGATGATTCTTCTTATCAGGTGCTCTATACGTTTCTAACTGTTATTTCTTTGAGGTGGGATGAACGTAGTCATGTACAAACTAGGTGGTTTGAGCTTACATTAGTGCCACAAATGGCCGTTGTTACTACTTTGTTTGTTTCCTCACAAGTGTTGCGATATACTGAAGGGCATTCATAGCTCTGACAAAATAAGTTGTCCTCTGAAATCTCCTGATTTATTTTTTCCACTCTTCTCCCTCTTGATCTATATGTGGCTTGATTAGTTTTGATGCCAGATAGACTACTTATCATATATATAATAAATTTTCCTATAGCTTCTATTCTTTCCACATGAATTACTTCTTGCCGACAATTAGTATATACATGCCTATGTTTAACATTAGAAGCTTCAGCTGGTATGTATTTGAAAGTTTCTATGAGCAGAAGCTAAATTTATCCCCATACTAATACTAATTGGATTGCTGATGAAGGTTATGCATATAGCAATGTCTGCACAAATATTGGACCGTGTACTTCCATGTGCTTAAGACTAACTAGCTTATGCAATATTTACAGATGTGCACCACACACATGAGTGACCAAAGTGAGTCTTTTATATCCCATATAAATAATCTACAAATAGAGGTACTGAGGTAGCAAGGAACTAGGACTAATAAACAAATTGCCACCTCATTCTTAGAGTATTGGATTTTTCAAGTTGCTTCTGTACGAGTTAGTTCTTGCACTCTCAACAAAATTGAGTAGAGCAAATGATCCTCAAGACTCGCAAAGTAGAGTAGGAGGTTAAGTTATGACATGGGATTTGTTGGTTTCATACATTCTATTGCGTTATCCAGATACATTTATTTTTTGTTTCATCAGCCGCCGCATTCAGCCTGCTTGCCAGTTTTTCTCCAAAATCTAATCAAGTAACTTCAGTGCCTTACACCGGTTTACAAATCAGAAACCTCCACTGGGTACACCTGATTTACAGTTCAACTCCGGTACATAGTGCTCAGTTTAATATGTCGGTGTATCTACCTTTCATATTAAACCTATTCCATCTTTGTGATTAATCGTTTCATGCAGATGCTCATAAGAATCACGGCGAGGGAACCATGTTCGTCTATGCCGATTCTGAGTGCAAGAGGACAATAGATCTATGAGGTGCTATCAGCCTTCCAGATTACCACAATATATCTAAACCCCATTGTGCTAGAACCACTATTTTGCATACAGATACTCTCAGCAATTCTCTTTACAACCCGTTTATGACGTAACAACCGAGCAAAACGAGTTAGTCATCACCTTCACCAACACTGCCTTTATACCTAGAAAAATGATCCAATATATATGAACGCTTGAGCTATCAGAGCATTTACTACTAAATCTGTGAAAGATCTTCTGTTTGCTTATGGCACAGTTACTCATCTCTCATATAATTGTTATTGTTTTGAGCAGATCCTTGCAGGGAGGTGGTTCAGACATCTCACCCTTGCCGAAAATCCAGCTGTGTTTATCCAAAAGATGGGACACCTCTTATGTTTTAGTAGGGAGTACTATATAGCTAGACATGCATAGGCATGTATAATATATTTACATGTTTACTCCGCACTCATATATATAGCCTATGGCATGATCCGACCTTACTTATTTATCGGTTTAGAATGTGAGTTTTATTGTGTGCCAAATTCAGCAGCCTTCGGCGATCTACCGTCCAGATGTAATATTATGGCATCACTGAAGTCTTATGTTTACCTTTGATTTTGGTTGGTGTTTTCTTTGCTGATCAGTTATGTGCAAGGTTAATTGTATACTGAATGTTCATCGGATTTCTCTTGCATGTAATTTATTGTCAGTTAGTTGTGCAGAGAAGGTCAGGTGTGTACCACCCAATTACTTAAATAATGGTAATTGTTAATTCTGTATATCACAGTAAACATAAAACTAAGACTAGGTAAATGTGGTGTGGCCACACGCCGCACCCGTGGTGACAAAAAGATTTATCTGAGTGTATGGTCATTGTTACTGAAAAGGGATAGAAGCATATAACATAAAAACATGAATCTTTGCGAAATAAATAAAAACAAATGATCATATGAATGTAGTAAGATTAGATGTATATAGTAATAGTGCAATAAAAACAAATGATCATATGAGGAGAGAGAGGACATGACGGCGAAGCTCGCTGTGGCCGTCGATTTGAGCGGGGAGGAGCGAAACGGCGGGGCGGCGCGTCAGTGTCGCCGGCGACCTCCGGTTCGCTCGGGAGAGAGAAGAGAGGGAGGGGGATTTGTGGGTTTTTTGCAGTAAGACACCTGGGCTTTCATGTGATTGCAAACAGATCCCTCCTCTATTTTCTGGGAAGAAAAATTATTTGGAAGAACAATTGTTGAATAGAATGAACATTTCTTAGTTTATGTGGAAAGTTTGGAAGTTTGGTAATTTCTTAAATTCAATTTTTTTAAATCAATTTTGTACACAATGGATATTTGGTCTAACTATGTTAAATATTTATTGGTTTTGAGATTTTTGTGATTTTTTGAATGTACTGTTAATTCATATTTTGTTGGATGTCTTGTCGTTTATATGGAAAAAAATTTTGTTAAAAATTGTGATTTATGAGTAGAGAGGGAAAAAAATAGAAACTTCTAAAATGTTGGAAAGGTAAGGAGCGTTTTGTAGGAAACGCGAGGTCTTTTCCGCAAAAAGCGACGTGCGGGGACTTTTGATGCAAAAAGTTTTATTCCAGAGGGCCGATTTATGATTTTTTGGAAACGTGAGGGCTTTACTGCGAAAAAAACGGCAAGCACTGCAGAAGTGCACATGTATATGTCCGTCAAAATAAAAAGGCTAAAACATGAAAGTTGTTTGGAAGGGTGATATGCATCCACTCGTGGAAGGAAAATTCAAACGGGTGACTGAGCGCGACGAATTTGACAAAATTCGTCGAATGTTTTTGTGAGTTTAGATCACAAATTAAGGAGGTAGAGTGAATGAAATTCGAAACCGATCATGGGAATGGAACCTATTTGTTGACGCGCATATATTTCATGTATACAATTTTTTGGAAAAAGTGGGTTTATTTTTTGTAAAAAAAAACTACAGTGAATCGCTGTGAGGCCTCCATTTCCAGCGTCCTTAATATATAGAGGTAATGAGTTTGTTGCCTTCCTTTTTGTTGTGTTCTTTTTTCCTGTTTAGTACTTGCTGCTATTTAGGCTAACCATTCAGTGCTATTTTAGGTAGCTGATGTGTCTTCTCTGCAATCAATACGGGGCATTGTAATTGATCAATGTTTTGAATGTAATTGATCAATGTTTTGAATGTAAGATGTATTGGCTGGTTATACGAGGTGCCACATTTAGTTTTTTACAAACAGAAGAGTTGGGCTTTTGGAGTGTTCAATCTCCACTCTTTCAATATCATACTATGGACGATTGACATAACGTTTTGCAAATCGAAAACCAGTGTCAACGGCGGGTGGCGCGCGGCAAGCCACGCCAAGGAATCTAGTAATCTAAGATCATGATAACTCCTGAGCGATCTACAACTTTTACAAGAGAAAAAAAATCGTCTACAGTTATTGAACATGACTCCGTATCTAATTTTGGTCACTGGACTTTAAAATACTGTAAATACGGTCACCGGTATAATTTGGCAAACATATTTTGCTTAGTTCGTATATCATTGACCCATTTGATAGCATCTCTAATACCTGCCTGATAATAGGGCTAAATTTTTTTTTAGTGCATTGGGGCAAAACCACTGCTCCATTAGCTGTCGTTGTTCTATATTCTGCTTCAAGAAAAAATAAGATAGCTGTAAAAAATAACACCAAATGCTGCCATAAAACAAATTACGTCGAGGGGCGAGCCCCCAACCGCCGAATGGACGTTTCCCATGTGCCATCGCTGAGACCGGCCGAGCACGATTGCTGCATCGGATAGCGTTAATGACGCGGCTTTGCCAATTTTCCGGCTGAAAATCGACCTCCAGCGTCAAGGAGTCCCTACTACGCATTTTTCACCGACGTGGCTACCATCTAGGCTCTGACGAGCAGCTGTCCGGTTTCCTCCTTGTCGCACATAAGGTGTTCGACGAGTAGTGGTGCCCTATTTGGTGTCATTTTTTAGGGATACTGTTGGAGATGAGCATTTCTGATGCCCTAAAAATGCACTTTTGGTGTTGTAAATGTTACTTAATCGGTTTGTGGTGTCCTATTATAAGGCATCTATTGAAAATGCTCTTAGCTATCCACATTAGACAACTTCAATGCACAGGGGCGGAGCTACAGTGTATCACTGGGTCAATTGACCCCGATGACTTCAGCCTAAACCATCGTATGTATAGCCCAGTACAGAAAAATGACCCCAGTGAAAATAGGATTTTGACTCCAGCCCGTCAGATTCCAGTCACGCGTGAAAGCCCACCAGTTAATGCGCAAACCACGCAGCACTAACAGCCCACGTTTAGATGAATCGCCCCAAAGGTAATAACTGCTCGGGCATTACGCTCGCTTCGTCGCCGCATCCTATTCTACTCCATTTCTTTCTGTCAAGTTCCGCGGTCATCACAAGTCTGATCGAGTGGATCACGCCGGCCGCCCCTCGCCGCCACTTCCCCTCCTCTGCGAAGTAAGTGCCACTACAACCTGTCTTTCCATCTCATTCACACAAAAAACTTGTCTTTCCATCTAATTGAATCCGAAGTAGATTTAATATTCACAATTCCTTAATGTTTAATTAGCTTAGGATTTCCTGGTGTGTTGATTTATTTCTTTGTTCGGAGGTTTGGCCGTTTAGTTGGGTAGTGACCTATTGGGTAATCAGGGCTCACGTGAGTTTTTTTAGAGAGGGATCACGTAAGTTTGACAATCGAGATTAGGCCTCAAATCACTCCCAGACAGTGTCAGATAATCTAACAAGGAACTCGTACCGTAATTTCACATATATATTAATTTGTATGTATTTCGGTACTAAAAATCTCTTGCTAATTTGACACGTAGTACAAATTTAATGGGGTATTTTTTTTAATTTGAGAGAGGAAAACCCCCTTCACCGCAAACGATCCGGATCATAAAGGTCCATCAAATATTAGAGGCACTACTCGTACTTGCCCTTTGCGTGCTTTTCAGCAATGAAAATAATGAAGAAAATGCTTGTACATCATTGGATTGGCAACAATTTCATGAATCACTGCATCATATATGCTTTTTGGAGCAAATACATCTATATTCAACTCCGCATAAGAATGTGATAGACCGCTTTTTCAGGATAGAAGACCATAGAGACAAAACAAATAGAGGTAATTGCTTTTACAATCCGAATTTGTTTAACGTATAATGATAATTAATGCTTCTTATTATGCGAGTTTGCTAAAACAAATATATTACAAAAATGATAACCAACCACGCATCTCGACGTCTGAGCTATACACATTCGTTTTGACACCGGCAACCTTTTCTCCTGGCTTCGCCCCTGTCAATGCACCCCAAAACGCCCCTTTTGTCCGTTTTGGGATGTGGATAAAAACAAGATTCTAACGACACCTCGGAAACCATGGTAAGAAAAAAAAGCTGCCATATTTTATATTGAAAAATATTAAAATGACAAAAAAGGGCGGTGAAGCGGACTTGTCCGCCAATATAATGGGCTGTGACGTAGGTTGTGTACTAACCCTAGACTAACATGTGAAGCAGCCGCACACTAATGCGGGAAGTACAAGGAGATGAAAAAAAAAACTGTCAAAACATATAAAATTTGGATTAGTTTCAAAGGTATTGAACGTTGGGAGGTCAACCATAAAAACATTTTGCAATTTTGCAATTCCGTTTGAAAGTTACTATATTTCAAGTTTAAAATTCAAAAATAATGTCCATACGTTAATGTCATAGAAAACATGCTCGCTCAGCAAGTAATGTCCGTATGGAAACCGGGCCCGCACTTGACCCCACAGGATCGCTGGTTCAAACTTCTGAGGAGGCGAGTAACTCGATGGGGGTGGCGCTTGGCCGGCTAGATTATCTCCAGCTAGCGCTCATGACCATCCAATGGCGCGAGAAGCGTCTGTGCCGAAGCGAGTACGACGAACGAGAGTTCTGCGCCCGCCTGCTGCTTCTCGCCCCTCCGATGCAACTCTTTCCTCCACAACGCCCTTTTGATTTCGGGATCGAGGAGAGAGGTTGGTTTCCTGTGACATTTTCTGAAAGGGCATGGCGCTCCCATGTGTGGTTTTGGTAATTAATGACAATCCCTATGGACTAATGGTTGCATTAAGTTTTACTTGTAGTGTTTGTCCATAGACCATGCTTGAACTCCATATGTTGGATTCAAGGTTGATGCCATGAGTATATTGATATAATGAAGTATTTGGCATCAAAATCATAGAGTTGAGCATATTGCAAGTATGTCTTGAAGAAAAGAATTATGTGATCATTCATGGTTATCTTCAAGACATCATCTATTGAAAAGAGAAGAAAAGATACAAGGTTGATCAAGTATTGATCAACACACAAAGCTACAAGATGTACCAAGTGGGATCATGTATCTCTTGGTATGTGGTGATCGTCATCAATGTTGAGAAGCGCAAGTTCAAGAGGAGCATCTCGAAGAAATCCTAGGCTTGAAGCTTGCCGCCCATTTAGAGAAAATGTTCATGTGAAGATGTGCCTAAGAGAGGCTCTCCCATAGTGGAGTATGGGGGAGCAATGTTTGAGTCTTCACCAAGCGAAGCGCAATCAAGAAAGGTGGTCCACTTGAAGAGATCAAGATCGACATCATCTAGCTCAAGTGGAATGCGCAAGGTAAAGGTATGATGTTGATAGGGTTTCTATTTTACCGGTCTCATGGTTCTAGTTGGGAGACCGGGTTATAGGATAGATACCGTACTATCAAGAGGGGCTCTCAATTGAGCTTTAGCGTATCAGTTGGAGAGAGCTCAAACCTTTGCATACTTGGCTTCATCTTTCTTGGTTCTTATTTGGATTTTCTATGTGTGGGGTTTTGGAGCTTGTTGTGATCTTCATAACAAGCTCAAGTTCATCAAAAACGGATTTCGTATGAAAAACTTATTGCGTTTTTGATGTTGGAGGTTTTACCGGTTGTTTCTTTATAGAGAGGTTTTACCTTTCTACATTTGGTTTTATCCTCCCTTGTTGGACTATGATGTTTCTATGCATAATCTTGTCGGGCTCTTCGTTATGATTCCAACGAGCCCAAGAACGTCGAAAACGGAGTTCGTATTCAAAAGATATCTTCGTTTTCGTATTGATGGTTTTCCTGTTTTTCATAGTGCGGAAGTTCCGGGTGAAGTTCCGGTGGTGCGGAACTTCCGCCCGGAATGGCGGAACTTCCGACCCTGCGTGAAAACTAGAAGTTTCGGAAGTTCCGGGTGAAGTTCCGCATCTAGTTCCGCTTAATTAATTAGCTCTCGGGTGTCCTCATTTCATAAGCGGAACTTTGTCCGGAAGTTCCGGGTGAAGTTCCGGTGGTGCGGAACTTCCGCCCGGAATTGCGGAACTTCCGACCCTGCGCGAAAACTGGCCAACGGGCAGATTTCTCACATACCTACTTAAGGGGTCTTCTTCCCCAAACATAACACAACTCCTATTCCTCCATGATTCTTTGCCACCATTGTTGACCTTGTTGAGCTTTGCTATCTCTCTATTCCTCCATGATTCTTGCCTCCAATTAGAGGGAAAAGAGAGAGGAGATCTAGATCTATCATTCCACCAATCAATCTCTCCTCTAAGTGAGGGGAAGCTTTTGGATCTAGATCTTGGAGGAATTTGGTGTTCTTCTTTGTTCTTCCTCTCTTCTCCCCCCAATAGCATTAGTTGCTTTGGTGGGATTTGAGAGTGAAGGATTTTGAGCACTTCTTGTGTTCTTGCCCATTGCATCGGTTGCATCGGTTTGAGTTCTCCACGGTGATACGTGGAAATCGAAGTTGAGAAGCTTGTTACTCTTGGGTACTTGGGGTGCCCTAGAGCTTGTCCTCTTGGGTACTTGGAGTGCCCTAGACGGTCCTTGTTGATCTCGGAGTTTTGGTGGCTCGCGGGATAGTTGGGAGCCTCCAATTAAGTTGTGGAGTCGCGCCCCAACCTTGTGATTCTTGTGGCTTTGGGAGCCGCGGGAATTCGGTGAGAGCCTCCAATTAAGTTGTGGAGTGTGCCTCATCCTTGTACGGGTTCGGTGACCACCCTCAAGTGTCCCATAGTGGTTCGTGGCACTCTACATTGGTAGAGGCACGAAGGAGATTACGGTGTGCCATTTGACGGCTATTCGGGGATCACTTTGTGACTCCGCACCGCTCCAACGGAGACGTAGCTTCCATTGGGAAGTGAACTTCGGGATAAATCATCGTCTCCAAGTGCCTCGGTATTTCTATACCCGAGCTTCTTACTTATGCAATTTACTTTGTGATAGCCATCGAGCTTGAAGTAATATATCTTGCTATCACATAGTTGCTTATCTTGTTTAGCATAAGTTGTTGGTGCACATAGGTAACCTAGCTTGTTTAGGTTTGTGCTTGATAAATTAAACGCTAGTTTTATTCCGCATTTATTCAAGCCTAAACCGTAAAGAATTTTAAATCGCCTATTCACCCCCCCTCTAGGCGACATCCGTGTCCTTTCAATTGGTATCAGAGCGGGTTCTCTCGTTTTTGGCTTCACCGCCTCGAGAGTAAAGATGTCGTCTAGTGAACTAGTGCACAATGCTTCTTTTATATTAGATGGCACAAATTATGATGTTTGGAAAATTCGCATTCTTGATATTCTTCGGGTCATTGACCCATACATAGAGCGAATTCTAGATAGGGGTTATTCTCCTCCAAGGAATCCCAAAAGATTATCTTTTGGATGAGAATAATTCCTATCTAGATGCTCAAGCTTCTAATGTGATTTTCAATGCTTTGAGCGATGTAGTTATTATGTCGGTCTCTCCTTTTCGGAATGCTCATGAGCTTTGGACCAAGCTTCAAGATAAATATGATGTGTCCAAGAATTGTGGAGATGATTGTTGTCCCTCCACTTCCGGCCGTGATGAGTTCTCAACTTCTTCTACTTCACCTACATGTGGCAAGCCACAAAGTAATGCAATGGTGAGTAGTGATAGATATTGCAATAATGATAGTAAGCTTATTGTTGATGATACTTCACCTCTATCTTATTGCAATGATTTATCTTTGGACTTAAACGCATCTAGAACCAAAAATGATCTACATGCTTGTGTTGATAGTCCTTGCATATCATGTACAAATTGCTTGACTAATCCTCGTGATGATATGCTCTCTATGTCTTGTTCCCTTGATAAAAATACTTCTATTTCCTCTAGTATTTGTTTGGCTAACAATGTAGAGGAAACCGAACACTCCATGGAACAAGACATGGACTTGAATGGTGCTTCAAGTTTTGCTTCATCATCATCAACCACTTCACACTTTTGCCTTATGGCAAGGGGATCAACGGTAATTTCTACCTTGACTCCCAATATATCTCAAAATGAGAATGATGTTGATAATGATGTTGATAATGAAGAAGATGATAATGATGCTTCCCTTATTGAGAAGGGTAAAATGGTTCTTCATGCTATTGCTAAGAATAAAGATGCTCATGCTAAATTCATAGAAATCTTGACTATTGCTATTGAGAGCAATAAACTTATTGATGAGCATGAAGACACAATTGAGAAAATGCAAAGCCGCGAATATAAATACGCGGAAGAGATCGCCGATCTCAAGGAAGCTCTTGAAGAAGAACAAACCACCAAGGAGTCTCTTGAGGAAACTTATGCTCTCGAACTTTCTAGAGTAAAGGGATCCTATGATAGTTCTCTTAAAGTGGCTAATGACTTCAAAGTAACAAATGGTAAGCTTATAGATGCACATGCCAAACTCCTTGAGAATTTTGAGCACCTAGAAAATGGCTCTAGGGTCGTTAAGGGTGAGCTCATCAAACTCACCGAGTCTCATGCGCAACTTAAAGCTTCTCACTCAAAAGAGCTTGCCAAGTTACTTCTCCTATTGTCATTAATAATGATGCTTGTGCTACTAACTCTATCTCTTGTGAAGCATCCATATTAACGGAGAATGTTGAGCTAAGGGCTCAACTTGATTGCTATCTAGCAAATATGGGAAATTGGAAGAAAGCCATGAAAGCTCTCGAGCTCTCATGAGGACCTTCTAGTCTCCTATGATAAGCTAAAGTTAGCTCATGAGGGTATTATTACAAAGGTAACATCTTGTGAGCCTCATGTGGACAATGGCACAACTCTACTCAAAATGCTTTATTGCCATGTGCTAGTCCTAGTAATTCATCCACTCATAATATTGCTACATCTTGTGATGAATTACTTTCCATGCCTTGTTGCTCTAACAATGAAGCTTCAACTTCCTCTAGTGTTTTTGTTGATACTAACCATGTAGAGGAATTAAAAGAGCTCAAGGCCCAAGTCACTTCTTTGAAGAAAGACTTGGAAAAGCGTCATGATGGGAAGCCCACACTTGACAACATGTTGAGTGTGCAAAGACGCCCCAATGACAAGAGTGGACTTGGATTCAACTCCAATAACAAGAACAAGTCCAAGTATAACAAGAAAAAGAAGGGCCATGAACAAGTCAAGAATTTGGCCAAGATTGTTTGCTTCAAGTGCAAGTTGAAGGGCACCATGTTAGATCTTGCCCTTTGAAGAAGAAGTCTCTTAGTGAGAAGCAACAAGGGAAGATGCCTCAAGTTCAAACTAAAGTTCCCCAAGTCGAAGAACGGCCACTTCCCAAGAAGAATCAAGCTATTCCTTCTCAAGTTGAGACTTCAACAAAGAAGAAAGGAGGAAGCAAATGTTGCTACTTATGCCGTGAGAAGGGTCACTTTGCTTCTTCATGCACTAGTGGTACCTTATCCAACCCTATCATAATTGATAATGTTTATTCTCTTAGGAAGGATAAGGTTGGCAATGTGTTTGCCAAATATGTTGGTACTCAAAGTGGTGTCAAGAAAAGAACCATTTGGGTTGCCAAGCCTATTGTGACTAACCTCTTAGGACCCAACTTGGTTGGGGACCAACAAGCTAAAACTTGATCAATAGGTGTTGTGGAGGGCATTGGAGACTTGGCTACATCATGAAGAATTAAGGGATCTTCATCAATTATATTCTCTCAAGCCAAGTCATTTGGATTATATTGTTCTATAACATATCCAATGTTTCTCCTTGCGGTAACTTGTATTTAAATCATATATACATTGAAAGTTGCTTGCACCCTTGCATGTGTTTGGTTTTGTACCTTGCTAGTGTTTGTATATGTTGTGCTCTCTACTTACTTATCTTGAGCAATCAAGTATGTGTATGTTGGTTTGCACACCATGTATGTGTGAGTTTGTGTTGAGCCTTTTGTATCAACTTGCTTATATCTTAATTGGCTCTTTTTGAGAGATTAATGGACTATCCCATTTTGGGGGAGTGATATGCTTGCGCACTTCACAATCCTAAAAATGTATATACATGAGTACTACCACTTAGTGTTGATATATCAATTTTATCTAGTCTCTATATGGTATGTCTTCTCATGAGAAATTCAAATTCTATAATGTTCATTAATCATCTCTAGTTGGGTTTTACTTGCCTCTTGTGGAGAATGAATGGATTATCACATTATGGGGGAGTAATAAGCTATGTGCATATTACAAACCTAGACAATGTGAACATGTGAGGTATTGCCACCTAGAATTGATATTGTTAATTATCTTATTCCTTTGTGGCATGTTTCTCAAACAAGTTCCCATTTGCTTAAATGTTTTTACTTACTCACACTTTGGATCTTGTTTGTGATGAATGTTCTTGGTAAGGTTTTCCTCTAATATGTTCTCATATATCTCTTTGGAAACCGATTGCTTCAAAGCACTCTTTGTAGTTGCTTTGCATTATCGCGTGAATATTTGAAGCTATCAAGAACATTTATCTACATAAGCATCGCGCTTAAATCTTATCCTTCACCATGTGCTTATTGGTTGTGAAGATGATCTTGAATATCAATCCAATACACCACTAAGAAATTTCTACATATACTCCATGACAATTGATAGTCATAATTGTGGTGAAATTTGTAGATCATCTTCATATTGGCTCTTGATTTTATTGCCTTATTTCTTGCCAAAAATTAATTTGTTTTAACTCCATTGTCTTCCTTACCTCTTGTGGATCATTTTGCTTTACTCAAACTTTCCTAGTGTTTTATTTGGTATAGGAGAGGCATTGATCCCATCATTGTGCACCTTGCATTCAAAGGCTACTTATAGATAATGCACTATTCTTGGGTGAGCTATCCTATATTGAGTACAACTTATATTTTCATTAGTATTGGATCTTATTGCTTTTTCTTGATATATGACTAGTGTTTGAATAGATATTTGAGAGCGATGATTCCATGTGTGTGCATTGTGTATTCAAATACAAGATCATAAAATAATGCACTTTTGTTGGGAGAGCTATCATGTATCTTTTTAAACACTATTTTTATTCTATTTGTATTTGATCCTTTCCATTGGTCTTTGATCCCGATGACATGTCTCATGGAAGACAAACCTTTTTGGCTTGGTACTTTGTACCATCATGAAAAGTGTAGAGGGTGTGGTTTATTTGTTGGAACCCCGCTCTTTCCTTTTGAGAGTTTGTCCCAATTGGCATCTCTCTTTGGGAGTGGGTTATATCATTCGTTGATTAACATCTCTCTCTCTTTGTAACATCCTGATTTTTACGGGTTTAATTTTTTTTTAAAGCAAAGGATGTTACGACATGATAATAAAATAAATATTTTATTCGTAGTCGATAATATTATTCCAATGTGGTTTGAATTGAATTTGGAAAATACAAGATATTGATTTTTATTGCGTTTGAATTCAATTTGCCTTTTTCCTCCTTATTGGTTTATCTGAAATTTTGCTTTTGAACTTTGGCCTCTCAACACACACGTGCATGCGTTGGCTGTAGCCATGCATGGCACATGCACATGCACGTACTGAACTGATCGATCCTTCCCTAATCTCTTTCTTTTTCTTCCCTTGTCCTGGACGTACTGCACCCAATTGATCTCTCTGTTCTTCTTATTCTTTTTCTGACGACTACCGAAGCAGTCAGCTAGCGCAGGAGGCCGGACCAGCAGCTCGATCGACCAGGCCCAGCCGCACTCGCTCGATGCTCTACTCGTACGCCCACATGAGATGTAGTCCCAGCTCAACACGCCAGGAACGCATCGTCTTCGTCTCTCTCCGTACTCTCAACGGACGCATGCGAGCAGTAAAGGAAAGATCAATTCCCATCCGAAACTGCCGCTACTGCCTCTTAATCGGCAATGAATTGCAATTCCTCCGCTCTCAGCTTCTCTATCTAAAGGCTCAGACCGATGCCTCGAACGTCCTCTTCATCTCACGCCACACCCTGAACCATAGGCTCCCACTTCCATCTGATTCCGCCCGGTGAACCGACGAACGCTGTTCGCGTTCCCGGCAGCTGCAACTACTGGAGGGCGATCTGCTGCGCAAGGAGTACCGCGTGGAGGAAAAGGGTTGATTCTGAAGACTAGAAGCTCAAGCTCGTCATCATATCCGACGCAATCTGCAACTCCCATCTCTTCACTACATCGACCTCCTAGGACAACTACATCCAGCTCGGTGAGCACAAACGTCTTTCCTTGCACACAATCGTTAGTTCCATAGACGCCTATCCAGTAGACATGATTTCCGGCTATAGAGTTCTAGTTGACCGTGTGGCCGTAGCTCCGATGCCACCCGATGGCATTGGCATGGCACTATGGCAGCGTATCTTCCATCCCTTGGATCTTCATGATCCCTACATAGAAAACGTTCCTAATGATCTTAGCAATCCAGCCGTAGTATTTGTTCTCATATACCTATGTTAGTTTACAAAATTAATTTGAAAACATGTATGCATTCGACCCAAATTCAATCCTAATTGAATTTGACACATTGTTTGGACGTAGGTAGTTTCATTTCTGATATTTGTATATGCCCAGTTTAGTGTTTGCATGTATGTTATTCCGTAGGTTTGCTTAGTTCAGTAGTAACAGGTTTATTTGTTTACCGTCGCATGTTCAGTTATAGATTCATTGAGTAGAATTAGGTAATGTTGCCACTGTTCTCATTAGTGTTGCTGCTGATTAGTGGTACGGCTTAGCTTCTTCTGTAACTATGTTAGTTCTGTTGTTTCGTTATCTAGTAGATTGATCTCTTGTTGTTAAGCTAGTTTCATTTCGTGTCTTCCTTCCAAGTATAATTGGTGTTAGCTAGACATGCTTAGCCTACAGTAGTGTTTCCATGTTTAATCCATGCTTAATTCTGTTTCGTAGTGACCATGCTCTCTTCTTGTTGGTTGTTTATATGATGTGAGCATAGGATAGTTGTTTCAGTACTTTGTGGTCGCATGAGAAGTTGTAGGCTTTCTGTTAGAATGTTTGTGCATTGCATACTTATACAGTACCACCTATAGTGGCTATATTATATAAATACTATTTTTTTTAAAATATAATACTGTTAGTTGGAAACGGTAGACGAACCGACACACCTTGAACCATCGGAACCTTGCTAGCCTTCTTTGGGTTTATTCGACACCTCTTTATTCGAGCTTATTTCATCGTATTGCTTTTATTTATTTGGTTTGCAATTGCTTTGATACGACGATTAGGGAGTGGCGAGGATTACGATCACGACCAAGGAGGTGAAGAGCAGGAGTTCAACAACGAAGGCATGCCCCCCCCCCCCCCCCCTCTCATGTTTTTATCCTATGTTTTTAAAAGGGGCATTATTTATTGTTTTAAAATTATGCATGCTATTTTCAATTTACTGGCGTGTCGATTGACACACCAGCCTGATCCGCTTGTCGCCTTATATACTTGATACCCTGAGTAGAAATTATATAGTAATCCTGTAGAGTAGAAATGCTTAGCCATGCTTAATATCCAGTAGGATATCTTTATCTTGCCTCTTTGGAGGAATTGGCTGACCTTTGGGTCACAAACATATTTCTGGACATGATGAGCTCGTTGAGCTTGGCTGATGAGCCGTTGTTGCTTCCTCTACTCTACCTTCTACTCTGGGTGAAACTTACCATCTAAACATTGGCGCGGGCGACTGCTGGATCAACTGATGAAGGAGCGATTGGCTGCCCTTCACAAGCTGAAGGGGGCAATCCGTCGTCCGTGCCGCATAAGGGCCTAATAAGTCTCGGATTTGAAGATTGTGACCACCGTACAACCACATGCTAATGGGCTCTGGCTGGGTCAAGTAAGTTAGTCAGCCTTTGGTGTCGATGTCGCCGTACCGCAGATGGGGTGTCTGCCTACGGGAGAACCTTCGGCACAGATGGGGGGACCGGTTTGGGGACGTACTCTCAGTTCCGGCGCCATACCCGGTGGGCATGTCACATCTTTGGGGGATCTAGCTAAAAGACCTTGTCACGAATTCTCTATTGCTATGCTAGCGACGGCGGTTGCAATTTGGCGAGTTTGTGACGTGTGGTGAAAGTGTACCACCTCTGCAGAGTGTAAAACTATTCGAATAGCCGTGTCCACGGTCATGGACGACACATGAATCTTTCTTGACATACAGGAACCCTGTTTTGCTACTTCCCTCTACCCCTATTCTGGAATCTTATGGAGAACGTGAGGTGTCGAGGACACTCACGATGTTGAGAAACATTACACTGAATACAAAATCTGTTTTCATCTAAAATTGTTTTTATCAAAACTATTATGGTATTGCAAATAAAATTGGCTTTTATGCAAAAGAACCATACAGCCTTCCTTTGAAGCCACATGTAGCTATGATAGGTTTTGCATAAGGGGGGCACGCTGAGTACATTATTTTGTACTCATCGCATTGCTTTTGTTGATTATTCAGAGCACCACGAAGAAGGAGAAGAATACGACTACTACGACGACGCCGAAGAGTGAGGCCTCGTGGACTACATCGACTGCCTGTGGCTAAGATGGAGTCACTTCGCGTTTTACATTTCCGCTGAACATTCTGGTTGTAATAAAATGTCACAAGACATTGTACTATGTGGCTGTTGCTACCCAAACTTTGTAATAATTTACTTTTGAACGTTATGCAATGATATTCATTTCGCTGTGTTGTCAACATTGATCTTGGGGTTGACATGATAACACAGGAGGTCTGGATGTGTAAGTTCCGGTCCTCACAGAAGTGGTATCAGAGCCGACGTCGACCTAGTCACGTGGCCTTAGATAGAATGGAAAGCCTTTAGTACGTATTTTAATAAAAAAAAAATATGTACAAAGAAAAATATAGTTTTCTTGCTGTTGCTTATCTCTCATATTTACTTTGCATTAGAAATTTGGTTTTTTTTTTTTATCTTGCTGATTACTCTCATCTTATTCAAATGTGCGTAGATGGCAGTACCTTCATCCCGCCGTATCGAGGAGTTCGGAAACCTGGGACAACAGTTTAAGGACTTGTTGACGTGTTTGGGTTACGACCGTGACCCAGAGATTACTGGTCACACCATCCACAGAATTTGGAATGAAGAAATCGTTCGTGTTGATCTTGTAGTGTACCCCAATTTGAGACGTCGCGGACGTGGCCGAGGGACTAGAGGACACCAGTTCACTGCAAATGGAGAGGATGTTGAGGATGCTACCATCCATGCTATTCACAAGGCGCTGCAAGAGATGACATGTATCTACCAAGATGATCTCCGCTACACGCCCTTCCGTTATTTTGCCTACCGAGATAACGGAGGAGTGCTACGTCAAGACAGAAGGTACCAGCAGGAGGATGATCCAACACTTGTTCGCATGGCGTCACTGAACTTTGGATTGGAGCATCGCTTGGTGGCGGTCACGGCTATGCTGCAGGACGCCCGTCATCTGTACTACCACTACCAGGAGCGGGTTGAGCACCTAGAAGAGAGGTTGGTGGAAGCTAACACCACTTTAGTTGCTGTTAATGCTGCTCGTGAGGCTGCTGAGGGTGCTGCAGAGGAAGCCATCGCCGCGACACACATGGGCGACGCTACTATAGAGACCATGGTCAGAGGAGAAGCACTCGAGGAGGTGCCGCAAGACGTTCAAACCCCTGCACCACAGCAAAGAACCAGGTATCATGCACGCCTGCGTGTTACTCAGAAGAAGAAGTGCCACCGTGTGAAGAAGCGCCGCCTTACACTTCGTGCCATCGCGCCACCACTGCTCGCTCTTCCAGCACCATCATCAGAACAAGAGGAGCAAGCCGATCAGTCTCAGGAGGAGGCCGAGCCTGAAGAGTTGATCCCTGCTACACCAGAAGCTGACGCAACTGAACCTTCCTCCGAGCTTCACTTCGTTCCAGCACCTGCACATCCCTACCCAGGACCAGAGCAGTTTGGATTTCTGGACGAGTAGTTATCCTGTAGTGAACCATGAGAGAGTCCACCTAGTTTAATAAAATAAGTGAGGAACCGTTAGTTATTTTCCTATATTGTTTGTCTAGTAGTAGACTATACCGATCCATACATGTGGTATAGCTACTATTTTCCTGGAACCTTCGTGTGTGTGACTTTTGATGAATATTTTCCCCTGGATTTTTATGATTGATTTTGCTGGCACTTACATGTTGGGTTTTTGGGGATTAGATTTTTTTTCCCTCTCGTCTATTCTAACTTTGAAGCGACAACAGGATGAACGGAAACAGAGGTCGTGGTCGCGGAGGACGCGGACGTGGCGGACGTGGTGGCCGTGGTGGACGTGGTGGTCGTGGACCAGCGTTTGAAGAAGACTTTGTTGAAGGCGAAGTTCATGACACGGACACTGACACTGACAATGAGAATCAGGACATGCCACCACCACCGCCGCCACCTGACATGGCGCAAATGATGTTTATGCAGACGCAGATACTGCAACAGCTTGCTGCCAACATAGCTAATCAGAACCAAAACCAGAATCAGAATCAAAACCAACCTCCACCACCATCTAAGTTGGCAGAATTTATGAGGACGAAGCCACCTACCTTTGCAGGATCACCTGATCCTATAGAAGCAGATGACTGGCTGAAGGACATCCGCAGGAAGCTCAATTTGGTTAACGTGAATGCACAAGATCGTGTGAAGTTTGCAGCGCACCAACTCACCGGTGTGGCCGGAGATTGGTGGGAGAACTATTGTGAAGCGCACGATGATGCCGAGGGCATTAACTGGGCTGAGTTTTCAGAAGCTTTCCGCACGGCACACATTCCTCATGGTCTCATGGAGCTGAAGAGAGATGAATTCCGAGCTCTCACTCAAGGAAAGATGTCAGTTTCTGAATATTGGGACCGTTTCACCCAGCTATCCCGCTATGGGAAAGCTGATATTCCCACTGAGGCGGACAAGACTGCTAAGTTTCTGAGAGGGCTGAATCCAGGTCTGAAGGATAGATTGGTCTCACATGACTTCCCCACTTTTCAGAGCCTTGTCAATAAGGCTATCCTTCAGGAGAACTCAAGGAGGGAGCTTGAGGAGCTCCGCAAGCGCAAAGCACCACAGAGTCATCATGGTGAGGGAAGCTCGCGCCAAAAGATTAATGTCAACCCTGCTTATCGTGGAGCCGCTGCTAAACCAGCAAAACCTAATGATAACTTTCAACCCAATGCATACCGTACTCCAAGAGCTGAAGTTGGAGGAAATCATGCCAATACTGCAGGAAAGGCATGTTACAACTGTGGTGAAGAAGGTCATATGTCTTATGCATGTCCGAGCAAGAAGAACACAGGTCCGACGCCAGTGAAGTTTAGCTTAGGCTCTGCAGCTAAGACACCAGCAGCAGCAGGACATGGACGAGGCATACTTGCTACCCCGGTAGGCGCGCCTCACGCATCGGGACAACCAGGACGTGGTCATGTTAACCACGTCACGGTCGAGCAAGCTCAAGAAGCTCCATATGTGGTTCTTGGTATGTTTCCAATCAACTCATGTTATGGTTCAGTACTTTTTGATTCCGGAGCTTCCCATTCGTTTGTTTCCAAGCAATTTGCTGAAAAACATCATTTGAAAACTGAGGGTATGAGTCGAGCAATGGCAATACAATCACCCGGGGGAATTCTTAGGACTGGTATAGGTTGCCCCAATGTGATCATAGCGATTGAAGGGGTAGAGTTCATAGCAAACCTCATCGTAATAGACTCCAAAGGGTTAGATGTCATTCTGGGCATGAACTGGCTGGAGAAACACAAAGCCATGATTGATTGTAGCCTTAGGGCTGTGTCATTAACAAGTGATAAGGGAGTTGTGGTAAACTACAAGCCCGAGTTCGTACCAAACACAGCTGTGGAGTAACCACACCGAGGAAGAAGCAATATGGGAACAATAAGATGCTATACAAGAGGAATTTCCAAATCTTTTCTCTTAGGTCGAATCTCGGGGTCGAGATTCCTTTTAAGGGGGTAGAGTTGTAACATCCTGATTTTTACGGGTTTAATTTTTTTTTAAAGCAAAGGATGTTACGACATGATAATAAAATAAATATTTTATTCGTAGTCGATAATATTATTCCAATGTGGTTTGAATTGAATTTGGAAAATACAAGATATTGATTTTTATTGCGTTTGAATTCAATTTGCCTTTTTCCTCCTTATTGGTTTATCTGAAATTTTGCTTTTGAACTTTGGCCTCTCAACACACACGTGCATGCGTTGGCTGTAGCCATGCATGGCACATGCACATGCACGTACTGAACTGATCGATCCTTCCCTAATCTCTTTCTTTTTCTTCCCTTGTCCTGGACGTACTGCACCCAATTGATCTCTCTGTTCTTCTTATTCTTTTTCTGACGACTACCGAAGCAGTCAGCTAGCGCAGGAGGCCGGACCAGCAGCTCGATCGACCAGGCCCAGCCGCACTCGCTCGATGCTCTACTCGTACGCCCACATGAGATGTAGTCCCAGCTCAACACGCCAGGAACGCATCGTCTTCGTCTCTCTCCGTACTCTCAACGGACGCATGCGAGCAGTAAAGGAAAGATCAATTCCCATCCGAAACTGCCGCTACTGCCTCTTAATCGGCAATGAATTGCAATTCCTCCGCTCTCAGCTTCTCTATCTAAAGGCTCAGACCCGATGCCTCGAACGTCCTCTTCATCTCACGCCACACCCTGAACCATAGGCTCCCACTTCCATCTGATTCCGCCCGGTGAACCGACGAACGCTGTTCGCGTTCCCGGCAGCTGCAACTACTGGAGGGCGATCTGCTGCGCAAGGAGTACCGCGTGGAGGAAAAGGGTTGATTCTGAAGACTAGAAGCTCAAGCTCGTCATCATATCCGACGCAATCTGCAACTCCCATCTCTTCACTACATCGACCTCCTAGGACAACTACATCCAGCTCGGTGAGCACAAACGTCTTTCCTTGCACACAATCGTTAGTTCCATAGACGCCTATCCAGTAGACATGATTTCCGGCTATAGAGTTCTAGTTGACCGCGTGGCCGTAGCTCCGATGCCACCCGATGGCATTGGCATGGCACTATGGCAGCGTATCTTCCATCCCTTGGATCTTCATGATCCCTACATAGAAAACGTTCCTAATGATCTTAGCAATCCAGCCGTAGTATTTGTTCTCATATACCTATGTTAGTTTACAAAATTAATTTGAAAACATGTATGCATTCGACCCAAATTCAATCCTAATTGAATTTGACACATTGTTTGGACGTAGGTAGTTTCATTTCTGATATTTGTATATGCCCAGTTTAGTGTTTGCATGTATGTTATTCCGTAGGTTTGCTTAGTTCAGTAGTAACAGGTTTATTTGTTTACCGTCGCATGTTCAGTTATAGATTCATTGAGTAGAATTAGGTAATGTTGCCACTGTTCTCATTAGTGTTGCTGCTGATTAGTGGTACGGCTTAGCTTCTTCTGTAACTATGTTAGTTCTGTTGTTTCGTTATCTAGTAGATTGATCTCTTGTTGTTAAGCTAGTTTCATTTCGTGTCTTCCTTCCAAGTATAATTGGTGTTAGCTAGACATGCTTAGCCTACAGTAGTGTTTCCATGTTTAATCCATGCTTAATTCTGTTTCGTAGTGACCATGCTCTCTTCTTGTTGGTTGTTTATATGATGTGAGCATAGGATAGTTGTTTCAGTACTTTGTGGTCGCATGAGAAGTTGTAGGCTTTCTGTTAGAATGTTTGTGCATTGCATACTTATACAGTACCACCTATAGTGGCTATATTATATAAATACTATTTTTTTTAAAATATAATACTGTTAGTTGGAAACGGTAGACGAACCGACACACCTTGAACCATCGGAACCTTGCTAGCCTTCTTTGGGTTTATTCGACACCTCTTTATTCGAGCTTATTTCATCGTATTGCTTTTATTTATTTGGTTTGCAATTGCTTTGATACGACGATTAGGGAGTGGCGAGGATTACGATCACGACCAAGGAGGTGAAGAGCAGGAGTTCAACAACGAAGGCATGCCCCCCCCCCCCCCCCCCCCCCTCTCATGTTTTTATCCTATGTTTTTAAAAGGGGCATTATTTATTGTTTTAAAATTATGCATGCTATTTTCAATTTACTGGCGTGTCGATTGACACACCAGCCTGATCCGCTTGTCGCCTTATATACTTGATACCCTGAGTAGAAATTATATAGTAATCCTGTAGAGTAGAAATGCTTAGCCATGCTTAATATCCAGTAGGATATCTTTATCTTGCCTCTTTGGAGGAATTGGCTGACCTTTGGGTCACAAACATATTTCTGGACATGATGAGCTCGTTGAGCTTGGCTGATGAGCCGTTGTTGCTTCCTCTACTCTACCTTCTACTCTGGGTGAAACTTACCATCTAAACATTGGCGCGGGCGACTGCTGGATCAACTGATGAAGGAGCGATTGGCTGCCCTTCACAAGCTGAAGGGGGCAATCCGTCGTCCGTGCCGCATAAGGGCCTAATAAGTCTCGGATTTGAAGATTGTGACCACCGTACAACCACATGCTAATGGGCTCTGGCTGGGTCAAGTAAGTTAGTCAGCCTTTGGTGTCGATGTCGCCGTACCGCAGATGGGGTGTCTGCCTACGGGAGAACCTTCGGCACAGATGGGGGGACCGGTTTGGGGACGTACTCTCAGTTCCGGCGCCATACCCGGTGGGCATGTCACATCTTTGGGGGATCTAGCTAAAAGACCTTGTCACGAATTCTCTATTGCTATGCTAGCGACGGCCGGTTGCAATTTGGCGAGTTTGTGACGTGTGGTGAAAGTGTACCACCTCTGCAGAGTGTAAAACTATTCGAATAGCCGTGTCCACGGTCATGGACGACACATGAATCTTTCTTGACATACAGGAACCCTGTTTTGCTACTTCCCTCTACCCCTATTCTGGAATCTTATGGAGAACGTGAGGTGTCGAGGACACTCACGATGTTGAGAAACATTACACTGAATACAAAATCTGTTTTCATCTAAAATTGTTTTTATCAAAACTATTATGGTATTGCAAATAAAATTGGCTTTTATGCAAAAGAACCATACAGCCTTCCTTTGAAGCCACATGTAGCTATGATAGGTTTTGCATAAGGGGGGCACGCTGAGTACATTATTTTGTACTCATCGCATTGCTTTTGTTGATTATTCAGAGCACCACGAAGAAGGAGAAGAATACGACTACTACGACGACGCCGAAGAGTGAGGCCTCGTGGACTACATCGACTGCCTGTGGCTAAGATGGAGTCACTTCGCGTTTTACATTTCCGCTGAACATTCTGGTTGTAATAAAATGTCACAAGACATTGTACTATGTGGCTGTTGCTACCCAAACTTTGTAATAATTTACTTTTGAACGTTATGCAATGATATTCATTTCGCTGTGTTGTCAACATTGATCTTGGGGTTGACATGATAACACAGGAGGTCTGGATGTGTAAGTTCCGGTCCTCACACTCTTTTGGTATCTCTTTTCGAAATTTGATATCTTGTCCTTTTATATATTGATTAATTGGTATCTTATTTTCAAAAGAGATCTTTATCCAATTGGATCTTATCAATTATGTGTTGATTTGCTTTTAGTTTCAATTGGCTTCTCTAAATCATTTTTTTTGATTTGGATCTTTGATAAAATTTGGACCCTCTTTGATCTCTTAATATTTGTCCAAATTGTATCTCCCTTTGGTTATTAAAGGTCATAGGCATGCATATCTACTACATGTTTATTTTATGGCATGCTTTCCTTCTTTGTGCCAATATATAGGGGAAACTCCACGGAATCCTAAATCGGCTAAGATGTGCATGAAATTCAATTTCATATCTATATGCACATATTTAGGTGGAGTTCCTTCTATGTGTTGTAGTTTGACTAACTACTTTGGACCCAATTAGTTTGGGAACAATTTTACTTGAATGTGTTTTAGGTACATGGAGATGCATTGGATGCTTGTCTCATTTACAATAAAGGTGTCTTCACCACATGCTTATTGGAGCCAAGATAGGATGGTTGATAAACTCATATCTACTACATCAACCCTATGTCATCTCGGTAACAAGTATCCACCCTCATGCATACTTTTATAGCATTGAACCTTGTGTAGGTTTCATCATGGCATGAAAAGTATTTATTTGCCTTTGTTGTAGCTATTGCAAATTCTATTCGGCTCTTATGATACTTGTTGCTTTCCTCAATGCATCCCAACTATCTCCGTTTCCCTTAGTGATATTTGTGATGCTTGTGTTGAGGTTGAATTTGAAATTCATTATTACACAATATGAAATCATTGAGCTATGGGCTATGATCCTACACAAATATCATATGTGTATAATATATGACTTTATTTTGGATATCTTGTTCTTTTCTTTAGTAACTAATCTTATGTGTACATGTTTCCTTGTGGATGTATATCTTCATGACTGATGTACACTTAGAAACTTATATACATGAGAGAAATTACATCTTTACTAGATATTCTAATTCTTCGGTGTCACCTCTTTTACTCCCTTCTTTATTCTTTGGTGACCCCGGAATGAATTTGGCTTATGAGTGCCTATCCTATTTTATCACATCTTGGTGCACTCATCTTGGTGAATATCCTTAACCTCATGCTTGTCTTTACAAGCCAATAATCTTCACCATGGGATATGACACAAGCTTTGTTTTTCTTTTGCATCTTATTGAGCTTGTGAATCCATTTGATTTTGTGTTTTAGAGGATACCGAAGGAGTGAGGATTCCATTTTTGTACATCTTGTATTCAAATACAATATTTCTAAATTATGTACAAATATTGGGGAGCTCTTATATTTTCTTTAAAACATTCTTTTGCTCAAATCATAATATCTTGTGTTTATTTGGTTAGTTGAATCTTTTTGATTGCTTACTTTTTATTTGGAGAATTGTAAAAAGTTTTCCATATCATTCTTTTGCAATCTTTGGATCCTCAATATAGTTTGTGCTCTCTCCAACTATTCGTCAGTGGATATGTGTATTTGATTTCACTCATATTTTGAGAAATGCACACGTTATGGGGAGCTCATACTATATTAACCTTCTAAGATTTTTCACCCATTTTGGAAAGGATGCCAATGGGGGAGAAGTTTTATAGGGTTTAAGGGAATTTGGTGTTATGCTTTTGTTTTGGTCATAAGCATTTACCTTTCATGCTCGTGCATCCATGCTTGTTGATTTGCATGGTTGCTTAATTCATTATATAAACCCTTGTAAAAGAGATTGTCATCAATTACCAAAATGGGGGAGATTGAAAGGGCATGGCGCTCCCATGTGTGGTTTTGGTAATTAATGACAATCCCTATGGACTAATGGTTGCATTAAGTTTTACTTGTAGTGTTTGTCCATAGACCATGCTTGAACTCCATATGTTGGATTCAAGGTTGATGCCATGAGTATATTGATATAATGAAGTATTTGGCATCAAAATCATAGAGTTGAGCATATTGCAAGTATGTCTTGAAGAAAAGAATTATGTGATCATTCATGGTTATCTTCAAGACATCATCTATTGAAAAGAGAAGAAAAGATACAAGGTTGATCAAGTATTGATCAACACACAAAGCTACAAGATGTACCAAGTGGGATCATGTATCTCTTGGTATGTGGTGATCGTCATCAATGTTGAGAAGCGCAAGTTCAAGAGGAGCATCTCGAAGAAATCCTAGGCTTGAAGCTTGCCACCCATTTAGAGAAAATGTTCATGTGAAGATGTGCCTAAGAGAGGCTCTCCCATAGTGGAGTATGGGGGAGCAATGTTTGAGTCTTCACCAAGCGAAGCGCAATCAAGAAAGGTGGTCCACTTGAAGAGATCAAGATCGACATCATCTAGCTCAAGTGGAATGCGCAAGGTAAAGGTATGATGTTGATAGGGTTTCTATTTTACCGGTCTCATGGTTCTAGTTGGGAGATCGGGTTATAGGATAGATACCGTACTATCAAGAGGGGCTCTCAATTGAGCTTTAGCGTATCAGTTGGAGAGAGCTCAAACCTTTGCATACTTGGCTTCATCTTTCTTGGTTCTTATTTGGATTTTCTATGTGTGGGATTTTGGAGCTTGTTGTGATCTTCATAACAAGCTCAAGTTCATCAAAAACGGATTTCGTATGAAAAACTTATTGCGTTTTTGATGTTGGAGGTTTTACCGGTTGTTTCTTTATAGAGAGGTTTTACCTTTCTACATTTGGTTTTATCCTCCCTTGTTGGACTATGATGTTTCTATGCATAATCTTGTCGGGCTCTTCGTTACGATTCCAACGAGCCCAAGAACATCGAAAACGGAGTTCGTATTCAAAAGATATCTTCGTTTTCGTATTGATGGTTTTCCTGTTTTTCATAGTGCGGAAGTTCCGGGTGAAGTTCCGGTGGTGCGGAACTTCCGCCCGGAATGGCGGAACTTCCGACCCTGCGCGAAAACTGGAAGTTCCGGGTGAAGTTCCGCATCTAGTTCCGCTTAATTAATTAGCTCTCGGGTGTCCTCATTTCATAAGCGGAACTTTGTCCGGAAGTTCCGGGTGAAGTTCCGGTGGTGCGGAACTTCCGCCCGGAATTGCGGAACTTCCGACCCTGCGCGAAAACTGGCCAACGGGCAGATTTCTCACATACCTACTTAAGGGGTCTTCTTCCCCAAACATAACACAACTCTAGAGCTCGAAATTTGCCACCATTGTTGACCTTGTTGAGCTTTGCGATCTCTCTATTCCTCCATGATTCTTGCCTCCAATTAGAGGGAAAAGAGAGAGGAGATCTAGATCTATCATTCCACCAATCAATCTCTCCCCTAAGTGAGGGGAAGCTTTTGGATCTAGATCTTGGAGGAATTTGGTGTTCTTCTTTGTTCTTCCTCTCTTCTCCCCCCAATAGCATTAGTTGCTTTGGTGGGATTTGAGAGTGAAGGATTTTGAACACTTCTTGTGTTCTTGCCCATTGCATCGGTTGCATCGGTTTGAGTTCTCCACGGTGATACGTGGAAATCGAAGTTGAGAAGCTTGTTACTCTTGGGTACTTGGGGTGCCCTAGAGCTTGTCCTCTTGGGTACTTGGAGTGCCCTAGACGGTCCTTGTTGATCTCGGAGTTTTGGTGGCTCGCGGGATAGTTGGGAGTCTCCAATTAAGTTGTGGAGTCGCGCCCCAACCTTGTGATTCTTGTGGCTTTGGGAGCCGCGGGAATTCGGTGAGAGCCTCCAATTAAGTTGTGGAGTGTGCCTCATCCTTGTACGGGTTCGGTGACCACCCTCAAGTGTCCCATAGTGGCTCGTGGCACTCTACATTGGTAGAGGCACGAAGGAGATTACGGTGTGCCATTTGACGGCTATTCGGGGATCACTTTGTGACTCCGCACCGCTCCAACGGAGACGTAGCTTCCATTGGGAAGTGAACTTCGGGATAAATCATCGTCTCCAAGTGCCTCGGTATTTCTATACCCGAGCTTCTTACTTATGCTATTTACTTTGTGATAGCCATCGAGCTTGAAGTAATATATCTTGCTATCACATATTTGCTTATCTTGTTTAGCATAAGTTGTTCGTGCACATAGGTTAACCTAGCTTGTTTAGGTTTCGTGCTTGATAAATTAAACGCTAGTTTTATTCCGCATTTATTCAAGCCTAAACCGCAAAGAATTTTAAATCGCCTATTCACCCCCCCTCTAGGCGACATCCGTGTCCTTTCATTTTCCCTCCTCCTTCCCCTTTGTATATCTTTTCTCATCCATTTGTTCCTCATTGCCCCAAATCTAGTAAGCCCTTTCATCTATGCTTCTCTTCTTCTTCCTTTTTGTGTGACGTTGCTTTCGTTTTGGGTCCTGTTGAGTCCCGCGACCTGTTTTTGTTCGAATTGGTGACGTTTTAGGAACAATTTCTTAAGCAGGGTCGTTCCAATTACTTTTTGGACCAGGGGCAAGTTAATTAAATATAATTACACTTAACTTTTATACTTTCTTAGTTTTTCACCGTATTATGGTTTTAACAAAATATGGTGTATACCTAGTTAGCCTCTTTAACTATACAATATACTTTTAATTGTTTTTCCATTCTATAGTTGTAATGTATATCATTGAGAACATATTTGAGTTATGAAAAAAGTGTTTTCCTTTTGTGAGATATTATTCTTACACAAATTCACTTTAAATGTGAAAAAATGGAAAAGTCGTGCGGCTCCTTGATGTACTTGCTATTCATGAATTATATACGTATATGTTATTATTGTGTGGATGTTCTTCTCTATTTTCAGTATTATTAAATATTTTGGTAGATATTTCAATTAATGAATACAACCTATTAAATATCGACATGTGTGTAGTGCATGGTTTATGTAAACATATATATAAAATATTCTGGAACATAAATTGAACAGTTGACATGATCCCTTTTTACTCTATCAAATGTGTTTTACAACTTACTATGGATTTAGTTACATTTGATAATATGTTCACGATTTATACTTGTTACTGCAATAGCATTGCTTATAGTAATCAGTTAATCACCGACAAACACTATTGCACATACAAAAGTCAATTATTATATATCCTCACTGCAATGTGTTTCTCCATACAATTGCTTATGTTAGCTTTTCAAATAAGAAGTTATGCATGAACTTAAACATTGAAAATTTATCAAGCAAAACATTTAATATAGCATGCATAAGATATTCACGGGAGAAGCTAGCACCCAAGTTAAATTTACCACCGCTGATTTAATTGGCGTGTTCTTATGCGCTATATTATATCGGTCCCTCAAGTGCAATTGTTAATCTAAACTAAGTTCGAATTTATCTTATTTATAAATTGGCAATATTCTCTTATATGTGATAAATAAATAATAATATAGAAGATAAATACATACTTTAGTATTTGAGTCACTCTTCCTCTCAGGGCCTGGGGCGGTCACCCTGTTTGCTCGGCCTCTGGACCGTCCCTGTTCTTGAGGGATGAGGGTGCTCAAGAATAGCACGGGGCTGAATCCTGCGTTTTTTCTTGGAGGACAGGAGCTTAAATTGCACCAACACCACCATCTTCTCAGTCTTCCCCTTCCTGTCCCTATGCTTTTCTTGGTGCTGATTTGTTGGGTGAGGAGGCTAACAAAAGAGACACGAGTGGTCTTAATTCGTGCTTTTTTGTGTGTTCTTCCCTTGATGGACGAGGATACTACTGAGAACCGAGACTCATCGTGGCCTCGCTAGCTCTTTGATCCTGGGTGTACAATGGCAGTAGGCATGTAGGCGGACTATCCGCTGGACTCGTACGCTAGGTATACGCTGCTTATACCAGATGTACTTTTCTTTTTTAAACGAAAGGGATTTTTTTTGCCTTTTATATTGATATAGAAGGAGCGAACATCGAAGACCTATACCAAAATAAAAAAAAAGATACGTCGAAGTAAAACTCAGCCAGTCAAAACTTTAACAAACTCGGCCCTTATCATGGTCCAGAACACGCTGGACAGGGCAGAAGAACTAGGCATAGGCCTCCTACTCAGCTGAAGGCGTGATCTCCACACCCCCTGGACCAGCCAGGCCCAGGAGGGCGTCATCAACGGTGGCAAGACTCGACATGTTGAGCTTGAAAAGATGAGCGAGCGCATGCAGGGATGAGTCAGGCATCCGTGTCTTGAAGCTACCCACAAATTGCTTATGGGCTTGCTCTTGAGGGACATCCTCTGCAATTTGATTTCTCATCTTTTTGTTCAGCACGCGGATAGCTTTATCCATGGCCGGCATTTTCGGTGGATGCAATTTTCACTAGTACTAGTACTATTATCCGGTGGAACGAGGCGGGCGGAAATTTTCTTCCTATCAGACGTCCGCCTGGATCCCATACCGAGAAATTACAACTTGGGCACACTGAGAAATTACCAAATAAAACACCATAATTATTAGCTAGCACACAAGGTTTCGTATATGGTTCGAAAGTACCAACAAAACAACATCCATTATTATTGTTAACATGACTATGAGTAGGAATATAAATTCATTACAGCAACATCTAAAATCAAGTGATAGCAAAATATTACTCTAGCCGGTCGACCAAACCCTGCTGACAGAAAAGTAAGTGATTACTCTTATATAAATCTTAAGAAATAATTCAAACAACATAACAAGCATCAGGCAATGGTTCTTTTGTTTTCTTAATTCTCCTGATCCCACCACGACCAAGTTTCAGCAGATCATGTAGACATCATCAAACACAACTAAGCCACATCGTTAACCCATAAGGCTTTGAAGTTCAGAGTAGAGCATCTTATATTGTTGTTAGGCTATAATCCGGAATTTCTTTCGAAAAAACTGACACAGAACAACTATTTAGCCACACACCACAAGGGCCAGCTTAAGGATTCCGAATTGACTTGCCTTTCAGTCATAACTTGTATATATGCACTTCAGCTACGCCAACCATACTATATCACGTCAATCCACAAGCCTCTAAGAAACTACAAAACTGACATATCAAAAGTGTACACGACAAACATATTTCAGACTACAATGAGTTCGGCTGGATCCAGATGATTTGACTATCCTACATGTAAATCAGGTGGTATTTTCCCACTGTGGTCCTATGAAGGACAAAGGAGGCCATAACGTACATCAAAAGATCTAATGCTGATAAACTGCAATTTCATAGCTCACTGGATTTTGGTTCTATCTAGATATGTTCACAGAAAAATGATAGACAAGTGAGCCAAAATTATGGTGATATGAGAAATAAGACTAGCACACTTACTTTTCTTCTACGGGATTTATAGTCTTCTCAAGAAGTTCGTTGGGCCTCTCCTCGCTTTGCCACATCTCTTCATCCAATGGCTGCACCCAATCGGATTCTTCGAGACACGTGAGAATTGGAGTGCAAAAGCAATCTTCCTCCGTTTCTTCATTCTGCCTTTGTTCGTTCGTTTTTCTTGTCGCCATCTTTATCTTATGAGCCGCCTCCCTTTTTTCTTTGCGCTGGAGTTTATGTTCCTTTCTCATCTCTAGATTATGTTTCCTCCTATCTTCCTCCTCCAATCTCACCTCCAACTTCTCTTGTTGGCACATCATCTCCTGCCTCTCTAGAGGATCTTGTTGATCAAGCATCATATTCCTATCTCGCTCCTCCTGCTCATACATTTGGTAAAGCTTCTTGATCAGATTCTCTATGGGGACGGTAATGTCTATGAAATCAACGCCAGGAACGGCGTACAACGTCTCCTCCGTGAACTTTGAGGAGATGTAGAATGACCGCTCGGTGAAGCTCAAGGCGACTGTCCAGGCCATGTGTAACACAAACACAAATTCACCGATCTTAACACCAAGTCCTTTCACATAGGACATGATAGAAACCCCATCACCGTTGGGCAACCTCCTGATGATGGCGACCTCGTTGAGCGGGCTGAACCAGCCGTCTTTGAGGACGCCCGCTCTGGGAGCTGGCCACCAGACCCTGTCATTACCGTGCAAGAGCGCGCCCGGCTGCCCGTCCTCCCCAGCCTCCTCCAAGCGAGTCGACCCGTCTCTGCCGACGACGAGTCGAGCCACACGCAGAACACCAGTGTACCCTGCCCTCTCCGGGGGGAAGTGGGCATACTCCTTCCGCCACCACGTCACCTTCGCGTTCTTGGCGGACGCCTTGATCTTGAAGAGAAGAAATGGGATCGCCTCGAGACCTTTCTTTCTCCTCTCGTCGACAAAGCGACCGAACCTCTTCCATTGACAGAGCTCGGGATCAAACCGCCGCCTGTCGAAGGATCCGAGGAGCTGAGCGTGTAGAGCTCTGAACACGTCTTGTACATGGTGAGGAAGTTGTTGGCCAGGGAGACGGCGTCTTCGTCCTTGAGCCCGCTCTTGACGGCGAGAGAGTGGACATCGTAGTCCATGAGATTGGACAAGACAGCAATGCGGAGGAACTTCCTCACCTCCTCAGCCGTCAGCCCGCTCCGGACGGCTCGGGAGAGAGCCTCCTCCAACTCCGCCTCCGGTTGCCATTCCTGGAAGGCTTTCCCCTTCTCCGGCTTCTCCACCTTCTTCCGGTAGCCGATCGATAAGGCCTTCTCTATGTAGAACGGTCCCACTCCATCGACGGTATTGATCTGCTTCCAGTTCTCACGCTCCGTCCGGGCGGCGAGCGAGAGCGCCTCCTCCAGGTGCTTCAACTCCTCCGCCAGTCCATCCGAGAACGGGATCGATCTTCTCCGGATTTTTCACCCTCTTCCGGGCGACGAAGGGGAGGGCCTCCTCCAACTCGTCGGCCGGCCTTCGTCCCCTGGATTCACTCGTGTGGACGGAATCGATCTCCATCTCCATCCCGATCTCCTTCTTCTGCTCCGATCGATCGACGCGAGGGCGAGGTCAGAGGATTGTTTCGTTTCCTTTTTTCACGCCGCCCAAATGTTTTGTACTGACCTGCTGGGCCCGAAGTCTTGGAAAATAGGAAGTTAGCCCACGAAGGCCCATCCGAGCGGCGGCGCCACCCTAGTCCTCCAGTCCAGCAGACCTCCTCCCCCCTCTGCCCTTCTCCCAGCAAGGTTTTAGCTCCGCCTCCGCCTCCGTCACCGCGTCAGGGAAGTGAAGCAGCCGAAAGGGAGGGAGAGGGAGAGCTTGAGAAGCCGGGGATATGGGGAAGAAGCAGAAGAAGCCGGGGAAGGGCAAGGAGAAGACGGAGCGGAAGACGGCCAAGGGGGAGGAGAAGCGCGCCCGCCGCGAGGCCGGCAAGGTCGGCGAGGAGGACGACATCGACGCCATACTCGTCAGTAACTATCTCCCCCTTTCCTCTCCGCCTTACCTCGCTCCAGCCCGTCTAGTTCGATCAGCTCGCTTTCCGGTGCTTGGCGCGTTCTGTTCAGCTACTGCTCTGCATCTGCTAATGGAGTCCGTCAACTGAGACTCTCCAAGTGTTTATATTAGTAGTATACGCGTTGCTGCACTTCATCGTGCTGCCACTGTCTGACCAATTTCGCATTGGTTCTGCTCAGTTTGCTGATATGTTGGGTATTGCCGTTCAGTCATCCTCTTTTGCTTATTTTTCCCCATTGGGTTTTGTTTTTGCTTCAGAAAAACATACAGAAGGAGGAGGCGAAGAAGAAGGAGGTCCATGTGGATGAAAATGTCCCCGCGCCATCTCCCCGCTCCAATGGCTCGGTAAGGCCTTGCAGAGATTCAAATGATGGTTACTGCTCGGCTTTCCATGTGTGCTAGTTCTGTAGTTGAAACAAACTGGGTAACATTAACTTGATATGCCTGTGAATCTTATTTAGGTGCTTAGAAATTAGACAGTTCCATGTATATGAGTAAGGTCTACAAATGTCTATGAGCTAATGGGAAATTTACTGGAGTTATTTGATTAGAAATGATGAGGGAGTTATTCGACTAAAAATGGTGGTCATTTGGTGATGCATGAATGAACCTGCCATTTGCCCCAAGTACGAACTGGTTAGGTCTTTTCATTAGGTAATGGGCTATGCCCGAATAAAAGTTCTTTATTTATTGAGTGATATTTACATGTTTTTATTTATAAAGTATGTTAATTAATTCATGTTACTCATATTTTATGTAATATAATGCTACACAGCAGATACACACATAAGTTTTCAGCTGAGCAAGTAAATTTTATGAAGATTAAGTTGCAAAATTTAACGTGATTCCTTTTCAAATGCAGCTTACGATAAATCCATCAAAAGATTCGGAGTTGATTCTGTATGGGGGAGAGTTCTACAATGGTAGCAAGGTGGAGAACATATCTTCTATGATTTTGACTGTTCATCTCATGTGATATGAAGATATGATTAATATATTTCATTGTTTTTTCCATGCTCATTCATCATGAGCTTTTCTGGCGTTCCTTTATACACTATTTTATTTGCTGTCATTGCACTTCCACAGTAACATGATGGTCGCTTAGTCTTTTTCTTGGACTTTTTTACTAGTTTTCTTCAAGGTAAATATCCAGTAGTGCTGAATATTGACTGTGTGTTTCTGCAGACCTTCGTTTACGGTGATCTTTATCGTTACGATGTAGAAAAAAATGAGTGGAAGTTGGTATCTAGTCCTAACAGTCCACCTCCAAGAAGTGCTCACCAGACGGTTGCCTGGAAGAATAACGTATACATGTTTGGTAATATAACTTTACACTCATGAAGACATTTTATGAGTAGAGATGCTATTTCAGTCTTCTAAATTTATTTTTTATTTTGATGTTTCAGGTGGGGAATTTACTTCCCCAAACCAAGAACGTTTTCATCATTACAAGGTAGAAAAATATTTATGTTAGTCTCAATTTGTAATTACTGTTTTGGGAATGCTTTCTTGGCATTAAGCGTTTCACATATCTGCAATTGATACACTGTGGCAATAACTTAGCCTTTAAGACGACTTACGTTTGTTTTTTCAAATTTGAACCAGGAGAATTGCTAATCCTATCTGTGATATGTCTATTAAACTACAAGTTGAACATGTTGCTCTCCAACGGTTAAACTGTTTTTTATTTGGAATTGCTAGACATGATAGTACTATTTTGTATTCCTTTGATTTGCTTCTTCCTATTTTTATCTAACATCATTGGATATATATCTTGCTGTTAATATGCATCTTAAATTCAGCAATCATAAATATGGTACATCTCTTATCCCTTGGCTGGTTTTCTACTGCAGGACTTTTGGACGCTGGATCTCAAAACAAATCAATGGGAACAAATTCTTGCTAAGGGATGCCCAAGTGCACGTTCAGGACACAGAATGGTTAATGTCGAAACTACTTGTTAACTGTTATGGTCCCTTCTGCCTCAATCTTTTCTGCATTATGAGCTCTAGGCTGCCAGCATAGTGTTATTCTGTAGTACTACTGTACTACCAGTTGTAGGAAACATGATGTTGTGAACTTGTGATGCAATCGCGTTTGTTAGTGCTGTAGGATGACCATATTTGGACACCTTAGTGTCTAAATACAAGAAAAATACATTTAATCAGGCTATCTAGGGAGTGATCTAAGTAAATAAGTGAATTAATATAATCGGCTCATATTATGAATTTTATTATTAATAATTTTTCTCTGTAGTCATTTGTAAGCTGCTCTGTGTTTCTTTCTGCAGGTCCTTTACAAGCACAAGATTGTGCTATTTGGCGGCTTTTATGATACGCTTAGAGAAGTGAGGTTAGTTCAGTCAACTTATATGACCTGTGTAGCTTGTGGCCAAATTGCTTGATTTATATTTAATTATGGATATTGCTCTAGAATTAGTAAAAGTTATGTCCTAGTTACAACTTATGCATCACTTGAATAATAGTATAGCATTCTTATACTTGGTCATCCACAAGTAAACTCCGAGAGAACTAGTGGCGTAGAGTATGTTCTGAATAGCTAATGACATAATATGATATGGATTTGCTTGTTAACCATATCCTTCCACAGGTACTACAATGATCTGCATGTTTTTGATTTGGATAATTTTAAGGTGGGTAAGACCATTTTTTTCAATTCAGTGCTGCTAGTAACATAAAGTATGTCTTAGTAACATATAAAGCCATTATTGATAATGTTGGTATTTTAGTGGGAAGAAATTAAGCCGCGTCCTGGGTGCCTGTGGCCAAGTCCAAGAAGTGGCTTTCAACTTCTTGTTTACCAAGATCAGGTAAGCCTCTGTTCTCTTACCTAGATAGTTAGTATGCTGATACTTTGTTCTTACCTGGACACAGCAGGTGTTCAACAAAAATCAAAATTGTGCTCTGATCAACCAGTTCTGGCATCTTAAATTGTTTATGTCAGTAGACATTCAATAAGTATGGCATAAACCTGTTATGCTGTGTCCTTTATTAATTTAATATGTAAGTATAATGGTTGTTTTTCTGTAGATATATATGTATGGTGGATATTTTAAAGAAGTTTCTTCTGACAAAAGTGCATCAGAAAAAGGGACAGTTCATGCAGATATGTGGTCTCTTGATCCTCGTACTTGGGAGTGGAATAAGGTCACTTCTTGCATTTCTATTTATATTTGTATCTACTGAGTTATGTACCCCATGTACATGATGTACTTAAGCCATCTTGTCAACGTTGTAATTTTTTCTTCAAGATCTGCAAATCACAGCTGAATGTCTTGCAATATTTACTTATTTCCGACTTGAATTCTTGATAGATTAAGAAGACTGGGATGCCACCTGGCCCCAGAGCTGGGTTTTCTATGTGTGTTCACAAGAAAAGGGCTGTCCTTTTTGGTGGCGTTGTAGACATGGAAGTTGAAGGTTACTTGAACTGAACTTTGCTCTATGCTTAACTACTTAGGTTCTTCTGCTTTACATTTGAAATATCATGTGCCCTTTGTTTCCTCTTTTCGGTGTTTGAGTCTTGAGATGGTCAAATCCACAAACCAAAAGAGTTGCTTCAAGTTTTCAAGCTCAAGGGGTATTTCCATATGTTGTGAAGCCTCTGCTAATTTATCTCCCAAATTTCTGTGAATGTAGCTGATGTCCTTATGAGCATGTTCATGAACGAGCTGTACGGATTTCAGTTGGACAATCACCGTTGGTACGCATCATTTTAGCATCATTTCTGCAACTTTCATATATCATTTATTTTTCAAGTAAATTGGGTTAAGTACAAAGAAAACTCGACCAACCAGGCACCTACATCCGGTGGCATTTTTTAAGAACAACTGAGACAACAGTTGCTCCGTGGAATAAATTCAAATTAAGTTAGTTAGAGCCCTGCTTATTTGTCTGTTCCTATTTTGGATATTGTGGGTTTTTATGCTACATCTAACAAAATATGTCAGTGTTAGCAACATTGCACAGTCGAGCATATCATATTTTTAGCTTTTGGCCAACTTTTAGTATCATTAAATTGAAATAGGTGAACTATTATTGTCTTTGATTGTTGTACTTCCCCTAGTAATGTTCTTGCGGTTATCTAGATTCTACATAACTTAATATTCTGAAAATTGGGTACTTCATAGTACTCTTGGGATCACTTTTTATTCCCCAAGCATATGCTTTTCTTTCAAGAATTATGCAGTGATGTTGGATGTCATTAACAGTTTGACACTGGTTACAGATTTACTTGCTGACAGTTCACATATTCGTAGTTTAAATGTGAAAGGTTGTTCTTCTTATTTATTTTTTGCATTTGTTTGCATGTTGAATTGATTCTTTTCATTGGATGTCTCAGGTATCCTTTAGAGCTCAGGAAAGACAAGCCTGCTAAAAATAAGGTGATTCCTCAAATTGATGTAATATTGTGATCAGCCATGTCTCTATTTATCGTTGATAATCTTTAGAAGTCGGGCACACAACTACTGTAGAATTTACTCTGCAAAAATGCCTTTAGTTACATGTGAGATATGCAAGTAATTTTTTGGTTTAGAGTATAGCTATTGTGTATGGATGCACATATTTTGAACTTAATATTTGTAATTTTTTGAATATTTGCTTAGTAAGTGGCACACTTAGCTGTCCTAAATGCTTATTAGTTTATGCTGATGCTTGTTTACCATGCATAGACGAAGGATACCAAAAGAAAAGAAGCAGTGAATGATTCAGAAACTAATATGGGTAATGAGGATGATATCATGGACGAGTCAGAGGAAGCTACTGATTGTCAATCTGAAGTCCGTGGAGTTTCTAATCACTTGACCAAGAGTCTATCCTTGACTAAGGCTGGCTCAAGCCAAAATGCTGATGTCATCTCTGATTCAACAGCAGAAGAAGCAACCCCAGAGGTTATTTCCTTCTTGGACGATTATTTGTAAACCATTTTTGGTGTTTACATCCTAATGATGCATCTGTTGCTCACTTAATGTTTTGTTACTGACAGGCAACTAAGCCCATTGGTCGTATCAATGCATCAATGGCTGTAGGGAAAGATATGCTATACTTATATGGAGGAATGATGGAAGTGAAAGATAGAGAAATTACTCTTGATGATTTGTATTCACTTAACCTTAGTAAACTAGATGAGTGGAAGTGTATCATACCGGTCAGTTGCATATTTTCTTTCTCTTGATATGGTTCATTTTTGTTGGAGTACACAACAAAATTATCTGCTTGTCATTTCATAAGTATCCCCCCAAAAATGGAACTCATCCTTGCTCTCCATTTTTTTTGCAGGCATCTGAATCTGAATGGTTAGAAATTTCTGACGATGAGGATGATGATGATGAGGAGGACGATGAAAATGATAGTGCTGATGAGGCTATGCAGACAGATGAAGAGGATGAAGAGGTATGCACTAGGACTTAAGGTTCCTACACATATGCTCTGGGGAACAGTATTACCTACTTGGTTTCCCCTGCTTCCTGCTAGTCATAGTGATATTGCATAAAGTTTTGCTGAGTTAACGTGGGTTGTGACTGATTTATCGGATTCTAATCTGTTCTATACATTTTCATGACACATGTTGGGAAAATGATTTTAGCTGATATTTATCACAATTATTGCGAGAAACCAGATAACCTGCTAATATCCATCCCGTTTTGTTTCAAGAATTCAAGTTGAGTATAGGAGTTAGGCTAAAATACTGCATAATAGATGAGCCCGTCAGAAACCGGTACACCAACACTTTCGTTTTGAGGAATAGTAACGAAAAACTTGAGAGAATCATAGACGTATGTTTTCCCATAGAGCCGATACTATGGTATTTTTGTTGCTTAAATATTTAGAACTAGGAAGGCTTCAATGTTACTTTTTTATACATCTTGTCCATGGTTTTAAAGGCGTCGCCTAAGCGTCGCCTAGTCGACGCTTAGGCGTCAGAGCGCCCCAGGACGGTAAGGCGTCCGCCCCGCCTTAGACATGAAGTGTACGGCTGTTGGTAAAGGGCTCGTTTTGTTATATTGGCTATTGCGCTTTGGGGTACTGAAGATGCCCCTGGTAGTTTGGCATGCTTCCCTGAGTGGTCAACTTGATATTCCAGCTTAATTATTATTTTATTATGGTTGTAGATTTTGGTTGGTACAGTAGTTACCGAAAATTGTAAGTCATTGACAACGTCAGAGAGCTCTGGTTTGTGATGAGTTAACCTAGTTGGACGTTAGAAAAGAAGTAGGGATGCCTTTGACTGATATGGTTAATCTCATGGCTGAGTTTAGATTTATACTGATGTTTATCCTTCTTTTCCTTGTGACTATAGTTTTCAGTCATTTGTGTGGTTATAAATTGGATTCCTTTATATGCCTGCGTAGTCCGATGAAGAGGCTGAGAAGAATTTAGATATGTCTGGTGCTGTGTCTCTACTGAAGGGTGAACGTAAGAAACTGCGCAGAAAAGAGAAGCGTGCCCGGATAGAACAAATCAGGGTTATCCTCGGTCTTTCGGATTCTCAAAGGACCCCAACGGTAATGCTGCAATTTATGAGCATTGATTTTTCTTTTCTTTTCTTTTCTTTGTGGATTCTCAAAGGACAGGAAAGGTCATCCTTGGGACGTTAATTTTAGAGCAATATTTGGCCAACTGTTTGTTCCCTGCAGTCTGAAAGCCAAATCATTTTATTAATTTCCATTTTTTTATTTTTTAAGCGGGAGAATCACTCAGGGATTTCTACAAGAGAACAAACATGTACTGGCAAATGGCTGCCTACGAGCACACTGAACACACCGGAAAGGTTACTTTCACGTTGCTTCTTTCTTATGTCACGCCGTAGGTTGTATGATGTATTTAATCTTGCACACCCAATGGCAGGAGCTCCGCAAAGATGGTTTTGATCTTGCCGAAACTCGATTCAGGGAGCTGAAACCCATACTTGATGAGGTGACCTCTTTGTGCTACGACTAATATCTTGCTTGAAAGGAAATTCAAAATATCTAGGATAAAATTATCTCTGGTACTACTTGTAAATCAACTCACTTGTGCACATTTTCAGCTGGCTGTGCTGGAGGCGGAACAGAAGGCAGAGGAAGAAACCAGCGGGTCAACCAGTTCCAAGAAAGACCCGAAGAAAGGCAAGCAGAAGAGATAGTGGTGGTTCCCCAGCGAGCTAGCCCGTAGGCAAGCAGGCTTGTCCGTAGAACATGATGCATGGACAAAATTTTCCAAGGTGTTTGTAATCTGTATACAATTTTGTTTCCTTCTCATAGGAATTTGGTAAGTGTGTCTGCACTCTGCACACATACATTCTATGCTAGTGTTAGAGCATCCTCCTGTACTGGTGTGGCGTAGACGTGTAGTGCCGTAGTGGTGTTTTTCAGATGTGTAATCTGTTTTACTGCTGCGATGACGACAAACTCGTGGCCTCAGGCCTCTCTTATAACCATGTGACTTGTGGGAGAGATGTTGAACGTGACTACGTGAGTGATGTTGCAAGATCTTCGTATGTAAGCTAGCTTCGGCGGTTACCTACTGGTTTGGTTGGTAAGTACGCGCCTACTACTTGGGTATGTGTAATATTTCCCTACTGTGGCCACCTGTAACATGAGCTTCGTTCCGACACGAAGAACCTCAGCATGCAAAGAGCGTGCTGCATCATTTCTGTGGCCCAAAGCAGGGGTCCGGTTCAAGTATTTCTGCCTGCCATCTGTGAGACTTTGACTACACATTTTAATTACTTCAGCCAGCCTCGTCAACTTTCAACGCCCACATACACACAACCCGCATGCATGGCCACTCAAGAACTGTCCCACCACACCTCGATGACCTATCAGTTTTGATCAGATCATAGCTCTTCACTGGGACATCCGTACGGAAATTCACCAGTTTCTCTCTACTTTCAGAGGATTTCTTGAAAATTTTGTTCAAGTTTTCCTATAAAATCCATGGACACATTTATGTCTTTGCATCGAAAACACAACGTTCCGGGGTGGCCCTACGACCCCACGAAACTCTCCAGCGACCAGCCAGCCAGCCACCATCCTTTCTCCACGGCCGGGGCTCTATATATACAGCCGCCGATCACATTCCGTTCCAGCTTCACCTACAGCTAACAGCTTCCCACTGCCCAACCAACTGACCTCCGCGGCCGCGCGCGCGCTCGCTCGCTTCCTTCCTTTCCCGTCGAATGGCCGCTGCAATCGCGCAGCAGCCCGCGTGGGCGCAGGCACTCGCGGCGGTGGGCCTCCTCGTCGCGTCGCGCTCCGCTGCGCGCCTCGCGCTCTGGCTCTACGCGGCGTTCCTCCGCCCCGCCAAGCCGCTGCGGCGTCGTTACGGCGCCTGGGCCGTCGTCACGGGCGCCACGGACGGCATCGGCCGCGCGCTCGCCCTCGAGTTCGCCGCGGCAGGGCTCGGCGTCGTCCTCGTCGGCCGCAGCCCCGACAAGCTCGCCGCGGTCGCCGCGGAGGTCGCGGCCAGGCGCCCCGGCGCCGAGACCCGCACCTTCGTCATCGACTTCGCCGCCGACGGGCTCGCCGCGAACGTGGCCGCGCTCGCGGAGTCCCTCCGGGGCCTCGACGTCGGCGTGCTCGTCAACAACGCCGGCCTCTGCTACCCGTACGCGCGATACTTCCACGAGGTGGACGAGGCGCTGGCCAGGGACCTCATACGCCTCAACGTCGAGGCCGTCACGCGGGTCACGCACGCCGTGCTGCCCGGCATGGTGCAGCGCAAGCGGGAGCCGTCGTGAACATCGGATCCGGCGCCGCCACCATCCTGCCCTCTGACCCGCTCTACACCGTCTACGCTGCCACCAAAGCGTGAGTACTCCTTTCCAAGCTCCTCACTTTCAGGGAAACTAGTTGTAGTCAACGTGAAAGGGCCATCCCAGAGTTCAGCAATGCAAGCTTGCATTGCTGAATGCTGAACTCATAGACTATTTTATTAGTACTAGTTACATAGCAGCTTTCTTAGTATTCTTAAATTATGACCCTCTCGTAATGTTTTTCAAATTCCAACATGATATATACTCCCTCCGTTTTTTAATATAAGATGTTTTAGGTGTTCTACATGTTGTCTACATGCAGACCAAAATGAGTGAACATGCACATAAAATATGTCTACATACATTTGTATACATGTGCATGTGGACAAATGGTAAAACATCTTATATTAAAAAACGGATGGAGTAGCTATTATTATTTTTAATGTTACACTATGCATTCCGACTTTATTCAAACTATTCGATTTCACCTTGATTACCCTTGATCATGCGAATTCGCTAAAAAAATCAGGTCAAACACACAAATAGAAATGAGAGGAAAGAGGATGATGTGGGGACTTTTTTGAATCAGTGGCATACTTCAGCCGCTTTGCTTGTTATGTGTTCAGTACCTATGATATTGTGTTGCATCATTAGGGACTTCTTTGAAGTGTTCTTGTTTATTTTTGAAAAAAATGCTAAAAACCAATTTACAAACACAAATCATAAATATGAAAATGAACTTTACTAAATTCAGTTACCAATCCGACAAATTTTAGCTCATATTAACAATGTGTTCGAAAGAAACTTGTTGTAGTTCCACATTCAAAATTTAGGTTTAAATTACAAATTACGGAGGAGAGTGTACCGTGAATAGTATTCAGAGTTCAGAGTGTATTCGAACTAAATCAGAGTTCAGGTTGCAAAGTGAACTCTACGACCTTACTATAAACTTCTCTCATACAAAAGGACACTCATTTGTTTCAAAAGGATGATCCTATGGTACCAAAGCCAGACTGCAATGGCGACATTATATCTTATTCCTCTGTGTAATTATCGGTTTCTCATTTTTACTCTTTTTTTGAGAAATGGCACTAAGAATCTGCTTTGTCTTCATTTTTTCAGGTATGTCGATCAATTCTCGAGAAGCCTTTATGTTGAGTACAAGAACAAAGGCATTGATGTGCAATGTCAGGTACTAGCAAAACATTTCTTGGTGATTAGCACGTTTGACCTATTTTTTATTATTTTCCCTATTTTATTCAAGTTTACGTTTTTATACAACCTAATTAAGCAAACTTTTGACTATTGCCTCGTGTTTTTAGCGAGATTTCTTATTTACATCGTGTAATATGTACTAGTTCCGTTCCTCAAAACAAGACGTATTTTTAAGAATTTAATCAATGTAAATTTTGACTAACGTTGTAGAAAAAACTATTGACAATTATAAAATTATGTAGATATAATATGAAAATAAATTTTATTATAAATTAAATGGTTTGATATTGTAGATGTTAATTTTTTATGAACAAAGTCAACCTTTACACTGTTTGATTTTGACCAAAATTTACATGACTTTTTTTACTGAAGGGAGGGAGTAATATTTCTTCTCTAGCATGGTTTTAGGATTTTCCCATTGCGCTAGTCAATGAATGCCTTGCACGGCCCTACCCAACAGAAAACATGATTTTCTCATGCATGATGTCCTGACTCCGCTAACATATCTGTACACTTGTACTGGATCATGCACTAGATAGACACTGACAGCCACTTTCAGAAATGTTCGATGACCATGACACATTAGCTTCCAACGAGAAACTGATTCATGACATGTGGAAACAGTGGGTGCACTTAGTTATCGCCTCAGTTCACTTAACAACTTGTAATGGGCGGACATCTTAAAATCAGTTTCGTTTTTCTTAACACGTTTAAAATCTGTCTGAAAGTGTTCCATTCGCCTTGATTGAAATGTTCTCTGGTTGATTTGCGCAGGCGCCCATGTACGTGGCGACGAAGATGGCATCGATAAGGGAGGCGTCCCTGTTCGCGCCGTCGCCGGAGACGTACGCCCGCGCCGCCGTGCGGTACATCGGGTACGAGCCCCGGTGCACGCCGCACTGGGCGCACGCCCTCGTCTGGTTCCTCTTCTCCGTCGTCCCGGAGCCCCTCGCCGACCGCTACGTGCTCCGCATGTCCCTCGCCATCCGCGACATGGGCCGCGCCAAGGAAGCCAGGAAGAAGGCGCTGTGAACTGTGATGTGTGACACGCTCGATCGGCGAGGCACCTGCATCTGCATGCATCACAAGAGATTCAGATAAAGCTCTCTCCGTGTTGCCTATTGTAATAACAAGATTAATCTGCCATGTTTTGTTTGAGTAATGAATAAACTCGGATTGTTGTAATAAGAAAGAAAAAGTTGGAAGAAGATGATTCAGTTCCTTCAGTAAAGTCCAGCGCAAAAAAAGAAAAAGAAAAAGAAATCGTTCGACACCACATGACGATTCGATGACACCACCAGTTACAATGCTATCTGCAAACCAACCTGTGGTTGGATGGCATGTACCCTCAGCCCACCAGAGGTCAAACCTCAGGTTTGACATCTGTGTGTTGCATTTAGGCGGAATATTCTTTCAGTGGGAGGCGACGTTCCCGTCGACAGCGAGACACCCGTGGTGACTTCGTCAATCTCAAGACTCGATCCGCCGGCTCAGTATTTCGGAGGTGCTCATAGGGGTAGGGTGTGCGTGCGTGCGTTCATAGGGGTGAGTGTGTGCGCGTGTATGTGAGCGGCTGCGTTTGTACTGTGTTTCTCAAAAAAAGTTACAATGCCTATCAGCTAAAGTGGAATTCTTCCAATATTATCCGCCATTTTCCTTTTCCACATTTTATCAAGTGGCCATGTTAGAGACAAAGACAGTCATGGATAGTTATGAGGATGGTATCCTTCCAAATTGGATAAGAGAACGCCCGTGAATTTCATTAAAAAAAATACTATCCACGTGTAATAAGAAAGCTGGATTTACAAATTCAAAATAGTACTTGAAAAAAATTGAAGTATAATTTTTTTTTGCGAAACACAGTACAACGCAGACGCTCACATACACGTGCACAAACTCACCCCTATGAACGCACGCACGCACACCATACCCTTATGAGCACCTTCGAAAGACTGAGTCGGCGGTCAGGTCTTGAGATTGACGAAGTCACCACAGGCGCCTCGCTGTCGACGGGAACGTTGCCTCCCACTGAAGAATATTCCGTTAAATGAGAAACAACAATGTCAAATCTAGGATTTGAACTCTGATGGGCTGGTGTACACTTAAACATCTTGCGACAGGCAAGTTGTCTAAAAAAGAAAAAAAAAGAAATTGAAGTATAATAGTTGGCCTCGGCCAAACTAAAATGTACCGTCAAAGTCAAAGGCCCTCTCTCTCGCCCCACACCCCCCAAAGGCCCAAACCCTTCTCCCCTCCCCACTCCTTACAGGTGGCGGCAGATACCCAGGCCCCAGCAATGGCCGCCTCGCCGCCGCCGCCGCCGTCAAGGGCGCTCTCCACCGGCGGAGGCGCCTACATATCCCTCTTCCTCGACACGAACCTCGGCACCCACCTCGCCCTAAACATCGCCGCGGACTCCACCATCCGCGACCTCAAGTGTACGCCTCTCCTCTCCTCCTTCCTTTGACCAGAACCTTATCTGACGCTCGCTTTTTGCCTCCGCGCAGCGCAGGTGACCGTGGAGCACGCCGCCGTCTTCCCCGACCTCGGCCCCGTCGCCGTGAAGTCCGTTCAGGTTCTGGGTTATGCCTCTGATCGTTTTCATATTTTACAGGATTTGTCATCTGAATGTAACAAGCTACTCGTTGTCGATTCGATTTCAAGTATAGTTTGAAATATAGTTTATCTTGTGTGTGGATGTTCCAGTTTAGTTTTTCTCCACGTTTTGTTAGGTTAAAAACAGTCCTATTGTTTAGCCCGTGGGTACGTTTTATTGAATTGATCCGTGATCAGCTGCGCGCATAGCGCCTCCGAAACCCTGAACGGTCCATAAACCTTGCCATCAAACGTGTAATTTTGGGTTGTTTTACCATGTAGTATTCTCTGTGCAGTGATATTTTATTTCCACTCCATTTTGTAAAACTCGGAATGTATGAGATGTCAATATCTTTGAATGCAATGTGATGCAGCTGCCAAGTGCCAACAAGTGTAAATTATGTTGCATGGAATGGCATTGTTTCACATGGGCCGTGTCAATTAGTCCAATTGGTGCAGTTAAGTTAAATTTATCAGTGACTTTGCGGAAGTTGCATAACTTGGCAACTGTTTAAATACATTTCTTTCGAAATTTTCAAAGTCATGTTTCAATGCATATGGGTTCTTGAAACGCCTAATGGATTAAGTTTAGTAAAAGTGTAAAACAATCATGGTTTTTTGATGTCGTGATAGATGGTTATAGAATTTTACTAACTTAATTGAATATATACATGGGCTGTGATTATTGAAAGATGTTTATCTTGAGTCTGATGGTCAGCGCATTCATTTTCCCCTTATGGTTCTGGATTGAATTACATCCTGTTTTAGAATTCCATATGATTAGCATGTGCAATATGGAGACTCTTTCTAAATGTGCTATTATTTCCTCCAGGTGCTACGGAAGGGTGCAATGTATCACCTCTCTGATTCGATGGTAGTGAAGAGTGCATTTGCCAAAGTTGAGGGTGATTATTTTCTGCATGTCAAGATGGCAGCAGCGGAGACGGACACACAGTACTGCAGAGATGAGGACAAAGGGAAATCAAGCGAAAGGTTACGAGATCTTCATGCATTGGACGATCTCTCTCAGGAAAAGTATCGCAAAAAGGCTAGAGTAACTGGTTCTTTTGACACGTCATCTGTAGATCCTATTAGAGAAACTAATGATTCTAAAACCAGAGATGTGGTTGATAAGCTTCCGCTGGAAACTAACAATAATTCTCGTGAGGTGCTCTCAAACACTTTTCAGCAGGGAGTGTATGGAAACATAAAAGAGGATTCAATCCAACTACAAAATCCAATCCTTACTGGAAAGAATAGGAAAAGGAAAAAGAGCCGGTTAGTCACTTCCAAAGATGTTTCTGCTTCAGAAATGACAGAGCCATCAACTGGAGCCGTGGAGGTACCAAAGGCCATAGGTGAAGATCTGCTTCATGAGAACCAAGGGCTACAAGGTAATAGTACACCTGGATTATTTTACAATACAATTATTATTTTTATCTACTGGTGTTTTCCTAGAATTTATAAATTATGTGTTTTGTGTTGAAACTATGTCTTTGGTCCATGTTCTGGGCAAATGCAAGACTGTAGTATTAGAAATACATGCATTTGTCTGTTTTTTAAAGTTTCCTTAGAATTCTAAGAACTAGAAATCCAGTTTCTTGTTTCTCTAGGTAGCCATGTATTTGGAAAGTCTATTTCGATTGCCTTTGTACCGAATAATTTATTTTCCTTTTTCATAACCTAGGTGATGGTGCATCTAAAGTCGACATGACTAGCAGAGACAAAGCAAAGGTCATACCACCTGACATGCTTCTTTCGTCATCACAACTAAATAGTGGAAGCCAAGTGACCAAGCATGTTCAATTGGGGACTGATACTCAGGCAACTAGGGATCTAGCCGCTGATCAAAGTAATATCAGTCGTGTACATGAATGGTATAGAAATCCTATTGTTAGAGACGTCAGTATTTCCACATGCAAAGTTGTAGCTGGTGAAGAAAAGCCTGCTAAAGAAACCAATGATGGGGATTATGATGAAAGTGCAGTTGATGCAAGCAACATGGAGAAAGGCAGCAAAAGCGGGGATGTCTTGGAGACAGTAGATACTATTTCTCAAGAGAAAAACTGCAATCAATCAAAGAAGGTTAGCTCTGTTGGCCTAACTTCCATGGATGCTGCTGAAGCAAAAGACCAGTGTGGGTATGGCGAGAAAGCAGACAAATCAGATATTATTTCTACTCAGCAGGAGATTGTAAATGACCCTTCTAAGGGACAGACCAGCAATGTGCAACAAGGGATAGAAAATCCAAATGGTGTTATAAAGCGGAAGAAAAAGAGAAGGCAGCACCCGGAGTCTTCAAAGGATGATTCTACTCCAGATGCGGCAAAATCATCTGGATTCGTTATGAATGCAAGCTCAAAAGAGAACACTAGTTCCCGCTGTCCAGATGCAAACCAAATAATACTAGGCAATATAGGAGAAGAAACAGCTGATGAACAAGATCAGTGCAGGCATGAGAAGGTGGACGAACCGGTTGTTTCTACTCAGGGGGTGAGTGTAAATGAACCAAGGAATGTGCAGCAAGGGGATTCTGATGTAATAAAGAATCCAAATGATGATGGGAAGCGAAAAAGGAAGAAACGCCGCCACTTGGAGTCTTCAAACGATGATCCTACTCAAGATGTGGCAAAATCATCTGGATTGATTACAAATGGGAGCCCAGTAAAAAATAGAAGTGCTGATCTGCTAAATGCAGATCAAACAACACCAGGCACAGTAGGAGAAGCAATGGTTAGTGACTGCAAGAAGGTTGATGAAACTGTAGATGTAGCAGCAACGAATGTGATTAATGAGGTATTGGCAGATTTAAGATGCACAGACAACTTGAGTAAGGTTTTGAATGGAGATCCGTTAACGGAACAAACTAAAGGTGGTGCTAGTGCAGCATTGCCCCCGTCATCTATTCAATCTGATCCCCCAATCAGCTCACCTAGTCATAAGTCTAAAGGAAAACCAGTGAAAATACCGTCAACTGTAGTTGACCCTTCTCATTCTTCTGTTGGTGTACCTGACGAAAATGCTTACACAGAATTAAGAGAATCTGATTCTTTGAGATGTTCTGACAAATTCCATGATCTTGAGGGTGTTTTGGCTGAGAATACAGTAGTGCCATCTGATAGCAGAACCAAATCCACTAAGCATCGGAGAAATAAGGTTTCCTTAAAGCATGCTTCTACTGATAGTGGTAAAGCTATTCAGTCTCTGGGTGAGCAAGTCGAACATGTTCCCGCAGAGGACTTGAAAGGAGAAAATTCTACCAAAGCAGAATTGTTTCAAGGAGGTTCTGCAATCGATGCTCCTTCAAGTATAGGTCAAATATTACAGAAGAAAAGCAAAAGGTCTTCAAAGGCCCGGGCTTCTAAAATAGATGAGGTTGATCATTCCACGAATCAGTTTGCGAAGGATAACCAGGAAAAATATGTAACCGACATTGGTGGGACCCATAATAACGAAAATACAGTGGGAGCTCCAACAGAATCACCTGTAGTTCATAAAGATGGCACAACTGTCACATGTGACAAGCCCAATGCTCGAAAGGGAAGGAAGAAATCTGCCAAGACTGAACCTGAGAGGCAGGATACCAATTTGGAACATGGTTCTGATGCAGTTTTCATGGACTCCATGGCTCAACAGGGAGCAGATCCTGAAGCTGTTGAACCAAATGATTATGTGCCGGTTCAGCCTGATAATGACAAAATCAATTTCATTGACCATTTTAGCCCCAGCACGACGAATGACGTTTCTGCAAAAAACAGTGATGAAACTTTGAAGGAAGTAAAGGGCAAAAAGAAAAGCAAAAGAAAAGCAGGTACACAGTCTGAACATGCTGGTAGTATTGAACCAAATGATCTGCCGGAATCTCATGTTCATACTGATAAAACTAGCTTAGCTGATCATTTTGGTACTGGCAATGTGGTTGTGCATTCTATTCCAGTAGAAAACATGGACAAAGAAGATGGCAGTGTGAAGAAAGCCAGGGGGAAAAAGAAGAGCAAACTAAAACAGGGTTTGATCAAACCCGAGTCTCTAAATCCTAATGGTGGTAATGAGGACACTGTTAATCGTACACAAGAATTGATGAATTCTGATGTGCAGAAGGGAAGAAAGACAGAAGACGGCACACGTGATAGCACTCTTGAAAAGAGGTCCCCCCAAAGCATGGTTGGTGTTGATAGTATGACTAATTTGCCCATCGAGAAGGACCATGAACGCGTGAGCAAAGAACAAAGGAACTCTACATCTCATACAAAGCCTCATGCCAAGAGTAGAAAACATGATGGGTATTGATGGAAGGACAAGTACAAATCCTAATGGTGTAAGCAACCTTGTTCAGAGCTTTTCCATGGGCCCACAAGCATCAAATGAAAGCGCTTATGGCACGCCAGCTGTTAAACAAGTTAGAGTAGCAGTTCGGAAAGTTCCAACAAAACCGTATGAACAGGCCAAGGACAAAGCCAAAAAGGATATTAGTAAGAGAGGCACCCGCACAATTTTTGGTGACACCTTGAGTGAAAGCTCTGATGAAGTATTGAACACAATGAGTGAAACGGCTGCCATGGCAAACTTATCATCCACATCTGCGGACTCAGGTAGGAACATGTAAAGTATCACATGGAATAGGTATTAGCTGGCCAACTTTCTGCTGGATTGCATTTGCAATTGGTTATGCATTCATCTACTTTAATTGAAAACAAGTGCTTCTTTTTTCTCGCAAAGAAGACAAGCGCTTCTGATTTTTTATGTGTTTATTATCTGCCTGACAAATTAGTAAGTAAAAGGTAGCGAAGGCTTGATATCTCCTTCAGAAAACTGACCAGCCAACAACTGCTGAGAACGTTATCTTATGTTCATTTGGAAATTCTACTTTGATAAATTCCTTTTTCAGCAGTTCTTATTAGTGTGTCCCAGAATGCCGTTGTAATATTATATTACTGTTTCTGATTTTGGGGTCCCGTTGGTTGATAGACGTCCACAATCTACGGTTTGTCTTGTGTTTGTTATCCAGTGTGTTCATGAACTGTTCTCTCACTTTGCACATGATATGATGGTCAACTTATGGAAATTGACCTACTGATGTGCATTTGACAGGCATTTCATCTGCGGCCTGGGATGAGAGCGATGTGCCTGATGATGACGTCATTGCATCATTGTAAGTTCTCAAAACTATGAAAGGAAACTAGTTTAGCATGTTGCATTTAAGCGATCAGGTGTAAATGTTGCATAGTACGCATTAAGGGGAGGATAATGCAGAACAGGAGATACATCTGATAGAGAACAGTAGTAGCCGTCTTCTATCCCCACTAGGAGTAACTGCACGTTAACATTTTGCCTTCATCCCATTTGTTCAGATCACAGAAGAGTGACCTTAACTCCGTCCTCCGAGGCTCCACTAGCTACAAGAAGGCGAGGCTGAAGCCAATCGAGCCGTTAGAGGATACCGAGGTGCCCGATAGCCAGCCACCTTATGCTTAAATGACGCGAGCTCCGTCTAACACTGAGGTGCCCGATAGCCAGCCACCTGATGCTTAAATGACGCGAGCTCCACGCAACTCTCAAAGCTTGTGCGTTGTGAATTTTGTTGTAGCTGCACCAATCTGGCTATCATGTCAATACTAAACATAAACATCACACCTCCAGGACCCAGCTGTATACTTTCCTGTGGGGTTTTTGGTTGGCGATGGTCCTAAAAACTTGCAGAATTTTGTCTTATTTATCGTGTCCGCTTTCAACAGTTGGTCTTGTATTGTTGCCGATTATGAATCGACACATATTAGTCGCACGTCCTCCGATTAGTTCCAGTTTCTCGTTATAGTCTAGTCAGATATCGCATCATTTCATGAATTTGGAAAAACTCGGATCCATGTTCTGTGAAAACCAATTACCACAAACCACACATCAAAACCTGAAACAAATCAAGCTATGCTGAAGAACGTTCATAACTCATAGCTGCTTCATCTACACAATTTTACAGAGTTGAAAATTACAGGTAAAACCTTCTCCTAGATTGCTACCTACACTGCATCATCAAAGTGCTCATGGAGTACGAGCATTCCTAGTTATTTGCGCTTCTGGATCTTCATCCATGATGTTTGCAGTCTTCCCAATTGATTTCTGGCTAAGCATTCTGGCAATGCCGCCTCTCAACCTTAGCGCTTGGGATCCATTGGCAGGTAGGCTGCCGCCCATCGTCCTCTCCAGCTCTAACAAGAGCGCCTTTACAAGAACATCAAACCGGCGCTTGGATGTAGGGTATCTTGATATCGACTTTGTGATTCCTTGCAATCTTGATGCAAAGTAGGAGCAGAAGGTTCAGCAAAGTTCAACGATTGTGCCATCAAAATAAAAAAGAGTGAAAGGCAGTACCTTCGAGCAAATGCGTCGATTTCTGCTCTTTTTCGCTCATTCAATGAAGGCACATGCGGAAGAGTGCCCTTGAGGTTACTGGGCTCACCAACCATTAGGACTCGCATTTTGAGGTATTCTTCCTCTTCTTCTGTAAAATTCTCGGCTTTGATTTGTTCTTTGATGACCATAAGAGGGTCGAAGAACCAATCAAAGAGAGTACTTTTAGGCCTATTTTCAGAAGTAATCTCAGCCCCATCACCTGAATATATTCCAAAGCAGGTCAGGTTAAATAACATCCCTTCTGGTGAAAGAAAGCCTTTTTTATGTGAACTTACTTAAGAGTAGGCCATCAGAATTAGCCTTTGCAGATCGAAGGAGTGCGTTAAGCATCACATATGCTGGTAAGCCAACGTTAAGAACACCGCTGCCAACTTTGCCTGACTTTGTTTCTTGGATGTCTTTCATTGTTATCACTCCTTCATTCACCAAAACCTCTCCTTGACGCTTGCATTCATCAAATAAGTGGTCTAGCATCTGCATAACAGCTCCAACCAGTTATATGCCCAGGTTCCACAGATTCAAATATTATTATTAAGTAGAATCAGTGCATAATGAAATTACAAGATTGAATAGCCTACTATCAGCGTGTGCTATTTATATGGGTGTGGGCAAAAGTGAAGCTGTGCCAGGAAATTGCAGTACCAAGGAAGCAACCACGTTGCAATTTACCAATGTATTAACAAGAAAATATCACCTTGAATGGATTGAACTCATCCATGCTGTTCTTAAATGATGTAACCCGGGCTAGAGGTTTCTTTCCTTCCTGCTTCTCCTTATCGAATGAGGCTGGCTTAGATAGGTGACCACCATGTGAAGAATCTTCGGTTTTCCGATATTTCAACCTTGAGAGCTCAGATTTCAGTACCGGAAACCTTAAATTATTTAAAATCTCATCCAAAAGCTTGAAATATGGTTTGCGGTTATACCTTGGAAAGCAAGATCCCGGTGCCATGTCAAGCACGTCATTCGTGTATTCATCAAAGATGGACACAGATGAAACGACATAAGAGAGTCCCATGACAACGGAGGATTCCTGAAAAAACAACAAGAGCAAGTATCGTGACTTTAACAATAAATAAGTTATATCAGCTAACATTTTTCACTAGACGATAATTTGTGGAAGTACTAGTTGTCATACCTGATAAGCTACAACTGCACCATACAAGCCTAAAGGAATAGTAGAGAGGATGGATGCAAGCATAGCTCCTAGTACCGCAAATGGCCAGAGAAGAATAGCAAGACCTGCAAATGGCACACATGCTGTCTCCAGAAAAGGTCCTTCTCTCCCAATCAAATCCTGAATCAGTCGATGCCACCCTTTGAAAAGCATCACAGGGCACTTGTAGATGGCAATTAGTGTGAACATTATTCCATCCAGTATGAGTCCACAAGCAGCAGATAACAATGCTCCGGGAATATGAAGCAATCTGCAGGATAGATAGTTCTACTCAGCATTTCAATTCATAGTTCTTCAAGAAAGAAAGATAAGAAATATCCAGCCTAAATATAGAGCAGGCTCGTTTCTCTCAACTACAAGGTCAGGCATAAAAGGTTGTAATTTGCATATGTGATAAAAGGCTACATATGCTAGAAGGACGAAAGAGGAATGGCAAACAGAAAAGTTCTGTGATCTTGAGGCACAAAGGTAAAGAACTACTAGGCACAAACAGGAATCAGACCTTATCTCATATGGCTTCCCATTAGGAGGTGCCTGGAAACGAAGGTCATCCATTATTGAAAAATAGGAGTGGAAAAGCAAGTCTTTCAAATCCCTGACAACTGTACAGCTTCCAGTGATAGTACTCCATGTCCCATCCTGCAATTTTGAGATAATAATTGACATGTAAAATATGTTTAGAAAGCAAGAATGGCATAAACACACAGAAATAGCACGCATCATCAAAACAAAATGTACCACAAAGCAATGAACAAATGGCTTTTCTTTGCCTTCTCCAACTGCATCGAACGTGGCCATTATTGGTGCTAGAAAGCCATATAGCAATCCAGCAAAAACGCTTCCCGGGATGCCAATTATCAACCATAAGATCAAGATTACAGTGGCAGCAATAAGAAGTAGAAGCTTTACTACAGGTCCCACCATTCTGGTTCTGCCTTGTAGAAAAAGAGGACGCATAATATAAGTATTTAGACGCGTATTAATGAGGTTGCTAAGAGTGAAACTGCAGAAGATACACACTGTACCTGACAATGCAGTAGTATGTCCAGATCAGATGCATAGGCCATAACCCGAGAATTAGTGCAGATATTCCAATCGCCATAATAAGGCATGCCCAAGGGCACAGCAGCACACCTGTTAGACGAAATTATATGAAATGAGGATATACAAAACTAAATTCAAATTATGATGAAGTACCAACACAAACAGAAGTGTTTAAGCACAGACAGCATTGCACTTTCATATATTACATACATCAATCCCACAGCATCCTATAATTTATTTTAAATTCCATGGCTGATTATGCATTCACACATCAACAGCCTCCAATTGATGCTAGTTCTGAGCAAATTAACCACAAGATTTTTTTTTTCCTTTTTTGTGGTGAGAAACCGCAAGATTTTTCAGGTTGAAGCATATGCAAAAGCCCATGTAGCCTTATGGGTGAGTGTGCATATCCACAGGGGGTTCTTCACTTCTTTGGTATTTAAAACATAGACATAGCATGATAGCAATAGTTTCAAGGGGGTCAAAGTAATCTGGGCATGTCATAACTAAAACTGAAAGAGCATAGCGATAGTTACAACTGAGTCTAATTAAATGCTCCCAAGAAAGGAGAGGATTCAGGTATCTACACAGGCAACAGAAATCAAGAGAGACTACCGCACAATCACAAATGGCCGTTCCACTTTACTGACAGATGACAGATGAGACTTACATACCAAAAGAAGAGAGGGAGAGTAGAGCGTCATGTCACCTTTAATGAGCCCCAGGAGGAAGAGTCCGACGAAGAAGGGCAGGAACTTGATGAAGTACCAGAGAGAAGCCCAGAACCTGCTAGGCGGCTCCATATTGGCAACTTGTTCCGCCGAGGCCTGAGCAGGAGGGGTGCAGGAAGGAAAGCAAGAGACTCCGGCCGCCTTGCCTCCAAACAAAACCCCCAAATTCGGAACACAAACCAAGAACCCTGACTCCGACCGAACAAAATCCGGCAGTACTTTGGCAAGTCCTGAAGCAAGAGCGCAAACCCCCAACACAAGCAAAGACTAGATTACCTCCCTGCGAGGAGGAGGAGGAAACTGCACGGTTTTGAGCAACCGACCGGCCATGGGTTTTCAATTCAAACTCGAGAACAGCAGTAATGATATCCCAGCAGGAAAGAGAAGAAGAGAAGAGAAAAAAAGAATCAAGAACCCTGAACCTGACTGGTGATTGGCCACCCCAGAACGATGAAAAGAGGAACTGCCAAACGACAGGAGCGAGCGAGCGGGGGGCCCTCCGGTCCGGTGACAGACAGCCCGTGCGTGCCGTTGGCAGGAGGAGGAGGAGGAGGAGGAGTAGAGCCTTGGCGACGGAAAAGCGCGGGGAGGGAAGATGGACAGATGGCGCGGGGCCGCGGGGGTGGTTACACCAGAAAATGGCAGCGGGAGGGAGGAACCGCCGGTGGTGGCGGTGGGGCAATGGGGACGATTGGCCGGATTGAGAAACCGCCCCGGGAGGGCCAAGGATCTGATGCTAGGAAGGGAAGGGCAGAGAGGCCGGGGACACGAGGGGAAAGGAGAAGCTGTGTGGTATGGGCGCAGATTCTTGCTTCTTTTGGGTGGGCGGAGGAAGATTGCGCTGTGAAAGTGAAGCCGTGTCTCTGTTTTTGTTAGTTTAGTCGGAGGGAGCTTTTCTTTTGGAGGAGTTTGCAGTGCACGGCGCAGGTGGAGGTGGAGGGTGATGGGGGAGCAACGGCCGCTGTGGACGCGGAGGTGGTGGGATGGACAGAGGAGGAGCACCGACCGTTGTTTACCTGGGTGACACGGATCAGGTGGTGATGACGTGTGACCGTGAGCTCTCTTCTTTTGAACTGTTGGTGGCGACCTGTGGACTCATGTGGGTCCCCGCGTGCAGTGGCGTGAGCATGGGGACGGATCTAGGGAAAACATCTTGGGGGCATACTCACTAACGAAGTGTAGTTTTAATATTTTATTTACTAAGTCAAACTTTTCAAATTTGATCAACATTATAAAAAAGTAACAGCATATATGACGTTAAAATTGTATTTTAAAACTTCATTTCAACACGAATCTAGTGATACTAATTTAGTATCATAACTGTTGGTACATTTTCCCATATAGTTAGTTAAATTTCAATAAGTTTGACTTAGGAAAAAAATTTAGAGATACACTTAGGGTGTGTTGGATAGTCCGGCTGCTCTCAGAAAATCTCCTCCCACCCCTTTTTTGTTGTTTGATAGCCCGTATGTGATTCTGGGCCATGCCCACCTCGCCCCGAAAACTCCTCTCAACCCTGCCGAGGAGAGAAGCTCAGATCGAGCTTCACAACTCAGCCGGGCTGAGCTCATACGGAAAAATCCCACGTGTCGGCCCCACTGAGTGTCGGGCCGCGCCAACCCTCGCGAATCCCGTGCTCATTCGCCCTCAAATCTCCTTCTCTCCCGACCTCTCCCGACTAAGTCGCCTCCTCTCGGTCGTTCGTACCGAGCCCGGCGCCACCCCTGACTCCTTCCCTCGCGCCGCCACGGAGGACCAACAATCTGAGGACCCGATTGCTTTTTCTAACTTCTAATCAAGATCCTTTGTGTAAGAATTTGGACCTGATTGTAATTTCATTTCCTGGACTTGGAGGACCTATAAGTAAAAAATGTGATATAATATTTTTAATTCTAGAATTTTCTGTAGATCACAAATTAAGCTAATCCAACCACATAATACAAGCATTATTGAAACAATATTACACACTGTTGAAATGGTGAAATGACTTGGCATGTCCCAACACATACAAGCCACCAAACAACATCCCATGTCTCTTTTTTTGTCGATTATTTATCAAGAAAGCAAAAAGGGGTTCTTATCAAACCCAGCCTAGGTCAACACATACAAGCCACCAAACACCTGTCAAAATCTCAACCCAATCTGTATAAGCACAGGCGGAGCTTCATGGAGGCCAAATGGGCCATGGCCCCCCCAGGTTTGGAGTAATTGCTGAAGAATTTTTTTTTTGGGAGTGCTTAACTGAGAAGAAAAATAGCATTTGGCCCCCCCCAAACATAAATATTTTGCATTTCGCCCCCCTGCAACCTCTGCCAAGCTCCGCCACTGTGTATAAGGTTAGCCTGTCTCAATTGGGAAACCCATGCCAGGGTGACACAGTCTATCAAACACACCCTTATTCGCGGACAGAGAGAGTAGTGCAGTCTATCACGTCGGCTTCTCAATACAGCAATTGTAACAATTTAGGACACGAGGGTTCGAGCCTACTAAAAATTGGGTCCCTAGTTGGCTAGGTCCTCCTATAGCCAGCGCATTTCTTTTAACATAAAAAAGTAGGTAGAATTTGCATTTGCTAGCACGCAATCTATCTTATAGTCAATCGCTGGAAGTGTCCAGTATACGTGTATGCAAAAAAGGGATGTTAACCGAAGTTAGAATAGGCAAAAAAGTAAATAGATGTGGGAATTATCATAATTCACCGTGATTTAATGTCATAGCGGTCAGATGATCCCAGTGTTTACCACATATACTTAGTCGTGCTTCACCGGCACCGTTGATAGCCTTAGCCTGAAATGGCGTCTACTGTAAGATCGAGCTTGTCCGTGAGTTGGAACTGTGGAGCTGGATGTGAAACGCTACAATTTTCGTACACCTGGGCGCGCGCATGCGTGGTAGCCTATCGTTTTCTTCCGCGATCACTTGAAATCAGGTCACTGATTTGAAACAAAACTTCCGATTAACCGGCACTTATAAGATCCTGTTGCAGTTAAGAATTAGCTACACGCTGCCATAATTTTTTCCATACCGACCCTAGAAAAGGGCCGGCTTCCACCATCGAAATGATAAACCGAACTGTAAGCTCTCATCAACTTTATTATATCGAGAAAAATATAAGCTATCATCTTACCGCAAAAATGAGCTAACTCGGCACCATGTTCAAGTGTTTCAAAAACCAAACGCCAATTCTCTTTGAGAAAGAAACAGCAGTATAGGTGCAGGTGAGCGAGATTCTACTCCCCGGGACACTTGTGCGCACCAGGTGTGCTCCCAGGAAAGTGCTAGAATCAGGGCCACAGGGGACGTCCGCCGCAGGTCACATTCATCATCGTCGGACGCATTATTTCGTTGAGTTTGGTGTAGAGAACGAGCTGTCCACTTTGTGAGTTTGTGTCGCTGCCCACTTTTCTTCCTCGGTGCACTGCACGCCGTGTCTGATCCGTGTTAGGCTGCCGGCCGATTAAGCGTCGAGATCTCTGGGAAGAAGAACGGAGGATTGAACAGAATCGTCGACGAACTCCCGTTATCTTTCAGAAAAAGATGGTTTTTCCGTTATCTTGGTGGCTGGCCAACCCGGCCGCGGGGTGATAAGACAGCGTCCATTTCGCAATGTTTTACTTACGTTCCATCGTCGGTAAACAAGAAATAAAAACACCGGCCGGACGTGATGGCGACGCCCCGCCGGCCGCCGTGAACGAAAGGCACCTTCACCTTGGAGGAGTTGGAGTGAAAGCAAAAAAAAAAAAAAGCTCCGTGTTCAAGCCAAGCCAATCCGCACGCATCTCTGAAAGGCAAAAGAGAAAGGGTATGGGCATCGCGCGATGCACTCCTTGCGAAGCCAACCAGAAGCTCTCCCAGCTCGATCGTCATCTCCCAGATGATGATGATAAGATGGACATCGTGTTGCGTTTTCCCTCTCGTTCCCGGCAGGAGTGGATGATGACCTGACGGACGGCCGTTCTTTCCGACGCGAGGCAGGGTGGGATCAAGTAGCTAGGTGTAGGTCAATGCCTTCGCGTACCTCCCTCCGGACAGAATGATGCTAGTCAGGAAACTAACGAACTAGAGTATAGAACAGGGACAAACAGCACTGCTGCTTAATTTGGACTCTTGGAGTTGGATTCAAGTTCTGATCAGTGAGTGAATCCACATTCTTCAGAGTTTGCCACGGAGCTTCATAAAGCTAGGCAGGCAGTTAGCCAGATCCCCAGGACGAGGACCAGGAAGGTTGGTGGATTTGCCTAGATTAATTGGTGCTCCCAGATGTGGACATGACTCACAGGTGGGTGGCATTGCATCGAATTCCTTCTGAAATGCTATCGCCTGCACGGAGGAGCCGATCTGAAACTCAGAATATTCACTCCCCTTGAGTAAAGTCACACTGTCCGGAGCTTTGTTAGACTTTTTTCCTTTTGCCCAAGCAGGCAGGAGCATATGCTAAACGTTAGAGGTTGCCACTTTTCTGAATGTGCTGGTTGCAGTGCGTGTGTTTGGTTCTTGACCAAACGACGCATGGGATGGACATTCCAGTTTTATGTGTGTTTGGTTGTACGAGCATCTCCGGATTGGGTAAATTCCAGCCACTATCTGTTTGTGATCACGTCCGAACGTGTCCATGGATAGAGCTTGGACAATCCCAAAACTTAATCTCTCCAATTAAGATCCCTAAACTTCATTAGTTAAATCCATGCAACTACATGGATTTGTTTTTTGATTACAAGCATAATACTTTTTATCTAGTACACATAGATAAACCATACATAACACCTATAGCCACAAATAATATAACTATAGCTCCTAATGCTTCGTGGAGACACATCTCCTTCTCAACGGTATGTTTCTTGATTTTTTTCATCTTCATTCAAGTTGCATCTCTCTTCATCTTGTAAGTATCGATCCTATCAAAGAGACGAAAGTCCAACTTCATCTTACTTTGTTCAAGTATCTTCTTCTTTTCTTCTATCACATCCATCTCTTCTTCAACCTTCTTCACTGCCTCCCCCATCTTCCAATTTGTCTCAGTTGAGGCCTCTAGGGTTTCTTCGATCTTCTTTTTTCTTCAATTGTGAAGTTCAAATGTTCCATCTTGCCTTTGAGGCAACCGTTCAACTCAGAAATTACACCCCGTATAATGCAACTACATCTTTTTTTGATCCTAAATGATAACAATAGGCAACTCAAATCAAATCCATTTGATAAATTTCAGAATAAACACATAGTATGAGCCAACCCTGGAACATACCGCGGTGGAATCGGACGTCGTGATGTTCCCGTAGCCCAAGAAGGAGGAAGCAGAGTCCTCGTTGGTGTCCCAGAAAACCATGGTGCGGCAGCGATGGGCGGAGAGTTCGGGGGATGGTCGGAATCAGAGGGGAGAGCTCGGGACGGTGACAACACAACTCACAGATCCCGTGAAATGTGGCGGTCAGTTCTTGACCGGCACAACGGGAAGGTGACACAGGAGTGCGGACGGCGGCAGTGGTGCGGGCGAGCAATCGGAGATAGAGCTAGGCAAGGGGCGGCGGAGAACATGTCGTGGGCCAATTCAAACTCATGTAGTGCACATAAAGCATCACATTACGCTTCATTGATTAGCAGGCAATGTTTTGACCAAACTGAATTCTTGGCTCTCTAATTGGAAGTGATTATTTTGTAGACAACGGTCATATTCTATTATTGTCGCGGATCCCTATTGTGGCTTGTTAGGAGAGGTTTATACTTTTGGAAGAGCTATATGAGATGGTTATTTTCTTCTTCTTGTTTTTGTTGCAGATCCCCGTTGTGGCTTATTGTGTTTTGTGTTGCAGCTACAAGGAATTGATCATTGTAGCGGGATCTTTTGTTTTTTCTTCTTCTTATTTTTGTTGTAGAGCTTTGTGCATCCTTGATGTCTTTAGAACATTTCGTTGTTGCAGAGACTGCATATAATTATTTTTGTTGTAGAGCTTTGTGCATCCTTGCGATATTAATATATTCACTTTATCGAAAAAATATATGAGATGGTTCTTATAACCTTTTGGAGGTGCTCGGATACATTATTTTTTGTCTTTTAAGACTCGTTGTCTTGGAGTAGTGCAATTTTCAAGTTCAATGGAACTAGGTGAAGTTGGCTCTTCTTAGCTTACTTTTTCTCTCTAGTATGAAATGACGGACATGGCTTCATTTTCATGAACTGATCTTGGTATGATGAAGAGTAACACACTTCGGGCCTACCAAGGAATTTATTATTTGTTTTAAGGATTGTTAAAAATTTGTAGCTATTGAGCTACCAAGGACTAAGCTCGTAACCAAAGAATTCATAGCTATTGACCTACAGGAGGACCAATGCCTTCATGTCACTTAATACCAGGCAAGTCTTATAAAGAGCATGGCTTCAACTAAGCAAAGGATGAATAGCTTACATATCATTTTACTCCTCTACCTTGAAATTACACAATCCAATTATGTGTATTATTTTGGCGTGTTTTGCACACTAGGATATGAACTTGATAGGTTGGGCATATAAGGCATCGGGAAATACGGATGGATTATCGAGATCACAAAAGTGCACGATATTCTTCATGTAGACACGAAGCCTCTCCCTTCTACTCCATGGCCTCAACTACTCTCTCTCTCCATCACATCCCAAGCGTAACCAATAGGCCCTTATGCTACCGTCGTCTCGTGCATCATGCTTTCTTGGAACTCGGTGCCATATCATGTGTAAACAAGGCCGAGAGACACCGCGAAAAATCTCGCTTGATGGTTCCTCGATGAGCAACATTTGTGGCTTCATATATGTACATAGAGATGCGGATTGCCAATGCATGTGGTACAGCTAAAGCTTGGATGCAAACAGATTCAAGCTAAGCCTAGTTCCTTTGTAGGAGATCATCTGCTTGAACATGTACCTGAATATGGTAAAATGAGGCTAAATGTAGAATTGAGAAGACAATGCCCCTTCAATTTTTCTTTGACTGAAACGGCGACACAAGAAAATTCATAGTTTGTATTCTTACTTATTGATCTATAAGAATCCTTTGTTATGACAATAGCTTAGTATGATCCCTTTGCAAGCTAATTTTAAACTTGCAGCAGCACCGAGGTTTCTACACGGAAAAAAAAATCGGAATATGTATCAAGGACCATGCAATGCCAAGGCAAAACTGTACCTTAGAGCCGCCACACACATTGTTTCCGAAGTCCGGAGATCGCCATCTAGGTGCTCTTGTTGTAATAACTGAAGACCACATGTATACTCCAATTCTCCAACGCGAGAATAAGGATCTTCATGAAAAATGACCACACAAATGTGGTTTCGTGATATATTGATACATCTCATTCTAGAACAGAATTACATGTAGTAAACCGAATATGCAGCCCACACAATGGCACATGCAGCATCTAAGATTGCATTCTCCAATCTATACCTACTAATAAAGTCAGTAAGGCTTCTTCCCGTCCGACCTTGAAAAGACGATTTTGCCCTCGTGAATACCCTTTCGCAAGTTCATTTTGCACAAAAAATCCTGACAAACTGGGAAACTAACCCGCAGTCCACAGGACAGACGTCCTACTGCCTTATTCGCGATTTACCGAAAACCCACGGACCTTTTTGCAAAAACTCCACCGAAGAGGTACGGGAGAATCTGGAGCGTCCGTTTAAGTTGCAACGGACGGCCGAGATTAATCTGCTTTCTAAATTTTGTTTAAATAAACATAGAACACACTAAACTTTGTAAATTCATAACTTTCAACCCACAACTCTAAATTTAACAAACTTTACATCAATGCAAAGCTCTGACCATGTAGTTTAATTTGACATCATTACTTTTCCTTTTTGCATCTGTTTTAGTTGATCAACATACAGAGATGCATTTCGGCCATATAATTCAACACTTGAGTTCTAAAAATGTTTTCAAAATGAATCATTTTATTAAATGTCAAGAAATACATCCTCTGTCTAGGGGAACCAAAGTTATAAATTTGGAAAATAATTTAATGACACAATTAAGCCACTACCATTTTTTTCCCTTTTTAAAACGCTTCACAAATAATTCGTTACGGAATTTAAATCCAAACTGAAACTCTGGTTTTTCCTCCCGTAGCGAAGCACGGGCACTTTGCTAGTCTAACTTACGAATGGTCGGGCACATGACATCCGCCCTAAGACTTGCCGCTCCGGGAGGCTATCCCTTCCATCATCTTCAAATGAAAATTTAAAATTTGCAACTAGCTGCAAATTGCACAATCATAAAATTAATTAAAAGGTTGCAGTACACTAATTCTCACACGAGGAGGCCCTTTGCCCTTCCTTTCCATGGAGTGGTACTTCGCCCATCACCAATCAGCAAGAGGCCGGTTCGTTCCTTGACACCTACTCTCTCCGTTTCAATTTAATTGACTTGCTAATTAAATTGAAACGAAGGGAGTACTTAAACAGGCCGGCCGATTGTGTGATTGATTAAACAGTTAGCGTGGCGTCCGAGGCAGGCCGGCCCTACACCTGGATAAAAGTCCGATAGGGGCTCTGCACGGCCTGGGCCGCGAGTGCGGCAGCCCGGAGCTTCATGTCCTTGAGGGCAGGGTCCTCGAGGAGCAGAACCTTGTCTTTGTCCCTCACCCCGACCATGTGGAGGTGGTCGCTGTCCTCCCTCTCCTTGCCCCTGAACAGCAGCCTCTGCTCCCTCGGCTCTAGCCCTGTCACCATGGACACCATCACCTTCAGCTCTCCTGCAGAAATTTTTGCACAGCACATGTTAGACCTTGATGATCCAAAGAGGTGTACTTAAAATAGTTTTGCAAGCACATTGAGTCTATATGCTTAGCAAATATAGTAAGGTATAGGAAAGTTCCACTCAGGTTCCTCGTCTGAACCATCATGCATGTGCTGGCAGTGTTGCAGGAAGCCAGTCGCACTGCAGATACTTGTTCAGACATGGCCATGTATTTGTTTTAGTTTTGCATTGCAAGTACAAGGCCACGATTTAGTACTCCACATATTCTAATCGTGGAGATGTTACTAGGAAGGAGAGGGGTGGCACAACACTGGCCTTGTCAGTCATTTTTATACTACTGAAGCCGGAGAGACATTGATAATGGGCGTGCATATCTCCATGATAGCGTTCAGGAGATCACAAGGGTCAACTGCTCAATTTGGAGAAAATGGTATTAAAATGAGTGGATCTGGCTATGTGAACAGGTCCAGACTCTTGTAAGAAGTTTTACGTGTAGAAGTAAACTAGCATCTTTGCTGTTCATCAACATGTCTGAAGATTTTCAGTTTAAGGTGCACAACAACTAAATTATGTAAAGGAGTGCCAGTGTGCATGCATGCCACCCACGATCAAATCCTCGAGCCTTTATCCTGCTTAAAGGGATCGCGGGAATATTCATTCAACTTGCCAGTTGCCACTAAAGGATGTGATTACTGCAAGGTATACGAGAGAGTAGCCCCAAAAGGAATCATGGCCAAATTGACCATCTTTCCAAGAACACGTTCTACCAATCACACACTAATCATCTCACAGATTCTCCAATCAATCTTAACAAACTTCATTTAACTTTGAAAAAACGAGAGTAATTAACGGCACCAAAAGAAACTTGTGCTAGCTCGCTGAGTACTCACCAAAAGTGCAGGTAGCTCCAATGGACACCTCATGCCAGGAGAACCCGGTGGCCACCCTGACGGTGATCACCTCGATGTCCCCCCTCCCGTCCCTCCTCTGCACCAGCATGCCTCCCGGCCGCACCTCCCACTCGATCTCCCCGCTGCCACCGCCGCCGCGGGCGAGACCACCGGCATCGCTGCCGTCGTCGCTGCTGGTGGTGCTTCCCGTGCTGCTGCCCTTGGAGGAGCTCCTCCTGAAGAGCCTCTTGGGGTTGGGGCACCTCAGCTTGATCATCGTCGCAAATGGCAGTTAGTTAATCTTGCTCGGTGTGCAAGCTAGCAGGTGGGTGTTGAGGCAGTGGAGCTGGAGATGATGTGTCTGTAGGAACAGGGCTTGGTGTATGTATATATAGGAAGGAGGCGATTGAGGAGAGGCAAAGGGGACCATGCAAGAGGACAAGCTTTAGAAGCGTGCGCCTGTTTGTCAAAGGCGTCAACAAGGGGGACACTGGGACAGGAGAACTTCGAATAGTCCAAAACGGCAGGCCAGGCCAGGCTCACAAAAGGAGAGAAACAACCTGTGAAAGAGTTTCTCGACAGGAAAAATTAATAAACCAATTGTATCTCTATACTATAAAAGCTCTCCCTTTCAGCGATCAGCCCATGTGGCCACGTCACCGTCGCTACAGTACACGCGTGCACTGTAGCGATTTTTTTTTTTTGCCCTTTTCGCGATAATGTGTACATGAAATATATGCGCACCGACGAGCAGGTTCTATTCCCGTGATCGGTTCCGAGTTTGGTCGACCCTAACACCTTAATTTTGGATCCAAACTCGCAAAAACATCTGACGAATTTTGTCAAATTCGTCGCACTCAGTCATCCGTTTAAATTTTCCTTTCATGAGCAGATGAATATCAACCTTCCGAACAACTTTCATGTTTTAACCTTTTGATTTTGACGGACATAAACATATTTCTCTCCAATCTTCAAATTCGTTGTATTTTTGGCTGCGCAAAAAAGATAAATTCTGACGGATTTCAAAATTTTGAAACTCGAGGTGGCCACGTCGCGCGGGCACTGTAGAAGCGCCGTCGCTTCATCATCCGACGGTACGGGTGGCATTTTTGCGCGAAGGCCCCTACGTATTTTCAAATTTGGCTACAGTACACACTGTATTTTTTTCCCTTTTCGATTCCACCCCTTTCCAGCTATCTACGTCACCCCTATTCTCTCGACCATCAGCTCTGGGCGATGGACAGCCATGATCAGTCCACGTCGGCCTCGCGAGCGCGACACTGTAGCCGCAAGATTTTTGGCGCGCGAGGCTCGACCGGTCACCCGGTTGTTCCCGGTCCTCGCGTGCGCGACACTGTAGCGAGTACATTCCATTCCCGTAATCGGTTTCGAGTTTGGTCGACTCTAACACCTCAATTTTAGATCCAAACTCTTGCGAACCGGTCCTCCTCACCCTTCTCCTCTCCTATTTCTTCCTCCGCTCGGACGGAGACGCCGCCGGCGCCGAGCTCCTCCCCCGACAAATCGAAGCACACAGAGAGCTCCGCCGTCGTCTCCTCTACCTCTAAGAAAATTTCAAATTTAAGAAATTTTCAAACTTTACACTTAAAGGTTGCACCAAATATCCATTATGTACAAAAGTGAAACTAAGAAACTCTTAAAATTAAGAAATTTTTAAACTTTTTCACATAAACTAAGAAATGCTCGTTTTGTTGCAGATTTTTTGGATTAGTTTTCCAAACAATTTTTGTATTTTTTGCTGAAACAAAAAAAATCCAGCGGATTTCACAATTTCATATCACAACGGGCGCGGCGTGTCGCCGCGCAACATTTCCTAGTATATGATAGAGAGCTTCCATGAAGCCACAGCCCTGACAGATCAGCCATGGCGAATGAATATGCATGAGGGAAGAGGCCAAGGGCGCGGTTAGTTCTCGTTGTCAGCTGGCAGCCACACAGCCAAGTTCCACAGCTGCTAGCTAGCAAACAGCCCAAAAAGTAATGATTTGCATGCAGGTAGTTGAGGTTGGTAGAAAAGCATGTGCTGGTGTTTGTTTTGGCTGCGTCTTGCATGGCTTGTGAGAGGAGCATGCGAGGTGTCAGGAAATCTTTGCCTCCTCGCGTTGTGTGTTTGCCTGCAGCTTGAGGAACGGCCGATTCAAGCGTAGCAGTGCGGCCTGGCTGAGCAGTGCAGTGCGCTGGCCACAACGCAAGTGCTCGTTTCTAACCAAACAGCATGCAAGATGCAAAAAAGTGAAAGATGCTCTTGTTTTCAGTGTCCGTGCGAGCAGGGCTGTGTGGCTGCGACATACCAAACGCGCCCCAAAGGTCTTAAGATCAACAACACTTACATGATAAACCTTAAATAAAAAGAAAACTACACATAGATCTCTAGGGAAAACAACACCGTCTTCTTCGCCAGTGGCACGCCGTGAGTGAAGCTCGATGCTGCCTTAGGACATTGGAACCACATTGGAGCTAGAAAAACATTGTTGATATAGCCGTCGGAAAGTCGCCGGCCAGAGTTAGAAAACGTCAACGACATCGTTATCAGAAACCGATCACCATCTTAAGGAAGAATGTGACGAATAAGAATCGACGACGGTCCTAGACTGGGCCAGACAAATTGGTGGAAACCTGACCTAAGTCCACGACAATGCCAGAATTGGCTGAGCCTCGCATATCGAAAAAGAGATCAACAAACCGAGACATGTAGACTATCTTCAAAACACAAAAACAACACTAGATCCACGACACCAAAAGAGCATCGACTAGATGATTGCACCCTCTCAACAACACTTTCAAAGAAATCACCACCACTGAGGTGGACGAGAAGACGGAGAAATCTTATTCTTATTCCGCCCAGCGCCTCCATCACAACCATAGCGCCCTGCCAATTAGCCAAACCCCATCTTCAAGAACCTAATTATAACGCCGAACATAGATCTGGGGAACCCACACTCTCCCGCCGCTGGAGCGACAAACATCTAATCTGAGGCTAGCTACCAGAGGTATGTGTTCAGCATGCATTCAACTTTCATCTTTTGATTTGTTCATATTTTCGATAAAGTGAATTTACGGTTGTTGTATCAAGGCAATACAACCAAATAGATTTTGAATACTCGGCCTCTATATAACAAGATGTACGCAATTATTACAAGAAAATACAAAACCCAACATAAGACCATGTCCGAGAAAAGGGAGCAGCTTAAGGTGCAAGTGGATAATCCCAAGACTACGTGCATCCACTTTGGCGCTCTCGGGTGCATATGCACCCGGTATTTAAAAAACATATTTTCAAATGTCGAAAAATTACTAACTAAAATTTCACGGATACATTTTTACATTCTATATGTTCATAAAGTCGTTTCGCTAAAAATCGATAATTTGTGTAGCCTGCGTAAAAAGACAAAAAAAAAACTCGTGAAAAGACTTATTTTAGTATCAAAATTTGTTCTTTTTACACAAGTCACAAAAAATATCAGTTTTTCTTGAAACAACTTTGTGAACTCATAAAATGTTAAGATCTATGTGTAGACATTTTTCTTGCAATTTTTTTGGCATTTCGAAATATATTTAAAATGCATTTTAAATAAACGGTGCATATGCACGCGGAACCAAAACACATTTCTCCTAAGACTACACCGTCATCTAAACGGGTTAAACACCTCCTTGATAGTTCGCTACAACTGTGTACATGTAGCCATAAACAACTCACTGTTTTTCAGTCACCGGAGAAGAGACCACATAGAGAGCCACTGAGTATATGAGTGAATAACATGTCCTAGAGAAGAAATCATGTTTTGTCAAAACCCCCATCATTCCAACATAGTATATAGCTCAATACAACACGCTTCCATGAAAACAGGAAATTTTCAGCATTCAAAATTATGGATTGTGATCACCCGCCCTTCATGACAGTGTTAATAAGGATGACTCCAACGGGTGACGCAAACGGACGCGCGTTTGGTCCGCGTTTTGTCCGTTTGGTTCGGCAAAACGGGCGCGCGTCCGGCCCATGTCCGCGTTTTCTGGTCACTGCGCCCAACGGGCCGACGCATTGAGTCCGCCCTGGTCAGGGGTTTGATCATTTTTTTCCCCGGCTAGGGTTTTGATCTCTGTTTTTTTGCCCCGGCCAGGGTTTTGAACATAATCAATCACACCAAATAATACAATCCAAATAGTTCAGCAAATATTTATTACAATACAAATAATTCAGCAAATAATACAAATTATTTCACAAATAACAAATTGTTCCACTCATAGTCTTACAAACCATAGTCTTACAAACCAAATGAATAAGAAATCAGTAGTTCATCAAATGAAACTACTGATTTCCGTAGTGCTGCCAGAGATGCTCCACCAAATCATTTTGGAGCCGAACATGGGCCACCTTCTCCCGAACGTCACGGTGGAAGTCGAGGAACTGAGAAATGTGGACGGTCCCTGGGGCTGAACCAACTCAGCCTGAAACCGCCATGCCTGATCATGCATACCCTGATCGCGTGCATCATCCACAATCATGTTGTGCATCATCACACAAGCTGTCATCACCTCCCACAGGGTGTCCGTGTCCCATGTTCTAGCAGGGTGTCGAACAATAGCCCATCGAGACTGGAGGGCACCGAATGCACGCTCCACATCTTTTCTAGCACTTTCTTGTTCCTTGGCAAACTTCTTCTTCTTCTCATCATTTGGATTGGAGATGGTCTTCACAAATGTAGTCCAGGTAGGGTAAATGCCATCAGCAAGATAGTATGGCTTCTTGTACTCCCGGTTATTGATCTCATAGGTCAACTCGGGTGCAAGGCCATTGGAGAGCCTATTGAACACCGGAGACCGCTGCAGCACATTGATGTCATTGTGCGAGCCGGCCATGCCAAAGAACGAGTGCCAAATCCATAAATCTTGTGATGCCACGGCCTCAAGAACGACCGTGCACGCCCTAACATGGCCCTTGTACTGCCCCTGCCAGGCAAATAGGCAGTTCCTCTACTCCCAGTGCATGCAATCTATGCTCCCAATCATTTCAGGGTAGCCTCTGGCCTCGTTGATGGACAAGAGCCGGGTCATGTCCGCAGCATTGGGTTCCCTCAAGTACTCCGGGCCGAACACTTGCACCACGGCTCTACAAAACTTGTACATTGCTTCTAGACACGTGGACTCACTCATCCACACGTACTCGTCAACAAGATCACCGGCAATTCCATATGCAAGCATGCAAATTGCGGCGGTGCATTTCTGATAGGACGAGAAGCCGAGGGTACCACACGCATCGGGCTTGGATATGAAATAATCATCAAAATGCATCACCCCTAAGCGGATACGATTGAAAAATGATCTTCTCATCCGGAAACGGTGCCGTAAAATCTTAGGAGGATATGTGGGTTTCACCCGACGAAAGTAATCTCCATAGAGCTGGACATGGCCAGCTGACCTGTTCCGGTCCAAGGCAGGAGAACGGCCCGGCAATGACCCTAGAAACACCGGCCGCATCCTCTCTATGTACTCATCGACGATGAGGGTGGCAACGAGGCTGTCACTCTCATCGTCGGAGGAATCGTCCGATGATGACTGGTACATAATGTAGTTCTTGTAGTACCACTCATCAGAGCTATCCATGGCCGGGTTCGTACCTGAGTTTTTTGCCGGGGCGAACGGCCGAACACCTTGTGGTCGGCGTTGGTGTCGCGGGCTCTGCAATAGATATGGCCGCAAGATTCACCGGCCGTTGCATGGAGGAAGTTGCTCCGGTGACGGCGGGGAAGAGGAGCAGCAAACGGCGTCCATGGAATGGCCTGCAGTGCCAAATCCTGGTGGCGACGGCTGGGTGGCGGCGGGAGGGGCGAGGGAGGAGGAGGAGATTGGGGTGGCGAATGGTCTGATACACGGGCAGGGGCGGACTAGGGGAGGACAGAAGAGCGCTCCGCGCGCGTTCGTGGCCGGCGCAAACATGGCCCAAATTTGGGCCGAGGATGGGTCGCGGCGGACAGAAAAACGGGCCATGGTCCGTTTGCCTCGCCCAGTTGGGCCGTGTTTTTGGCTTCCACGAATAGGAACAGACGCGCGCGGACTCGATGCGTCGTCCCGTTAGAGTCATCCTAAAGCTGTGGGAGACCCGGGCCCTCTTATAATGCACCTTTTGAAATGGGTTTGGCATTTTGGTTGGAGCTTTGTCGTGTAAAGTGGGTCAAAATGTTTTCGGAGCCGCATCACGCGGCCATTGATAGAAAAGCATTTTCAAGTGCATGCAAATGAAAGCATGCACATGGGAGTTGGCAAAACGCATGAGCCTGCATGCATGGCAGTCACCCGATGATTAAGGCGGTCGGTTAGGACACAAACCTACCGTGATTATTGTAATGGCGGTTGGTCGCAAGTTTTTCCGGCTTGTGTCTCGCGTCTGATGAGCACGCACACAACGGCAAAAGGTTGATGGCGTGATCATTGAGATAGGACTGTGTGTAGTAGTACGTGCAATTTGGGCGAATTATTAACCCGGTAGATAGCTAGGAGTGTTTAGTTAATCAGAATCTCAGGTTTTAGGGGCCTCGAAAGGTGGTTAAGGCAGCATGTGGGGCTTGAGGTTTATTATTAGGGTTTGGACCTTGGAACTGTCCAAAACATCGGAAATAGTTTAAGTTTTATTGCTCTTTAGCTACAGACATACTGTTTTTATCGGTGTACTATATGTATAGCTAGGCTGGCCTGCACACAACAAAACAAAGAGAATATAAGCAAATTTCTCGGTTTAGGTCAATTGTTATTCCGAGGTTAAGAAATTAGAAGAGAAAACATGAAAATGAAGGACACTATGATTAATGAAGGTACTTCAAAGTTCTGGCGATGTAAAATTTAGGGTTTTTTTCTTGCTAAGAAAACAAAATTCACTTTGCCAAACTACTGGTATGTCTATATTACATTGAAGTAGACTGAGATTTTTCTTAATCAGCTAACACTAAATGAGAGACGATATCCGGAGCGCGGCGCAGAAAATGTATTGCTCACTAAGGATCTGCCATGTTTAGCTACGCAATGTGCAACTCTCTCTGCCAATCTCTATGGATAGACTTTGAGCCTTCTAATTTCCTTGATGATCTGTCATCCCCTTTTACTAACATTGAACAATGAAGGTTAGCGCAGTCTGGCTAATTGAATTAGACATAACAAAATACCAGAAACTTAGGAACATTAAATTGGTTCACTAGTGAATAGTGATGAGTCATCAGGATTGTACAACCTCCATACTGATTAGGGGCTTTGGTTAGAGCATCTCTAGCAGAAACCTTAAAAGCCGCGTAACCTTAAAAATAACCGCCGTTTACCTTTAAAAAGGACATAGCAGAACCCTTAAAAGCCGCCGACCCGTAAACGATTTTGAGGGGCCCGTGAATTCGACCCGCGGAACTGTTTTCGTGGCAGATGAGGTTTGCGCCCTGTATCCGTGAGAGGCGTTGGCGGGCTGAATATTCAGCACCCGCCGGTGACCTTCAGCCATGGAACTCGCTGGAATCCGCCAAAGTTCCGCCGTACTCGCTGGAATCGCCGCCGGAACCGCCAGAAATTGGAATGACGCTGGGCAGGAACTGGTCGCCGGCCCCAGGGGCGCTTCGTCGAGCTGCCCGCGGCGGCATCCGGGGGCTTCGATTCCGGCCGCCGGTCAACCCGCCGTTGATTCTGCGTCGATTCCGGCCGCAAGCGAGCACTGAAGCAGCCGCAGCACAGGCCACTCCGCTTAGCCATCCACCAGTCTCCCTACCTGCTTAGTTGCTGGATGGATCGATCGCTGATGGATCGCTCGCTGCAGCTAGCTCAACTTGTCGGAGCGCGTCAGCCCGCGGAGGAGCTCGCATGAGCGCGTCCACGGCGCCAGGGACGCTCCGTCCACGCTGGCTGACCCGTGATGCGCGCGTCTAGCCCGTCACCTCGCGGGGGGCTTCGTCTTGGATGGATCGATCGATTCAATCGATCTGCTTCGTGGGAAGAAGACGGTGGAATAAAGGATGAAAAAAATATTAAACGAATATTGGGAATATTCCATTCTACGGTCCTCGTTTACGGTTTCTGCTATGGCGCGCCTCGTTTTGGCCTAAAAACGCGAGATTCACGAACCGTAAACCGGTTTTAAGGTTCCGTTGTTTAAGGTTTCTCCTGGTTATAGACTTGTAGTCCAGATGCAGGTGCTCTGGTCCATTTAATCCCCGGTCAGTCAGGTATGAAACCGAAAAAACTACCAACCTGAGCCGGACCGAATCTAACTAGATGCATGTCAAATTAAAGCCCCAAAATTGCAAGGCTAGCTAGCCGACATATATCGATCATCTAGAGGCGCTAATCACCTAACTCATCATCACCCATTAGCATCTTCCCGATTCGTGTCTCACGCGATTATTAATTATTACCGGTACTAGCTTCCAAATTCAACAGCCACATGCATGTGGTCTGCAGAGGCGATCGGACGAACGTGTGCAGGATATACTAACGAAGAACGATGCTCTTTGATTTTGTCTTTGTGCCTCGGAATCCGCATTATTCTTGAGCTAAGCCTCTCCTCTCGATGACACGCGGGCTACGAGGCCACATGCGCGCTGCCGGCCGGCGCCATGGCTGCATTCGGGTTCCCCGTCGTATGTGGCGGCGATTAATTTTGGCTGGTGATCATCGATCGGATGCACTGCATATGCATATGTATGCTTGCAATGGTGTGCAGTGGTTCTCAGGATATTGCGCCACGCAGGCATGTCGATCCATGTGATACATACCCATCTGATCATCATCAGGTTATAAAGAAAGAGAGTTGAAAATATTTGCTCACTTGGTTAGGTTCAGAGGATGTGGAGTGTGTGGTTTTTGTACAGCTTTGGCAATGTAGGTGCTAGCAAGGTTAATTGTTGAGTGGCATGGTAAGTAGGTTCAGAGTTCAGAAAGGTTCTACAGTAGGACATTGTACAAATTCAATTCTAAGGAAAAAGAACAGTACGAGTCCAAACTTCTTAACCCGAGAATGTCACCCTCTGTCGGACTGGCTAGACTTACACAAAATTCCAAACATCTTAACCCAAGAAATTCAGGAAAAGGAAAGAATGATGCGGGAAAATCAGTAATTTGACAAGGACTTGATCGAACGCGTGGCGCAGCTTCTTTCCACACCTCCCGCCTGAAACTGGAAAATTCCCAAACCAATCAACCACCATCCATCAGCGCGGAGCAGAGCAAGAAAATCTGTGGACGTTCCGCCGGTTCACCCAGAGCCCCCTTCCCGGCGCGCCGCCTCCCTCGCAGGAACTCCGCGGATTTCATTAAGCACCACCACCAAACAAAGCTGCCAGACCAATTCCGCCATGGCCATGGTCGCTTCCACCTCCATCGCCTACCACCAGGTTAGCAGAGGTCGTACGTGCGCGCACACGGCACGATCGATCAATTCGGTAAGAAAAACGGCATGCAGTGCTTGCTGCTGTGAGCTGTGATGCATGAGCTAGATACCTGCTGATCTTCGCCTTGTTAAATTTGCAGCCGCGTCTGGCGGTGGTGTGCAGGAAGAAGGACCGGCCGGACAGGGAGCTGGATCGGGAGAAGAAGGAGCACAAGTACCCGTTCAAGGTCGTCGAGATCACGCCGCCGCCGCGATGCCTCGGCGTCCGCTGCTTCCCCACGGTAACCACACCATGCATGCCCGTGTGTTCTTTTCTGAAGTCCGTTGCATTTCTTCTGTCCCTATTTTCTTCTGAACCCTGACGGTGGAGCTAGTGGCATGCGGTGTGCACCAGGCAAGCAGGACATGCTAAGCTAGACTAGACACGGAATTCGTTCTTTCTGACAGTCTACTAGGCCTACAAAGTCTCAAAGAATTTTTTCGTCGACAAAGCAAATTTTCTAATCAGAACTCATGGCCTCTTTGGATCACATCATTGAGAGACACATGAATATGGAGAACACATGAAACAATAGATTTGTCTGTGCAAAATAGAAAATTATATAACACATGACAACTCCAAATATAGTCGCTTGATTTTTTTCTTTTCGAAAAGGGTAGTCCCAACCTTTGCATCAAAATGATGCATATGGCCGCTTTATTAACTTATTGCAAAGTATCATTCAAACTTATTACATCTCATGGATCACATAAGGTTGAAACATGAATCAACCATCTAAAGAAAGCCACTAGCATGTGAAGCCTATGCTTTAACATGATAGTCTATATAGTCTATAGTTAAGCTGCCAGCCGTATTGGTTGAAAAAGCCCAGTGCAACCATCTCCCAAATGGGCGCACCCAGAATCCATGTCCTGGCGCCGCTCCTCCGGCTGGAGATTAGACCACATACGAATCCAGTGCGTGGCCAAAGGTATAACCTGCAAGAAAGAAGAAACTTTTGTCTTGTTAAAAATGATATCATTTCGCACATGCCATATGGCATAACAAAACACAAATTCCTACTCTTATGTCGGATTTGTCTTTTTTTGGCACACCATGCAACCAATTACCAAACAAATTTGTGATATTAGTTGGTGGTCTAATATTAAAAGTTATATAGACTATTTGCCAAATAATCTTTGCCATTGGACACGTGATGAACAAATGCTGCACTGTTTCAGCTTTGTCACAAAAACAACATTTAGTACTACCTTGCCAATTCTTTCTAGACAAGTTAACCTTTGTTAAGAGGACTCTCTTATACATAAACCACATAAAAATCCTAATTTTTAGTGGCACTTTCAATTTCCAGACGTACTTGCGAAGGAAAGGTGTGTGACCATCTAACAAATCTAGATACATCGATTTTATTGTGTATTTCCCATTACTAGTTAAGCCCCAAACAAACCTATCGTTATCTGGAGATAACTCAAAAAATTTGGGGGAGAATTTCACTTCCCCGGTCTCTGCACCAACTAGGGATGCACACAGCCTTTTAAGCATGAGTATCAGGATTTTTATCTTGGTTAATAACCAAGCCTGATTCTCAGGATAAATTGCATGAGTACCAGGAAGGCCTGGTACTCAAGTATAAATAGGAACCTAAATTTGCGTCTCTGGGGACTTGAAACTAGGTGTTGGGTTTGTACATCCACTCCCCCAGCCAGTTGAGCTAAGCTCCACTCCTCAAGTATATAGTCGCTTGAATGGAACATAAGAAAATGTCTCGATCCTATGTGATTAAGTCTAGCGAAGAGTTTCAAGTGGATGTTCAAATTGATATTGAATTGAGGCGTGGAAATCCAATCAATAGAAATTTGAGTAGGACATATTTGACCAAGCGCTCATACTCCGGATATCCCCCAATGGTTGAAGACAGTTTTAGAGGAGAATATGACAAGGCACGGGTAAAGCAGGGGTTAGGGTGCCTTTTATACAGGTGGGAGTGAAGACATTTTTTACGTCCTGGTTGATAAGCCATATATGTAGGGAAACCTTTAATCAGGCGACGGAAAAGAAAAGAAAAGAAAAATATGCATTCCCGTCACATATTGATACTCCAATATTTTGTCCACAGTTTATATACATTCATCTACCTTTCATGTATATACATCTATACATGGATGACTTACAGATATCACATAGAAATAGATTTTTATGAGAGTAGTTTGCGAGAACATATGGAAAGGAAAAGATTTATCAAACTTGTGAAACACCCATATATAGATGGATCAATGTTCAAACAAAACTAAGGTGTAGAGCACTTCCGAGACATTATGCCCTGATTTTATGTGCGGCAAGAAGTTGGTCCCTTAGTAGCCAGCCGAACTGCTAAACAAACACAATCTTGTGCATAATAATTTGAAAATTAGTTTTCCTGTCAGATGCATGGGGATTAGAAGGGTTGGGAGTTCATCATAGGTACCAGTTTTGTTCTACGAAAGAAAAGACATGAAACCTCCAAGGCAGCAAAAGAGGAAACACACATGGTGCAGAGGGTAATAGAAGTTTAGGTTTTTCTTGCTTGATTCGTTTCTCCACCAGAGGGTCAATAGAAATATTTTAATTACATAAAGACTCATAACAGAATGAGAAACATATCCCTGATCATATTGGAAACAATTGGGTAATTAACCTTCTTTGGGATTAAATATTTCCGTTCTCAACCAAGCTAGAAAACTCACTAATTGAAAATTTGATTCTGACACCACGTGCCTAGCCTAGCCAATGGGTAGTGTCTTCACGTGGTGTAAGTATATCTTCAACGTGGTTGTCTCTCATGATAATCATGTTTTATTGATGTTACTATTTTTTTACCAAACTCTTGTACTTTTTATTATTCATTTGTCAAGATACGACATTCACAACATATCCACTATTTTACGTAGTAATTTAACCACATAATTTTTCTCCTATAAAAAGTATGCAACATTCTTGTCGTACAATTTTTACGTTATAATTGCACATATTACAGATGAATTAAACATAATTAATATTATATTTATGTTAGTTTGCCTTGATATTTAGCATGAGAAATTCCGCTTGATGAAAACTTTTGTTGAAGTCAAAAAAGGCAAAGATATATCCACAGATTATTTTGTGCTATTTACATATATGGTAACGTATTTATTTTACACATGTGTTGTAGTAGCATTAAATATTTTGGTAGAGAGCTCTAGAGCATGCATGTGTCATAGTTTCATTGACGAAGCTTAATAGAATGTAGGTTATCTATCTTGGTGGAACTAGACATAGAACGCACAAGTGTATCGGGTATCTCCAAGCATTTTTTGTCTCAGAATGTTTTGCATGTTGCTTCTTTGTTGGATACAAATGGCCTGCAACGTACATATTATTCATAGTTGGCATCATGAATAACAAGAATTAATGTCCACTATCTTCCCCCTAAACTTTTATATTGGCTCGCCGCACTTGATCTACTTTTTGGCTCCCCTAACCTACCCACAAGGTCATGCCTAGAAGTTTTTTAGATATATAAAATATCATTGATACTGGGTGTGGAATAAATATATACATTTTGATAAAAATATGACTAGCAATAAGTCGTGAAAAACATTTCTTTTGCACATATATTTTTTATTTTTTTCAAAGGTTCCAATCAGTCATGTTTTGCATAAGTATACTACAATCCACATCTATTTTGTATAGGACCTATTGTTCGGGGTTCCAATACCATCGCGGTAACGAAACACAAAAGTCTGAATCTAGCATCCAAATGCAGAACATAAAGAAAGAAAGGGTGGCCTCTGACTACTAACCACAACCTACACAATTTTGCGACTGACACAAGAACAAATTTACAATACCTCTCAAGGATGAACATCATACCACTTTTAGGTGCTGTTTTGTTTTTTCCAAAAACCAGTCACGGAGCAGAATTATTATCAACATGTAGGTATATAGTACGGTGATATGTATGCAGCAACACCTCACTGCAAATCTTACTCGACAATAGTCACAAACAACTAATGTCACATTATTGTAGTAGTTTTAACTATCGACAACCGTTACGGGTTCCTACCATGACAAAAAACAAAAGTAGGAACAACATTGTTAAATTTTGTTTTTGAGATGTGAACCTTCGGGATGGGGAGGGGGAGGGGGGAGGGAGAGGGAGGACGAGCTTAGGGGGTGTCACGAGACATCGAATCAATTTTAATTTTCTTACATGTGTGGGATGCACGTGGAACAAGCTCAACTGACAACATCTGTGTAATGGTACACCCACGTAATATTTGTTCCGCCGCCATTTGAGAGAGCAGTTTGCCACATCACAGCTGATATTCGGTGCCGTACCATCATTATTGGACGATTACATACATGTAGTCAAATTATCTAGGAGATCTAACACAACTTGTCTACAAGTTGTGTTTGGGTAGAAATTTCCATGCAATGTAGCTAAACCAAGTTGGATTCGCTAACAATTCGGGCAGGGCAAAATTGGTTACTGCTCGATTGACTTCCACCCTCCCAGAGACCTACCTATTTTCGACTCATTTCTTCCACTTTTTCCGACATCAACGTGTAAGCATGTCTTTAATGTTTCTTCCTCGCGTAGTACTAGTCCCATTTCAAAAAATAATATGTATATAGGTTTGACCAAATATATACGAGAAAATATCAATATTTATGATATTAATAAATACACTTTAAAATATAAAGTGTGGTGGATCTTTCGATATTGTAATTATTTATATTTTTCTATAAAATTGACCAAAGTTAGAAAAGGTTGATGACTTTTGATTGATGGCTATGTGGTCCGGGCAGCCAATCAGTTCTCTTAAATTCATATACCTTGTATTGTACCTGGACAGAATAGTGTCAAAATTCAACAACAACAACACATTCCCTTGCTTGATGCACAATTTTCTTATTCTGAAACTTGTGAACGTGTACATATGCATTCCACTCCTTACTCTAGATTTTTGGGCTAAATACCTGTGACCTCGCTAATTTTACATTCATTCGAAGCACCCCTTAAAGTTATTCTTTAAGTGATGGTGGTCGAGCTTGAAGAAAAAGTACATTGCACTTGCTTGCTGCAGGATTTTCTAACTTATATGTTAACTTTGCCCTGAAATGGTTGAGAACAATTTCTGAACTTGTGTATGTGTGTGACACTATATCTCCGCCCTTGTACCAATACAAAACGAATACACCTGCTATATGTGTGCATACCTATATACTGTTTCTCTCCTATTTTTGTTTCTGCATGCGTGTGCTCACCCAGACTGATATGATGTTGTTGCTTGCTGCATGATGATCCTGCGCTGGACAGAACATCCACTGCGGGGAGAGTGTGACGATCCAAGGTCAGGCGTACACGGTGTCGGCGGTGACGCACCGGTACCAGCTGCGCAAGGGGCGGTACGAGCCGAGCGAGAAGCGCCTGGACGTCCTCTCCACCGGCAGATACATCCTTAACCTCTACCTCGACAACCTCCTCGACAAGTCTTAGCTCATTGGCTCTCTCTGTATAATAATCCTACTAGCAAATTCGTTAATCAGCACATAGCACGCATGATCGAGCGATCCGCTGGGTGGCTGGTCGCCTGGTCCGACGCTTTTGTCGCATGGACCAGGACCTGTTGTACTTGATGCTGCTTCGAGTATATCATCCAGACTATTGGTTACAAACAGCAAGCTCTTAAGACTAAACTTCAGTAAACCTGCGCATGCATGCATGTTTTATCTTCTTTTTACGAGGAAGGGAACGTGTTCAGTGTTCACTCCAGCCAGGAGTCTACCATTTTCGCGACGGCGATGCTACATTACGCCTGATTTCGCCATTGTCCTACTGAATCATCCACACGCCTCTTGCATAGATAGATATGGCACGGATCCAGTCATCACTCATCAAGATAGGTCAGCAAGGTCATGGTGGCTTCCACCTCCATCGTCTACCACAAGGTCAGCAAGCGCGCGCATGATACGATCGATTCGATCCGGGGATCGATCAAGAACGTCGGTGGTGCTGTACGTGATGAGCTAGCTGACATGCATGGTGCTTCTGTCATTTGACGCGCGCGCGTACGCAGCCGCGTCTGGCGGTGGTGTGCCGGAAGAAGGACCGGCCGGACAGGGAGCTGGATCGGGAGAAGAAGGAGCACAAGTACATGTTCAAGGTCGTCGAGATCACGCCGCCGCCGCGATGCCTCGGCGTCCGCTGCTTTCCCACGGTAACCACATCATGCCCGTGTCTTCTTTCCTGAATTCCGTCGCATTTATGTCCCTATTTTCTCTTGAATCCTGAGGCTGCAGCTAGTGGCGTGTGGTCTGCACCAGGCAAGCGAAACATGTTAAGCTAGACTAGGCACGGAATTCGTTCTTTCTGACAGTCTATTGGAGCATTAGATGTAGCCCATCCTAGACCTACAAAGTCTCAAATAATATTTCGGCCACAAAGCGAATTTTCTAATCATAACTCATCGCCTCTTTCTTTTTTTGAACATAATTTTATTTATTGCATCTAGCAGCACTTCACAGAGAGGAGTGTTGGAGGGCTCATGCTGAACATAGAGAGAATATCTCTACCACGACGAAGGTGATTGAGTCTAACAAAGAGTTTACAATGGATGTTCAAATTGATATGGAATTGTGGCAAGGAAATCCGATCCATAGAATTTCGAGTAACACAATTACTCTGACTCAAAGACCGCATAGGAAACAATTCCAAGAATTAGAATCGTAAAAAAATCCTATGAGATCACTGCAATCCAATGAGGGCTACAGTTTTACAGTCTGTTACCTAATATCATGTACAGTACAAGTTTCCCCCTCGACAACTTTGACACGTGCATCATGCCATATTTGATGCAAGTACTCTTTTTTTTGCGAAACACAGTACAACGCAGACGCTCACATACACGCGCATACACTCACCCCTATGAACGCACACACGCACACCCTACCCCTATGAGCACCTCCGAGAGACTGAGCCGGCGGATCAGGCCTTGACATTGACGAAGTCACCACGGGCGCCTCGCTGTCGACGGAAACGTCGCCTCCCACTGAAGAATATTCCGACTAAATGAGAAACACCAGCGTCAAACCTGGGGTTTGAACTCTGGTGGGTTGGGGGTACAACCACCCTCCTAACCATCCTACCACATGCAGGTTCTCTATTTGATGCAAGCACTCATACTATCCATATCCATCCATAGAGGTAGGGAACGTGCTTTGGTTCGTTGGAAGAAATTTAGTAAAAAACTAGCGCACATAATATGGCGAGGCACGGGTAAATTCATGGGGCAGGTCACATAAAAGAAAAGAAAACATGCATCATGCATTGCCGGCACATATTGATACTCTTAAACTTTTGTCCACGGTTTATACATTTTGTGAACTCATCTACCTTTCATGTGCACATGTATAAATGGATGCCTTGCAAATCTCACATAGAAGAATATTTTTTATCAGAGTGGTTTGCGAGAACATATGGGAAGGAGAGGCTTTATCAAAACTTGTGAAACATGCCTATCTAAACATATCGATGTTTTGTAAGGTGTAGAACACTTCTAAGACATTAGGCCTCGATTTTGAGTGCGACAAGAAATTGTTCTCTTAGTAGCGAGCCAAACCATAGCAGCTAGTCAAACCACTAAGTCGCTAACAAACACGAGATCTTGTGCATGAACTTTTGAAATTTTGTTTGTTTGCTAGATGCATGGGGATTAGGAGGGTTATAAATTCATCACAAGTATACTTGTGGTCTACGGAATACAATGCATTGAACTTCGTCGCCCTGAGTGAGGCACAAAAAGTGCATGGGTAAAAGGAGTTTAGGCTTTTCTTGTTTGATTCATTTCTTGCTTGGGGGACAATATAAATAGTCCAATTACTTGAAGACTCCTAGTAGAATAAAAAATAAAACCCTTATCAGATTGGAAACAATTAGGTAACTTTCTTTGAGATTAAATATTTTTAGTGCTTACTAAAAAGACTCAGTGTACTGATAATTATAAAACTGATTCAGACACCAAGTGTCTAACCTAGTCAATGCATGGTCTTTATACAGGCGTATGATGGAAGTCTTAACCACATAACATTGTACTAGACCATGATCCTAGTAGATAGATCTCGAATGTAGTTGTTTCTCGAAGGAAAGAGCCGAGGCTCTCAATTTTCATTGCTGAAAACTAATAATGCAATGATTCAAATAAACAACACATCAGCCTCCAAACCGACAACTATCAAACATGAAAGCATCTAACAAACTATAGTACTAAAGCCAACCGCAGACTAAAAAGAACCTGCTACCACCACAACTAAGCATTACAGGTTTCACTGCCATCATCAACTTCGTTACACGTCTAGTAAACATTACAACTCTGAGCAAATATGTGTTCCATGCTCATGTAGAAGTGATCGGCAGCCTCATCCACTCTGAAGGCAGCAAGCAGGGGTTTATATGAGATTGCTTCAGGATTCGATCCTCATCACCACAGGACCCCACCTCTGCCTCCTGTGGAAAACTTCAACCATCACCAGCGTCAACAAAGGTTTACTCTCTGCAAATCAGCCCATGAAAATTAAAGTAGACGGATCATGTGGAAAGGCCCCGCGAAACAGGCTCTGTTTCTGGTATTCCAGATCGCCCATATCAACACGGCTATCCCTGTCGACAACATGATCTTGATTTCCTAGGAGCATTATAAAGAGATCTAACTGAAAATACATAAGACTTTGTTAAAGTCCAAAAAACAACTATCCTCTACTTCCATTAACTCTACATTGGCACACAAAGCTTGTGGCTTATACAACATTTCAGATAATTCTCCCAAAAGAGTTCTCCGAAAATTAAGTCTCTGCCACCCTTCTGGAAAAAACATTACTCACAAATATTAATCACAACCTCATCCAAATCTGCCCTAAGGAACCAGCATAATTCAAATTTAAAGGTCTACACGCATTTACTTTTAACAAGCCAAAATCTAGGACTAAAGGCGAGTGATCCGACATAACCCTTAACATTTAATAAAAGATAATGCAAACATCATTTCCAATCAGTACTCACTAGGAAACTGTCCAGTCTCGCAAGGATTGAATCCTGCTGGTTATTTTGACCAAGTAAAGCGTCTACCAAGTATCTATATATCCTTCATAATCCAAAATTCTATCACATCATTAAACAAACCTTTTTTATTGCTCTAATTTACTTTCCTAATCAAAATAAAATCCCTTCCAACAATAAGAGGAACAGAAGAACATCTAAAAACATGAATTAGCTCTACCAGGAAAGCTTCCTTAACTCTAGCGTGGTGCGCCCCATAAACAGTAGCAATAACGGAAATAACACCAGACTTTTTATCTTTAACATGCATCATAGCATAAAACCTACCAATTTCGGATGCTAAAACATCAAAAGTATCTAAATCTACACCGAGCAAAATTCCACCAGAGAATCCCTGCGAAGGAGCCCAAGTCCACTTTGAAAGTGCATGTGTTGCCCCATGCATGGTTTTGGTAATTAATGACAATCCTTATGGACTAATGTTTGCATTGAGATATACTTGTAGATCTTGTCCATAGGAAAAGATTGAAGTTCATGTGTTGGACTCTAGAAGATTACATGATGACCAAGGTTCCATCCAAGGGTTTTTATGAAGAATGGTCATGTGAAGAGTTAAGCTTATTGCAAGCATGGCTTGGAAAAGAAGATTGAGTGAACTTCATGTTTATCTCCAAGCCATCATCTATATCAAGAGAAGAATATGAAGTGCAAGTGGATACATAAAGACGGAGCTTAGCGAGGCTCTCCCATAATGGAGTATGGGGGAGCATTTGGAGAAGTCTTCATCAAGCATGTGCTAGCAAGCACAATCAAGAAAGGTGTCCCAACTTGAGGGAGTCAAGATCGTCATCATCTAGCTCAAGTGGAATGCTCAAGGCAAAGGTATGATCTTGATAGGGTTTCTATTTTACCGGTCTCGTGGTGTTAGTGGGAGACCGGGTTATAGGATAGACGTCGTACTATCAAGAGGGGCTCTCAAGTAAGTAACTTGATCGCATCTTTGTGGAGAGCTCAAACCTTTGCATACTTGGCATATCATCTTTCTTGTTTCTTATTTGGTTTTTATCCATGTGAGAATTTAGAGCTTGTGTTCATCTCCATACCAAGCTCTAGTTCATCAAAAACGGATTTCATTTGGATATCTTGTGGTGTTTTTGATGTTGGAGGTTTTACCGGTTCGTCTCTTGTAGAGAGGTCAAACTCTCCTCTTGTGTTATCCTCCTCACATGATGGACTATGATGTGTATATGCATGATCTTGTAGTGCTTGTGATTATCTTCAGAGCAAGCCCAAGATCATTGAAAACGGAGTCCGGATGGAAAACTTGTTGCGTTCTCGGTGTTAGAAATATTACCGGTCCTCCTCGAGATAAGGTCCACACCTCCCATGTGTGCTATCTCCTCTATATTTGTGACCCTCTATATTTTTTGTAGGAAAGCTCTTGTCGCTACCTTTCCAACCTCGTTGGTTTCACCTCGTTTGGAGCTTCCTTGCAAAAGTTATTGCATTTCAGGCTTTGCTGTTCTGCTGTTGTCTTTCCTGTCCGGAGTCTCCGGCCTCAGGGGTGCTCAGGGCCGGAGTCTCCGGCCTCCCTGGTTTTGGAGCAAAGAGCCCCGCGGACGGCGCTTGCGGTATAGGGTCCGGAGTTGGTCCGGAGTATCCCCGGAGTCTCCGCCCCTGCCGGAGTCTCCCGCCCTCGTGGTCCGGAGTCTCCCGTATGAGTTTTCCTGCATCGGCTTTTTCTGACTTTCTGCGTCCGGAGTCTCCGCCCTTTTGGTCCGGAGTCTCCGCCCGGGCCGGAGTCTCCGGCCTCCAAGGTCCGGAGTCTCCGGTGTAAGTTGGCTGCAACGGCTCTTTTTATGGGAGGGGTATAAATACCCCTCCACCTACTTCCAGCCAACCAGCTCTTCTAAGCACGTTTTCCCCCCTCTCTCTCCTCCATTGTTGACCTTGGAAAGCTTGCCCCTCTCCCAATTCCTCCCATGCTTCTTGCATATCTTTGAGGGATTTGAGAGAGGAGATCTAGATCTACATTTCCACCAATCCATCTCTCCTCTAAGTGAGGGGAACCTAGTAGATCTTGATCTTGGAGTTCTTGTTGTTTCTCCTACCTTGTTCTTCCTCTCTTCTCCTCCCATAAGCATTAGTTGCTTTTGGTGGGATTTGAGAGTGAAGGATTTGAGCACTTGTGCTCTTGCCATTGCTTCGTTGCATCGGTTTGTGCTCTCCACGAGGATTCGTGGAAGTTGAAAGCTTGTGAACTTGTTACTCTTAGGTCTTTGGACCCTAGACGCCCGTGTGGTGGTTGAGACCCTTGTGTGGTCACTTGTAGCTGTTCAGGAGCCCCCAATCCCGTTGTGGGTTGTGCCCCGGATCGTTGTTGAAAGGCTCCAGATTTCCGCCTCGAAGGATTCCGATAGTGGAAGGTGAACCAAACCTTTGTGGTGCAGTTCATCGGAGAAGAAGGTGAAACCTTTGTGGTTGTTGAACCATTGTGTTGGTTCACACCTCTCCAACGAGACGTACTCCCCTAAAAAGGAGGAACTCGGGAATACATCCTCGTCTCCGCGTGCCTCGGTTATTTCTATACCCGAGCTCTTTACTTATGCACTTTACATTGTGATAGCCTTCGTGCTTGAAGTATTCTATATTGCTATCACCTTGTTGCTTGTCTTGCTTAGCATAAGTTGTTGGTGCACATAGGTGAGCCTAGTTTATTTAGGTAGTTGGCTTGTTAATTGTACTATTAAGCCAAGAAACAGAAAAGGAACTTTTCTTGGTCTCCTGTATACCAAGGAAACTCAAGCAAAACTGAGAAACTAGGTGATACGTCCATTTTGCATCACTATTTTATATCATAATTTACTCTTATTCACTCATATATTTCGTATTATATTACAATACTTATGTTATTTTATCTTATTTTGCATGTTTTACAATTACCCGGGATTTATCTGTCGGAGTCAGGAATCTGCTGAAAAGGACACCGTCAGGAGGGGATACTTCGGAAGCTCCAAAAATCACCAAAATAATATAGGAATTATTTCCTCGTGAGAACAGGCAGGAGGCCAGAAGATCAGCAGGAGGGGTGCCACGAGGCCACCAGGCGACCTGGCGGCGCGGCCCACCCCCCGGCCACGCCGTGGGCCCACCTGGCCCCTCTGGCGACCCCGTTCGGCATAAAACTCCGTCTTGACCTAAAAATCGAGAGGAGGGGCTTCGCATAATTTTCCCGCCGCCTCTGCGAGGCAGAAACCACAGAGAGAGAAAAGCGCTCCGGTAGGGAGAAATCTGCCGGGGAAATTCCCCTCCGGGACGGGGAAATCATCGCCATCACCATCGTCATCGCTCCAGGCTTCGTAGGGATCATCATCTCATCACCATCATCTCCACCGCTACACTTCGTTCCGCTGTAACATCTAGGGTTGTACTTTGTTTAGTTCATTGGGGATACTCTCCCGGTGTTGATTACTCCTTGTGGTTGATGCTTTTGAGTTTTATCGGTGAATTAAGTTTATGTCCAGATTGTTATTATTCATTATATCACCTCTGATCATGATCCATATGATGTCTTGTGAGTAGTTCGTTTAGTTCTTGAGGACATAGGAGAAATCTTGTGGTTAGTAGTGGAATTATGTTGAGAAATATTTAATGGTTTGATATTTAAGTTGTGGTGTCATTCTTCTAGTGGTGTCATGTGAACGTCGACTACATGATACTTCACCTTTATGAGCCTAGGGGAATGCATTGTGTATTTAGTTTACTTATTGTGGGGCTGCCGGAGTGAAGAAACCTAATCCCGCGTTGGTAAACTAGTGCACGAGGGAGCGTAGGATCCCAGAGTTTAAAGTTGTGGTTAGATTTATCTTAATTACTTCCTTGCATTCGCGAAAGCTTGCAAGGGTGTAATCACGAGTGTGTATTTGTCCAAGTAAGGACGGTGCACTAGCATAGGTTCATCCACACAACACTTATCAAAACATTAAAGATTAATCAGCGGTATGAAGCGAAAGCACTTGACAATACTCTCCCGTGTGTCCTCAGGAACGTTTGGTAGTCATAAGTAAAACAACCGGCTTGTCCTTTGTGCTGAAAAGGATTGGGCCACTCGCTGCAATTATTGCTGCTCTCTTTTATTTACCCGTACTTTATTTGCTCGCACTTTATTTTATCTGTCATATCAAAAACCCCTAAAAACTTGTCTGCTAGTATTTACAGTGAAACCTTGCTCGAAACTGCTTATCAGCACCTTCTGCTCCTCGTTGGGTTCGACACTCTTATTTATCGAAAGTAGTACGATAGATCCCCTATACTTGTGGGTCATCGAGACTATTTTCGGGCGCTGTTGCCGGGGAGTGAAGCGCTATTGGTAAGTGGAATTGGTAAGGAGAAGTTTTATTGTAAGTGTTGTTTTTATTTCTGTTTGCTACTCTATATAACTATGGAGCCATTTGAGTTTGAAACGCTGTTTGGGACTAGTTTCCTCACTGCCCCTATGACAGCGAAGGACCCCCCACCAGCTAAAAGAATTCCGTTTAAAATACCTATGAGAATTGTTGAACGTGTTATAAATAACCGCTCTTCAGGAGATGGAACTGTACATCCTGCTTGTCACTTGCTTTTTATACATGAATTATGCGGGTTATTTAAGATTGCAGGTATTACAACGGAAGAATCTAAGAGGAAATTGACGTGGGGTAACCACGGCAAGTCCCAGGGTTGAGTACCCGGGTTGACGGAGAGGGAGAGAGATGAAGTGCTGGTAGTTACCACGGCTGACAAGCAAGGCGATTTACCCAGGTTCAGGCTCCCGAAGGATAACACCCTACTTCCTGCTTGTCTGAGATTGAAATTATGGAGGTGTTACAATGGCGATCCCGGCGAGATATCGATCTCGCTAGGGTTTCGGTGGTGGAGTGGTAGCGTCCCTAGATCGGCGGCCCTCCCAGCCTTTATATTGGAGGCTGCGTCTCGGGAGTTCGCAACCGATCAGGTTTACAGATAAGGTAAATCTCTACCGATATAAGCTTTGCCTGTGTTGGGGCGTACTTTGTCTTCTTTGGGCCCCCTTCGTGGGCCTCGAGTGTTGTCTTCTAGTAGGCCACCAGCTGGGCCCTAGTCCTTGTGTGCACCAGGTATCCTCATGGTGGGGCACCTGATAGGTAGGCCCACGTCAGTAGCCCCCGAGTGCTTGGTCGAATTGGAGAGTCGGGTAAGGACTCCTCTTCGGGTGCACGTCATCCTTTGCCTGTTGTAAGATGTTTTGTTTTGAGTAGGTAATGCATCGACTGCTACATATGTTCATGTTTTGCTACCTAGTTGACAGGTTCTAGGGATAATGACATAGCTGGCATGATCACTCGACGGATCGGGATCAGTTAAATGCACTCGGGCAAGAACCGAGATAGCCTACCTCAGGTTCGAGTCCCCGGAATCGAACCTGGAAAGAGCTGATAAGCTTCGACTCAGGCCGCTGAGGTCTTACAGATGGTACTGTAGTGTGATAAATCGGGTACCCAACGCGTCCGTCAGGATTTTCTTCATGCCTGCTGGCACGGAAATTACAGGGCGAACGCAGCGGGTGCGAGCCCTGGCCGGCTCGACGGATCGGTGGGTCTTACCTTTGCACGTTGAGTGTAGCATCCGAGGATCATATGCGGCGGACACATCTCGGGTATAGAGTGTTTTGCGACTGCTATGGTCGTGGTCTTCGTATAGAGCTAAGTAGCTTTGGTCAGTAATAACTTGTTTTGCGACTGCTTGCTTCGGGACTCGATGACCTCTTGTGTTTATCGGGGGCGAGTCAGCGCTCCCGATGGGAGTAGCCCCCGAGATTAAGCTGAATTGCTTGCAATTGAGGTTAATCTCAATTAACCTCCACTCGAAAGAATTTTTAGTGCGCTCCCGATGGGAGTGAATAAAGGATGACTTGGGGACTCGACAGAAGAAGGAGTCCCTTTTCAGCCTGCTGGCCTACTGAAGAAATTATGTTTTGGGGACTCGACAGAAGAAGGAGTCCCTTTTCAGCCTACTGGCCTACTGAAGAAATTATGTTTTGGGGACTCGACAAATAAAGGAGTCCCTTTTCAGCCTGCTGGCCTACTGAAGAAATATGTTTTGGGGACTCGACAAATAAAGGAGTCCCTTTTCGGCCTGCTGGCCTACTCAGGCAGTAATGTGCCACAGTCGAATGATAAAAGGGTCCGTCAGAGGGACTTGACAGCCTGTTGGCTTTACTTTGCTATCACGAGGCTGACTCGTGAGCGTTCCCAGCTTATGAAATGACGTCATGCATGACGATGCGTGCTTGCGCCCTGCCACTGATGGGATGCGACGTTGTGGGCCCAGTGTCAGTGTTGACCAGAAGAGGCGCCGCTTCAGCTGCAATTTGACCTGCACGGCGCGAAAATTCCGGGACGTGATGACGGTTTCCTCTTTTTTTGTGCGTAGTGGGCGGCGTGGCCTGCGACGGTTCCGTTCCGCGGCCGCCACGTGTAGGATTGGATGCAGGCTGTTGCTGCCGATACCGTTTGGACGGTTGAGATTTGGCGGCACCGCAGTATATTTATTTCACCGCTACAGGATAGATCGATTTCAGCCCCATTCTCGCTGCTTCCTTTGCTCTGTCTTCTTCCTCGCTCCTGCCGCCCATTGTTGCTCGCCCAAGTTCTGCTCGCGCTTCCTCCACTTTAGCCACTAGCCATGAAGAAAGCAGGCATGAAGAAGACAGCGGGCTCCTCCGCCGCCGGCACGACGGGGACGAAGACCAAGAGGGGAAGTGCGGCGACGACCACCGCCGTTGCTGCTGATGCCGCGGCCGTGGACACACTGAAGAAGATCCCGGCGACTGGGTCAAGTCGTCCGTCAAGGCCACGCGGCTGGACGATCTTCGGGAAGAAGGACTGCTGCCATCGGCGGACCAGGTGGCGATGCGTGCGCCCGGGAAAGAGGTATTCCCGCAACCTCGACCCGGCGAGCGCGTCTGTTTTGTCGATTTCTTGTATCGGGGGTTCTCCTTCCCCCTGCATGATTTTGTTCGCGGGTCACTGTACGCGTACGGGGTTCAGATGCATGATCTGACCCCGAATGGCGTCCTGCACATTGCGTGCTTCATTGTCTTGTGTGAGTGCTTCCTAGGGGTGCACCCGCACTGGGGCCTATGGAAGACCATCTTTAATGTGAAGAGGAACGTGGGTGCTGGCGGCACCTACCCCCTTGGCGGCTTTGGCATCCAGGTGCGCGGCGACACCAACTACTTTGCGCTGAAGCAAGCCGATTCCGTCCAAGGCTGGCGGAAGAAATGGTTCTATGTCAGCGCTGCCCAGGAGGGCCTCCCCGCCTTCGTGGCTAACAAGCCTCCGAGGAAGTCGAACGCCTGGGCGCACATGCTGTCGAGTGAAGACATGGCAGAAGTGGCGCCTCTGCTGGGCAATGTTGCTGAGTTGCTGAAGAAGATGGGCAAAGAGATGGGCGACATCCACCTCATTGCCACATTCGTGAAGATGCGCGTGCAGCTGCTGCATCTGCGGGCCCACCCGATGTGGGAGTTCCAGGGCGCAGATAACTCCTCCCGTCTGACAAAAGAGGAGTTACCGAAGAGGGAGGTTGTGAACAAGGTGAGGTCCGTGACCAGCCTCAGGGCCACGGACACCTGCAACGTCGATTGCCCCGTTACGCCTTACGGGGTTGACAACCGATTACCCGAGGTGAGTTCTGTCTTGCTTTTGTGTTGTCGATTCCTCTGTGTTGCTGTTGCATGAACTATATTGTGCTTACTTTGCAGGGTCACCCGAGTCCTTCTTGCCTTCCTCCTTTACCCGAGAATGGGTCGACTTTCGAGGTGGAGTTTCCCGAGGTGGAACCGGTTGATGAAGACGACTTCGTTCCCTCTGCCACCACCTCACCTGATGATGTAGTGGAGGAAACGGAGCAGGATGAAGAAGAAGAACACCCACCCAAGCGTCATCGTCAGGACAAGGCGGAATCGACGAGTTCGCCATCTCACAGGGCGGCGCTGGAGGATGACGGTGATTCGGGTTCCTCTTCGCCCAGTGCGAGGTACCCGATGAATGTTGCTCCGTTGAACACCACGCCCCCTGCTGGCGCCGCGACCGAGTTTGGCGGCATATTCACAGCAGAGTCCTTCGGCAGCGAGGAAGATGAAGAAACCAGGTGAGCATCCTTGCGAGTGCTGAGTTTATTTGTCTAGTCTGTCGCAGGGTTGTCTGAATGGAACGTTTTGTGTGCAGTGCTGGGCATGGAACCCGTGCGTCTCCTTCTCCTATCTTGGAGCAGACGTCGGCTCCGGCTGGCGCGGAGTCGCAACTGATTCCTCCAGAGGCTTCTTCTCGAACTGCGACGACCAGGACGGAGGTTGTGAAAACTTTGGCTCCTTCCGTTCCGGAACCAACTGCGCCATCCTCTAGTGTTGCGTCGCTCCAGGATCACGTAAGTGTGTTCTGTCTTGCTGACGCTATCGGGTGCGCGACAGCGCTCCCGATGGGAGTTGCCCCCGAGGCTATGTGCAACTAGTATAGTTGTGCATAGGCTCAATTTTCATGTGCTCTTGTGTATTTCGTAGCCCTTCTGCCGCACCCTCATGGAGTCAGGTGCGGCCTACGTCCAGATGGAGCGGGAGAGGGACCAGCTCCGCCTCAATCTGGAGCAGTCAAAATGTGAGTAGTTGTTGTGTTGTTCGTAACTTGCCATCCATCCAGCTTCGTACTCGCTTGAAATATCGACCCTTCTGCAGGCGACCAGGAGACTGCTACGTGTCGGGTGCTCGAGCTAGAGGAGGAACTCAAGGCTCAACACGATGGCGCTGAGCGGAAGCTGAAGGAGGCTAAGGCCCGAGAGGATGCCATCCTCCAAGGCGAGAAGTTGCAGGTTGAGCGCCTGCTAGCGCTTGCCCACGTGGTGGGAGGTAATATTTCATTCGCATCTTGCTTGCATGTAGTTTGTTCTCCCAACTCAGTCGAATTGGTACTAAAATTTATTTTGATGCGCAGATGCCTTTGGCACGACCCCGCCAACGGAGTCGACGGAAGATGATGTCCCACTGGCCCGTGCTGTCAGCCTCTTCGACACCATGTGCGCTTGCGCCAAGGACGCGCTTGCCAAGTCGACTGGTGCTCTTGCTGCGGTGCACAAGAGCGTCTTTCCGCAGCGCGTCGCACCCTCCGGTGCAGATGGTCTGGCTGCAGTGCGGGTCTCGAGTATGTTCCGAGGAAGTTCCTGATGAAGGCCTCCTCGAATTGGTCCCATGAGTCGAAGGAGTTGCGCGGTAAGATCTGCATCCACGTACACGCGGAACCTAGGAGCATGAGCTGTACGTATTGCATCGCTGTTGTTGTGGTTCCCCCTTGACATTTAACTGCTATAAGTTAATCATCGAGCCAGAGCTTCGGGTCCTGTGTACCATCGAACTTGACGGTCTCGGCTGTGAGCTTGAAGCCTCGAGGCATCCTGGAGTCGCGGATGCGGAGACAGAAACAGGGAACGCCGCAGGGCTCGTAGTCGCCTTCTGAATAGAGCTCCTGACCCGGGGCGGTGACGGGTCGCTTGGAGCGGCTGCGGTCAACCTGCCGCTGTGTCAACCTGCTTTCGTATCATCCTAGGAATAACCTATCACTGACTTGTTTCTTTTCAGCACTTTTAGCAATCCTTCTTCTTCTTTTTCAGTCAACTTCGCACTCACTATCACTGGAAATTGCTCCGCCTCATCCAAGAAACAGTATTTCAAGTGAGATGGTAGTGGTTTCATTTCCACTTTATTTTTCTGAGGTGGAGGTGAGGATTGATTAGCTTCAGTATCAATTCTTTCCACCAGATATAAATCCACAATTTCCTCATCTGGATGGCCTTCTTTACACTGAGCTTTAGTGGAATCTTCCAAACTGAACCCTCTGTGCACATCCTCAACACATTCCCCAACTATATCTATCCAGGAACAGTTTTCAATTGGATATGGGATGGTGGTGGCATGTTTCATGTCAAAGACTGCCCTTTCCTCTCCAAAGGTGAGCGTCAAATTAGCTCCTTTGACATCAATAAGAGCTCCTGCAGTTGCCAGAAATGGTCTTTCCAAGATCATGGCTTCAGATTTGTCTTCCCTTTCTAGTACTACAAAGTCCACAGGATATGAGAACTTGTCAACAATTACTAGCACATCATATAACACTCCAGATGGGCGTCTTATAGTTCTGTCAGCCAGCTACAACATTAATGTTGTGGGTTGCAATTCACCTATTGACAAGGATTTGGAGACTGAATAAGGTAGGACACTAACAGAAGATCCCAAATCACAAAGTGCAGTGAACTTTTTGTTGCCAACTTGACATGGAATACAGAAGCTGCCAGGGTCTTCAAGTTTCTCTGGCAAAGAATTTTGAATGATAGCACTGCACTCTTTTGTCAGTGTGATTATCTCAGGTTCTTCCATAGTTCTTTTCTTAGAAATCAGATCCTTGAAAAACTTTGCATACATGGGGACGTGTAGGACATCATCAAGGATAGGTATAGTTACTTGCACTTCCTTCATCTTTTCAAGGAATTTAACAAACTGCTTTTCCTCTTTGGATTTCTCAAATCTCTCGGGGAAAGGCAGCTTCTGTTGGCTCCCAGTAGGTTCCTTACTCACTGGTGGTGGCACTTCAGGTATTGATTCAGGTTCAGTGGACTTCTCTGCAACTGAAATTCCAGGTGTCTTATCTTTAGATGTTCCAGCCTTGTCAGCAGAGGATGAGGGAGTGTCTGAATTCACACTTCTAAAAGCTGGTGGAACATAATTCTTCTGATTAGGCAGCCGCAAGATAGGCTCCAATACAGTCCCTGCTCTGGTGGTAATTGCTCCACATTGAGCTCTAGGATTAGCTTCAGTTTGCGAAGGGAGTCTTGCTTCACCCTGCATGGCAGTCTGATGCTATCCATCTTAACAGCCATTAGCTTTAGCATATCCTTTAAATTGTTCATTTCAGCCTTTACAGAATTCAAGGTTTCTGCTTGCTCCACCTCTCTCTTTTCTAGCATTGAATCCGGCAAGATACTCTGCTGTTTTTGCTGGCCAAACATGTTTTGCTGGGGTTTATAGCTCTGGTTGGACCCTGATGAAGAGAATGCTGAAGTTGCTGAATTGTTATTATTTCTGTAAGATAGATTTGGATGTTGTCTCCATTGTGGATTATAATTCTGTGAGAATGGCCCTTGGCCCTGAGTGTAGTTCACCTCTGAAACTGACTGAAGGTTTGACTCCGCAGTTGAATATGAGCATTCACCATCATGCCCTGCTATGCCACATACACTACACACATGTATTGATGCAGCTACAGGTTGCCTAGATGCCATGGATGCTTGCATCTGTGACACAGACTTGCTAAGCAATTCAACTTGAGCAGGTAAGGAATCCTGAGGAGTCAACTGATGCATTCTAGACCTCTGAGGTGGTACTGCTCTTTCAGTTGACCATTGAACACTGTGAGAAGCTATGCCTTCAATGAGTAAGAAAGCTTCATTCAAAGTTTTGGTCATGATTCCTCCTCCAGCTGAAGAATCCACAAATGCTCTAGTTTGAGAGGTCATGCCCTTGTAAAATGTCTGCAACACTAACCACCTTTCTAAACCATGATGGGGACACATCCTTATCAGGTTCTGGTATCTATTCCATGCATCATACAGACTCTCACCATCAAATTGCATGAAATTGGTTATCTTTTCTCTGTATTCTGCAGCCTTGAGAGGAGGGTAGTATTTTACAAAGAAAGCTTGCACTAGATGATCCCAGGTGTCTTTCTGAGCTGTTGGAAGTGTATTTAACCACACTTTAGCTGAGTCCCTGGCAGAGAAAGGGAACAACTATAACCTGATGGAGTCAGCCGGCACCCCATTTATCTTCACTGTATTGCAATATTCCAAGAACTGAGTTATATGCTCGTGGGGATCTTCCAAAGCAGACTGACCAAATCTTGACTGCTGCACCATAGTGATGAGTGCAGGTTTGATCTCGAAGTTGTTAGCAGCAATAGATGGCTGAATGACATTTGCTGCAACGTTTCCATGATTTGGGATCCACAGATCCCTGACCAGTGGCTCACCCATTCTTTCTCTTCTTAGCTGTCTCTATTTCTCTCTGATTTGTTGCAAGGTTAGCTCAAGTGCCGAATCAGGAGAAGAAGACCTATCTTCTTGATCTTGCATCCAAAAGTTTCATTCAGATCTGAGATTTAAACCCTGAAAAATCACAACTTTGTGCAACCGTCAGTAGGTTAGTCCCCTCATAGCCGAAGCAACCAATCTACTCAACAGAAAACACATAAAAACACCACTCTAGTCTGTTATACTAGCGAATCCGTTACTATTCAATCCCCGGCAACGGCGCCAAATTGATCGTCCCAGAAATAGTACCTCTTTATCTTTCTTCCACAGGGATCAAAGTAGTAACTTTTACATGTTCTAACAGCTAGAGTAACTAAAGATGGTCTTTTTACTGAATTTAACTAACACTGAAGTAACACAGACAAGGAACTAGCAGCAGATCAGGAGCAAAATAAGTAAAAGCAGAAAGCAGGTAAGAGTAAAGCATAGAGTGATCACAGCTCAACACAGGTTGCAGAACAGGTTTCGATTTCAGATGAATTTAGCAAGATTCAGAGTCAACATCACAGTTACAGCAAGCAGACGAGGATCAAGGAAGAAAGGTTCAGGGAAGAGTTTGTTACTGCTACAAGATCACGCCAATTCTAGCAAAGGAAGCAAAGAAGCAGGTTGGGGAAGATCTTGGAGGTTCTGAAGCGGGCGCGGCCTTGATGTCGGTGACTCTGCTCTTCTGAATCTGGCGGTGGCGGCCAGGAGAGGATGATGAAACCCTAGCTTCCTCTCATGGTCTTTCGTGGAGGTGTGTGTTGGAGTGGTTGGTGGCGGCGAGAGCGAGAGAGATGATGCCTTGGAGACGGGGTCTTCCTTCTTATCTAGCTCGGCCACAGCCCGGGAGCAGGTGAGGTGCCAGCTTTTGACGATGACAGTTTGGCAAGGAGGCCCTTGTCCTTTTCCAATTTTTCAGAAGAGATGCTCCACTGCAGCTCCAGGTCCTTGTTGGAGATTTTGACGCCTTGTTGCGTCCTTTCTGTAAAAGAGTACAAACTGTTGAATTTTGCCTTCAAACATTTGAATATGAACAGTTACAGATGCAAAGAGCAGATAGAATTTAGCCAAATGTAGATCAAATTGCTCTTTGATCACACAACACAATACTGGACTTCAAATACTAGACAAGTTTTCTATGCTACTTTAAATAAAGTGTAAGATCTAGTATTGAGGGGTGTATTCATCATCGGCATTACTACAATACTAGACAAAACACAATACTAGACAAGTCGTCTATGCTACTTTAAATAAAGTGTAAGATCTAGTATTGAGGGGTGTATTCATCATCGGCAGTACTACAATACTAGACGCAACACAATACTAGACTTTAAATACTAGACAAGTTTTCTATGCTACTTTAAACAAAATATAAGATCTAGTCGGTGACATACTCGGGGAGGATGCGTGGCAATAGACCAGCAGATCCGTGTCAGCGACATACTCGGGGAAGATGCGCGGCGGCTCACCGACGCGCCGCTAGGGGAAGATGCGCGACGGCGATGCCGGCCCGACGCACCGCTCAGATCTACGAGATAAGGGCTAGGTCTGGTGCTGCTTGGAGCCGCCGCCACACTGTGACTGTGGAGTGAGAGTGAGAGCGAGAGCGTTAGGGTTGCCGCAGTGGCACATTTATAGCACAAAGTAGAACATCGCAAACGGAGGCGATAAACAACCGTTTCCTTTAATTTCTTCACTGACACGCTGGGTCTGCTTATGAAGGATCGATACAGTAGAATTAAACTAACTATGTACTCTACTTGTTCTTCTTACGCCCTGCCTCCGCGCCATTGTCATCCGCGGCACGGCGTCGCTTCTTGTCGGTTGCCTTCTCCTCCTGAGCGTGCTCGTCCTCCTCCTGGGGCTCGTCCTTCAGCGGCAAATCCTTCTCCGGCGCGTCCTTCTCCGGCGCCTGCTCCTCCTTCTCCGGCGCATCCTTCTCTGGCGCGTGCTCCTCCTCCTCCAGCGCCTCCTCAGACGCGTGCTCCTCCTCCTCCCGTGCCTCCTCCGACGCGTGTTCCTCCTCCTCATCGGAGTCGTCCTCTTCCTGGCTAGAATACGGCTCCGGTGGGTCATCCGGCTCCTCTTCCTCCGGCGCCTCGTCCTCGTCGGAGTGGTCTTCTCCTTCGCGTGAAGACGGCGGGTCTGAGTCGTCGGGGTCCAAGTCCGGCGGCCCGTCTTAATCCCACCATGGGACTTCACCGCGGTCTGCACCGCTCGCGTCGTCGCTCGGGACTTCCACGTTCTGCCACCGGGTTCCTCCATGGCGGTTGTGCTAGTGTGTGAGAGAACGAAGGGGAGAATGCGAGAACGGCCTGGCTTCGCGCGGTTCTAGTCACATTTTATTAGAGGCGAGCAAGCGGTTCCAATCCCTCGTGAATTAAGCCGCATTGAACAGACGCGCTTCCAATTTGCAACTGCAATTCCCAAACACATCGCAAACGGATATCCTTCCACAACCGTTGCCATAGAGATACGTATTGGAAACGGAGGGGAATTTACGACCGTTGCCAATACTTTTGGTAACGGAGATCTAAAATCCTTCGTAACCAATGTTGATGGACCAGCCACGGCCCAGTTCTACCAGGCCTCGTCCGCAACGCTAAAATCACGATTTTCCGTCGCTTATCTCCTGCCGTTACCATAGAGGGGTATCCGATGTGTCGTTCTATACTAGTGTGGCACCTTGGGCGAGCAAGACTGAGAAGATGGTATAGTCCTATTTATATACTCCCTCCGGTCCTAATTAACTGTCGCTGAGAATCAACTAAGCTAGTACTGTATAAAATTCGTATACCCTTCATGACAGTTTTTCTGGATCGGAGGTAGTATTAGATTGAGGGCAGAACAATTGGAAGAGCAAGAGATTAGGGCAGCATGGGGCAGGGGAAAGGACAGGGCTATTGTTCACTCGTTACAGTAAATGGCTAGGATGTACGCTAGCACGACGCGGAATGACGATCAAAAGAGAGGAAGGAGCGGAACGAAAGAGACCTGAAGGTGGGACTAGCCAAAACTGACTTGGAACACCCAATGCCATGATGGCCCATGTTAGGAAAACCAACTGATGATGTGGCTTTAAAAGATGATGTGAAGGCTAACAAGGCGGCATATATAGTTGCATGTTGAGAGAAGTATTTTTAGTGGGCTGTCCCTATTTAGATATTATTGATTATAGATATGGATGGTGATTTGCTAGTGTAGCATCTACTGTGCCTTGGTTTTCACACACACACACTCCCATGTGCATCACCTTCTTCTTCCATAACCTCCTTGTAATCTCTTCGATCCATCTTCAGACCAGATCATCTCTCTATCCATTGTTTATCTTCATTATATGCTCTCTTACATTGTAGTTTTTAACACCATTTAAACTTTCTTACATTTATTATTTGTGCTGTCATTGTGAGTAGCTTTTTTTGTTTACCTTGTTGTACATTCTTTATATTCAATCCATACTATAATCATATCTGAACCAAAATGCAGGTATTTTGTTGTTGTTGACGATTTATGGGATGTGGATACATGGAATGTTATTAAGCTGGCATTCCCTATGAATAGTTATTGCAGTATTATAATCACCACTACTCGTATAGTTGGTGTTGCCGAATCATGTTGTTCATCATTTGGTGGTGATATTTATGGTATGAGACATCTTAATGTGGTGCATTCAAGACAACTATTTCATAGAAGACTATTCGACTCCAAAGAAGGTTGCCCTTCAGACCTTGAAACTGTTTCTGATGAAATTTTGAGAAAATGTGATGGATTACCTCTAGCCATCATTGCTATATCTGGTTTGTTGGCTAATAAAGAGAGAACAAAAGGTCTGTGGAATGAGGTGAAAGATTCGATTGGTCTTGCACTTGAAAGAAATCCTAGTGTCAAAAGAATGATGAAGATATTGTCACTTAGTTATTTTGATCTGCCTCCTCGTCTAAAAACTTGCCTCTTATATTTGAGTATATTTCCAGAAGATTCTTTTATTTGGAAGGACTCGCTGATAAGGAGGTGGATTGCAGAAAGTTTCATTCACACAGAAGGCAGATATACAGTAACTGAGATAGGGGAGAAGTTTTTTAGTGAGCTCCTCAATAGGGGTTTGATCCAACCGGTGGTGACAAATGAATATGGAGAGATTAAAATATGTCAAGTTCATGACATAATTCTAGACTTCATCGTATCCAAGTCCATAGAAGAGAGCTTTGTTACTTTAATTGGTGTCCCCAATCCGACAATTGGGACACAAACCAAAGTCGTTCGTTGACTCTCTCTACAAGGCATCAAGCAAGGAAATTCAACAATGCCGACTGCTGGTCTGGTGTTGTCTCATGTCCGATCACTTTTTGTGTTCAAAAGTTCTGTGAAAATCCCATTGCAGGAGTTCAGACATTTGCGTGTTCTGAACTTGGAGGATTGCCACCAACTGGAGAAACATCATCTTGAAAATATAGTGAGGTTGTTCCAGCTGAGGTACCCGAATCTGAAAAATACAAAAATAAGCGAGCTCCCAGAACAAATCGGGGATTTGAGGTTCTTAGAGACGGTGAACCTAAGTGGCACAAATTTAAAGGAATTACCTGCATCTATTGTTAATCTCAGAAAATTATCGCATCTATTTGTTGATAATTATGTTAAATTTCCTGATGGGATTGCGAAGATGCAAGCACTGGAGACGTTGGAAGAGGTCATAGTCTCCCTGCAGCCACTTGACTTCCTATGGGGCCTTGGCCAGCTACAGAATCCGAGGAATCTGACCATTAGGGAAGGCAGCAGTGTGTTACGCGAAACTTTGTTCCTGCCTACCCTTACCTTACCTTAACAAAGCCTTTTGTCCCAAACAAGTTGGGGTAGGCTAGATATGAAACCCTGTCACGAGGACTTCTCAGGAGGTCACCCATCCTGGTACTACTCTCGCCCAAATGGGTTTCATATCCATAGGACTGGCTAGTTTTTACGTTGGCTCGCCAAGCCTATCACAACCCTTAGATACGAAACCTTTCATGAGGACTTTCCAGGAGGTCACCCACCCTAGTACTACTCTCGTGGGTTTCATATCCATGGGACTGGCTAGTTTTTACGTTGGCTCGCCAAGCCTATCACAACCCTCCTCCTTTATCCGGGCTTGGGACCGGCTATGCCTAGAAGACATAGGCGGAGTTTGTTCCTGCCTACCCTAGAGAAACTTATTACCCGGTTTTCAGCCGTCCCGCAGGTGCCAAAATGGGTGAGCTCTCTCATATACCTCCAACATCTAAGACTTGAAGTGGAGGCAGTCAAGCAGGATGATCTCAACATCCTTGGAGCTACCTGCATTGCTCATTCTTGTTCTGGAAGGAGAAACCGAGTCAAATGAAAGACTCGGAATCAATGGTGAAGTTGGCTTCCGATTCTTGAAGGTTTTTAATTATGATGCAATATTTCACACGCTAGATTTGATGTTTGCGGCGGGATCCATGCCCAAGCTAGAAAAACTAGGGATTGTTAATCTTTCCGTGATTGAAGCTGGCTCTCTAGACTTTGGAGTCGAAAATCTCCCCTGTCTCATTAATTTCAATTGCTTGGTATTTGGTGAGGATGACATTGTTGAGGCTGCAATGGCTGCTATGGAGAGAGTACTCAGCGCACATCCCAACCACCCAACTCTAGTCTCGTACTACGGGTTCTAATGCATGGTGTCTAGTTACCGCCACAACCAACACTGCCACATCAGGTACTTAGTTCTCTCACCCGAACAAAACCATGTTAATTTTGAAGCTAGATCTCTTTTAATTTTGCAGCCTCGTGTGTCAGGTCATGCAGCTGGGTAGCAGCGTAATTTAAGGATTGAACTGCTGAGACAAATTCTGAAGTTGTGTATGTGTGCATATGCGTGACATTATATCCCCACGCCAGTACAAAAACGAATACACCTGCCGCATTTCTATGTTTCTCTCCTGTATTTGTTTGCGTGTGTGTGCTCATCCAGACACGTACACTCAGCTAATATTGTTGTTTGTTGCATGCATCATCATCATGCTGTGGACACGGCCGTATGCATCATTTCAATGCAGAGGCTGGGACTGCCCCTTTTCTAAAATAAAAAAATCATGTTGTGGACAACGAAGCAGAACATCCACTGTGGGGAGAGCGTGACGATCGAAGGTCAGGCGTACACGGTGTCGGCGGTGACTCACCGGTACCAGCTGCGCAAGGGGCGGTACGAGCCGAGCGAGAAGCGCCTCGACGTCCTCTCCACCGGCAGATACATCCTCAACCTCTACCTTCACAACCTCCTCGACAAGTCTTAGCCCATTAGCTCTCTCTGTATAATGATGATAATCCTATCAAATTCAGCACATACTAGAAGGAGAGGGCGCGCTTTGCCACGCCCGTCATGGCTATTTGCGTTAATTTTATTCGTTTTTTGATGTTTTATAGGGTGCTGACTTGGCATTTCATGGGCTAGCTCATTTTTCTTTATTTCTCTACCTAGATACACATAAATTATATTCATGATATATATGTCTTTTTGTGACAACATCTTCCACTGGACGCATGAAAAACACAAAATATTTTTCTGGTTCCTCACCACCAGAATCTGTATTTGTCCCGACTGTCCGAAACCGAAACTACAAAGGAACAGAACAGCCGTATATGTTATCCATATGCACATGGAAGATTCTTTTGACTACAAACTACGAAGCAAGCCAAACAATGGCACATGACAATCTTAAAAGTATAAACTTATAACATGCGTGATCAAGCAATGTGAAAATTTGTTCCAATTTTACATTAAGCTACTACATGTTATTCACACTCATATAGAGATAAACATTCAGCTGCCTCAGATTACCATCAATAATTAAACCAACTAAATAGATACACACATTTATTTCTGCCGCAGAGATATGTTTGTTGCCTTTCAATTGGATACAACCATGGATGGATAGAGCAGGCCAACCATCATTGGAACATGTCTGGTGATCTGATCACATCCTTTCTTGGTGTCCATAAATATTAAAATTCTGCTGCCATCCATTATATCCTACAGTAGATTGACCAACCTTATATCACAATAATTCACAATTAAGTCGCCGTATTTGCATTTTGAGTACATATTATGTAATGGAAAATGTAACAGGAATCCTACTTGTTGTACTTATGACTCAGACAATATCTCTACGTGCTGACAAATTGCATGATTATCTTTTAGTTCTTCAGCACCAATTATAACTTGCATCATGTCAAATTGCAATTTTCTCACACACAACACATATGGCAGTATGCTAGTATGTAACGAATCAACTAATAAAATGATTTATGGGCTACAATGTTCGCCTTGTATGGGTCAAAAGGAAAATTCCTTGCTAGCAGCTCAACTTCCTTTGGTCAGGTAGCACTCCAATAAAGTGTTTGGCGATCTGAATCTGGAAAAAAAATTGACGTCATATTTTTTTACACTTCTGAGTGAGACAACATGCAAGTCAAACACTTCAAAGGGAGAAGATCAGACCATGATTCAGGAGGGAAGGGGGAATGACCATGACTGTAAGAAATCATGTAGTGGGAAAAGGAAGAGGTGTACCTGAGTAACCTGAGAAACAATTTTCTTAATCTAAGGTTCAAAACCCATGTCTAGCATTCCATCTGCCTCGTATAAAACAAGTGACCCTCTGCAGATTTGTATGATGTGATTCAATCATATCGATTAGCCTTCCTGGCGTGGCTATAATTATTTCAACACCTGGCATGAAAACCATAGGAACAAATCAACAAAAACAATGCTCCCAACAGCCATATTAATCCTAGAAAAAACCAACACAAACAGCATGTCACTGTTATCAATTGAGTACAGATTAACAGGCACACACACGTGAGCAAGGAAGGATTGGGGAGAGGAAAGATCCTTTTTGAAGATCACGAACTTGAGGACCTTTTGGGACACCACCATATATGCATGTGCTTTTTACCTTTGATGATGCACCAAATTTTGTTGTCTCCTGTTGTATCTGGACGGCAAGCTCACGTGTAGGGGCTAACACCAGAACAATAGGGCCATCGCCAGGAGCTGAATAACAAAAGATATATCAGCAATATCAGTCTTTAGACTATTATACCGAGGATGAGAAAAGTCAGTCAAGAAATATATTCAGCATATTCGCACCTAGAATAGGCTGAGCATTAACATGAACAATGGCAGGTAAAAAAAGGTAAGCAAGCATTTTCCCAGATCCTGTTTCAGCAATGCCAATAAGATCACGTCCCTTCCGTGCCATTGGCCAGCCTTGTGACTGCATAGGGGTAGGTTCTGTAAACCCAGCTTTTGTGATTGCTTGCAACACATATTCGGCAGAACGGAAATGAAGGATCTTTGGTAAGCACATGGAATTGAAGGTTATAAGATGTTGAAGGTAAGGAAGCACGAACATAATAAAATCATGTACCTCTGAACAACATCGTTTTAAACCCAAAAAACACCGACTTATTAAAAAGTATTCAATTTCAAGAACAACAGTGGAGAAAAAACCGTTTTAAGGCAGACATCAAAGGGCATCATGATAAAATGATACCATTTCCTTCTGAAGAATTAGCGTTCACATGATAATGTGATGCAATGTGAGGAATAGAAAAACTCTAGTTGGAAAAAGAAGTAACAAATTCTTTGCTATTTTTTTTCTATTCATCAAACATATCTTTTGTGGTCAGATTTTCATATATACCGCTGAGACGGAAAAATCACAGGAAAAAGATGGTAACTACCAAGAACAGAAGTGATGTACAGTTTGACATGAGTTTATGGCCACCTTAGTTGAGCTATAATAAGCTTCAGTATTGTCTTCTTAGCAAATGAAGAATATATATAAGTATAACTGAAATATTCAGGTGACTGATTCTACACAAACAGAGACATGCTTATACAATTCCACAATACTGTCTATTTAACCAAGATTCCATGCTCAGTGGAGGCTATCCCCAAATTTTGTTTTAAGCTGGCTCTTTTAAGCAGAATATATAATAATACAGTTTAGGAGCATGCAATGTGCCAAAATACAGAAAACAAATAAGGAAATACCCAGATTCAAACATCGACCAATAATACAAAAGAACCCATATGCTTTAAGAGGCCATTAGTATGGCCAAGAAACACAACAATATAGGCTGAAGGGTGCCAAGAATAAGCACCTATAACAACTGATCAACCCAACAATTTGTTTTCCAAAAAACCTACCTTTAGATTCAATCCTATATTCTCGGAATCTGACAGGGAAAGTCCAATACCAACCCTCTCAGCTCTTAATAGAACAAGTTCATCTGACAATGTTTCACGGGAAACATCACTGACAGATATTGTCATCAGTGCTTAACAAAAACAGGTGCTGAAGAATGGTTGATCCAGCCAATATTTGAAAATGGTGGATAAAAGATCTTGTTTCGCTTGGGAATTTTATGCCACCACGACACTCAACAGCATTTCATCGAAACAAACTTGAAGCAGTAAAATGCAACCATCAGTACTGCAGTCTGCTAACTGTAACAGAAATAAAAACATATTAGGATGGATATAATCCATAAATTCAAGCAGAGTAAACTTTACCGAGAATCAGAATGAATGCAAGGAAATAATTAAGGCAACACTACTTTCAAGATTAAATCAGAAAGTTGCTGAATGGTGCACACAGAGGATACAATACTTCTTACCCTGAGAAGAGCAATATAGAAAACTGATCTCAGAAACAAGTGTGAACATGGTAATATAAACTGCAATTACCAGGCCACCAAAAAACATAAACTGCAATTACTGGGAGCTAAACAATAATATTACCATGGAGTTGGAGCTATGTTCTTGCAATAGTGATATTATAATTTGGTGGTTCCAACGATTCAGCATAACGTAGATCATCAAAATTCAGACCAGATATAACCATTCAAGTTCAAGATAACGGAGTTAAAAGGTATTCAACCGAGAACAAAATGATATATCTCATGTTATTTCTGTGAAGTAAAAGGGAACTGATGAAATATCTCGTATACAACGTTATCTCCAAATACTCATCATAATGGCAGGAACAAGATACTTAATCCCTAACCGACTTCCCTTGTAAACTAAAACATATATGTCGTCAGTCTAGATTCAATAGACAAAGGATATGTATTATTAGTAGCAACAATAACACTATATAAATCAGATAAAGAGATTTTTTTGGATGCATAGGTAGCAAGGAAGAGCAAAATTATCTTATAGCTATCAATCATCATCCGAACAATTCCCCACATCTGAAAAAATAGATGTTGAAGTGGGGCAGGAACAAGAGCACAACAACAAGCAATCAACATACATGGGTTCAAGAAAGAAATAAGCAACTCACTTTAAACTATTTGACTTGCTCATTTGTTGACCGTAGGACACTCTCGCATATAGATTTACAGTCAGGACATCAAACTCTGTATTTTCAAAATCATATGAAACAATGTGTAGTCAATGAAGCTCATCCATGATAGTATTTCTACATCTGACAGCGTACACAGTGATACAACAACACCTGCCAAGAAGTGCATTGCAGCTTATCAGCGGCTATAACAATCAAGAGAAGCTTATCTATAGCATCACCAAAGAACATATCATTGTAGGCTTTTCCACCATCCGTGTGCCACAGTACTGCTTTGGCTGCAATAGCTGCAGTCATAATAACATTTACCCAATAGAACACACAAAACACCTCAGTTCACAGGAGACATGCCTTTTCACATCACCAACAAAGTAGCAACTCTGCTTCTTGTTTCTTTTCCCTTGAAATCTTCGATGGAAGATGGCCATCTGAAATTGAAAGAACGTTGAAGCACACAATTAGATAGCTTAAGTATCTTATTTATACCACATGATTATATATAGTACTAAGAATTTGTATACTGGCCTACAAAGAATAGCTTAAGTATCCTACAAAGAATAAAACAGAAAATAGATAGCTCCAAGACTAATCTAATTTATGTACCGTATCAAAATCTTTGCTGCTCACAAAAGATCAGCTCCAAAAATATATTGAGATAGTGTACACCACGTATTTTCACATCAGTTCCAGGTGACCACCAAGAAATCTTTTAAGGGCTCCATGAACAGATCAGAAAAAAAGGCAAATGGAGAGTTAGGGTTAGGGAACCTCAATCAGTTGTCCCCGTGCCGTAGCCACCGTGGCCTGCCTGTCCGGCTCCGTCCGCTCGCCGCTCGCCCTCCGCTTCGCGGCCGCCATTCTCCAGCGCCTCTTCCTGCCGGGCACCGTGTCCGTCCCGCCTGGCTTCATCCGCTCGCCGACGGAGAGACGCGAGCTCCGTCTGGGTCTCCGCCTGGCTGCTCCTCCTCCCACCGCCATCCTTTTTATCCTCTCTGTTCCTTCACACAGACCACCCTTGCTTCCCATGGAGACGACCTTGCAGTCGGCGATGCAGCAGCAGGAGAGGCAGCGGCGGAGGAGGAGGAAACGCACGGCAGCGGTGGAGTTCACGGGAGAGGAGACAGGAGGAGGATTGGGGGGATTGGGGGAGAGAGACGTGAAGGGATTGCGGGGTGCGAGTCAACTGCGACCAAACCGACGTGCGCCAGCGAATCACACGAGGCTACAACCGACGCTGCGGGCTGCACAGTCGTAGAAATCGATCTGAAGCTGACAGGAGGGACCCAACAGTAGAACACACCACAAAGAAGGAATTCCTGCTCGGTTAGATGTTGTAGAGATACACGTTGAGAACTGTAAATGCATGTTGTACTTGACGCTGCTTCGAGTATATCATCCAGACTGTTGCTTACTGACAGCAATCTCTTATGACTAAACTTCAGTGAACTACCTGAGTAGTACCTGTAAACCCGTCCATGCTCACTGCGCCTGATTTCGCCTTTGTCCTACTGAATCATCATCGACACGCATCTGTCAGACCTGCGTAGATAGAGTAGATAAGGCACGGATCCAGTCATCAAGATAGGTACATCACCAGCAAAGGGATAAAAAGTAGCGTCGAGATAAACACATACATGCAGGGTGCAAAGATGGATGGAAGTAGTTGTCATTTTAGTATGCTAACTCCATGTGGTGGCGATTGAATAAAGCTACAGCGATGAGTTTTTTGCGTTTAAGAAAAAAACGATTGAAGCGCCAGATATGCAGGCAGGGAACCTGAGATGGATTGGTTGCCTGTGCAGCCGGTGTGTGCGCGAATAAAATGGACAAATTTGAGGCTTTCTTGGAAGTTTAACATAAAATGAACCATATTTGAAAATATATATAATCTAAACATTTGAAAAAGTTTAACGAATTTGATGCTTTCTTGAAAGTTTAACGTAGAATGAATCATACTTGAAAAAAATATATAGTCTAAACATTTTTAATGGCGTACGGTGTATGAACGCTATGATGCATTGCATGGCGCCCTGTGGTAAGCGACGTGGTACATCACATGGCGTCTTGAGCATGCAATGACGACCGGTATTATATGAGCATGGCGCCTTACTGTACATTCAAAAAAGTTCAGACTATGAAATCTTTGCAGATCTAATTCATTTTGAGCTGAAGTTTTTTTTTTGAAACTTGAACTGAAGTTTTAAAATAACATCAAACGTGTCAATTTTCATCACAGTTTATGTGTTCCACCTCTTCATCGTCGCCGCCGGGTGGACTGGACCGGCCCAGTTCCACCCACGTCTCCCTGACGTGTCAGCCCCAAACCACCACACACATCCATCCCGAAATCACTAGAAAAAGGGTTCCCCATTGCAAAGGGATCCCACATTCGTTCTCGTCGTGACAAGTGTCGTCTTCTGTTTACTTGGTCCTCACATGTCTGACAAGTGTTGCTATCAGATTGAAAGTGGGGATGATGAGAGAGAAAGACATACGGGAGATGGGAGGTTAGTTTTTCCTTCTATTTTTCTAAACCGAATTTTTAAAACGAAATATCTCGTGAACGGTTTATCCAAATTACGAACCGTTTTCAGTTTTGAACTCCTCGTGTCGAGATCTTCAAAACTAGATCCCATGTTGATAGGTTTTGACGAACTTTTTTTTGTACTCCCGGTTATGTATAGTTTGTACATCCTGTTATGTATAGTTTGTACTCTCACTTCTGTGTACTTTGTACTTCATGTTCTCTATACTTTTGTATGATGAGAGAGAAGGGATCATAAGGTGGGAGGGCAGCTTTTTCCCTTTTATTTTTTTTAACCGAATTTTCGAAATGAAATATCTCGAGAACATTTATCCAAATTACGAACCGTTTTCATTTTTGAGCTCCTCGCGTCGAGAGTTTCAAAACTAGATACCATGTTGATAGGTTTCGATGAACTTTTTTTTGTAATACCGGTTATGTATAGTTGTACAATCTGTGTCTGTGTAGTTGTACAACCTGTGTCTGAACAAACTGTGTCTGCGTAGTTGTACAACATGTGCATGTATAGTTGTACAACCTGTGTCTGTACAACATATGTCTGTCTAGTTATACAACATGTGTCTATGTAGTTGTACAACCTGTGTCTGTACAATCTGTGTCTGTTTAGTTGTACAATATGTGTCTATATAGTTGTACAACTTATGTCTGTGTAGTTGTACAACCTGTCAGTTGTACAACTTGTGTCTCTTTAGTTGTACAACTTGTATCTGTAGTTGTACAATCTGTGTTTATATAATTGTACAACCATAATATTAATAATTTATGTATCATCTAAAAAAGAAACTTGTGTACTTCCCTTGTTGCTACACACGCACGTAATGAATTTACAAAGCAAGGCACGGGAGGCTTCGTACTGCTTTCCGATAGATGTACAGGACGTGCTCTTGATCGACGTACAGGAGCCCAGCACCTCCGCGCGGGGTTCCGTTTTCAGCTCGTTGTACATCGCGCGTCAGGACGCTTCATTTTCCGTCACCGATCGGCCAGCACGGGACCACGGCTGCCGTGTACAATTTCGATTTCGTTAGTCTTTTGACCGGATCCACGGGAGTAATTTTCCCTTTGAAAAGGAACCTTTTCCTAATGATACCCCATCCATCCCCATCCGCCGCTCCCCGCGATCCATCCATGAATCTACGTCGACCCCGTCCATACACCACCCTCTCTCCAGCCATCCGTCCCCGACGCCGCAACACCCACATAGCCCATACGCCGGTTCCACGGATGGAGCCCCGCACACCACGACAACAACGCACCGCGAGATAACGACATAGCTGACTGGTGGCCCCGCTTTTATGGTACTGGAAGTCATTAACACAGGATCTACGTGTCCCGTGCGTGCAGCGGTTCTTGGACGACACCGCGACGAAAGTCGCCGACCTGACCTCTCGCGGTACTTGGGAAGTAAGCAAAGAAGAGCTGCTAATTAATTTTCTAATTAAATTCGCTAAGCACCGGTGAATATATGTGATTAGCGGGCGGCCCATCGTAAGGGATAGGTGTCAGAGCCCGATAATAAATAAACGAAACTCCCTCTTCCTTTCGCCTCGCCTCGCTCCAACGCACCGCGCCCGTGATCCGCCCCGCCGCGCCGCCTCCGATCTCCGCAGGTAGGTATCTGTCGACCCCCGCTCCTCCCCCGATCGGGAGGTCAGATTCGGCCCCTGGGCTCGCTCGATTCGGGCCGGCGCTGATTCGATTGTGTGTGTGCTGTAGGGAGGAGGCAGAGGGAGATGGCGGCGGAGGACGGGGCGAGGTCGCCGACCAGGATGCTGGCGGAGGGGCATCTGAGGGTGGCCACGGGCGGGGGAGCGCCGGCCGACGGAGGGATCGCCGTCCGCCACCTCCCGCACCACCATGCCGCTAAGAAAGCAGGTGATTGATTGTTTGGCACTCTGTACCCACTTATGTATGCTGTCTATAGCGCTGAATTGTTATGTTATGCTGTAAGAATCGGTCTGGGAATAGGGATAGAGGGGACTGGAATCGTAGGGAGTGGGAATGTTCAGCGCTATGGCCTCTAACTCCATAGGGTGATAGATTTGACGGTGATGCGCAGGAGTGGTGATATATTTAGCTGGTCTTAGGGTCTCCTCTTGCTATGCATGCCTGATGGAGTAGCATGGCTTTTGGAGGTACAGTGTTTACTGTTTACCAAGTATGATGATGGTTTGATGTTCGGGGATTCAGTTTGTGCCTGTTTAATACTGTATTGTATTTGCACTATGTTGTACTAGTTCAGAGTGGCGGGAAAAAAGAATGTCGTTTGATTCTTCTCCGGTTTGATGTCGGTGGAGTCCTGATCCAGTACGTATGCCACGGTTTCTGGTAGTTGTAGGTGGTTTCTTTCTTGTCCGAAAGGGGTTGAGAGTTGAAACCGAGAATTTCAGTTAAACATATGTCATTCGGGGCCGCGACAAAGTTGAAACATCTAACCGTAGAGAGCAAAAATACACGACGCCGCTTGTTTTTATTGGACTTCAGTGGTTGCTGCCCAGTTTGGTCACGCAATTGGTAGTGAATTTGTCGGTTTCGATATGCTGTCCTGAGTATTGTATTTGTGCTCCATGGTTTTGGTTGGTCGGTGTTATGGCTATGTGTTCGGAGGGGTCATAAGCTTGCACTTACAGCCCCTAAAGGATTGCATCCGTCAGAGTTTCTGGTAGTTTTTGGTTGCCTGCTCTTAACCGAAACGCTCTAAATTGTTCTGTATGCAACATCCTCATGGATACAGTCCAGTGACTCCGGTGCAACTACTGCTCTTTGTTTCCATTATTGCTACTGCTCTTTGTTTCCATTATTGCTTCGTATTTCTGTCTGTGTGTTTTTAAACCTGTGGTCAAAACTTAAAGCTGATCAATGCATAATCTCTAATTAATGGATCGGATTATTATTTGCCATAAATGTCAACTGCCATATATTAAGCAGCTCAAGCTATATACAACCCCTACTTTATAGGGTTAGGTACATTATGCATAACCAGAACCCTTAGATCCCAGAATGGAGCCTATTAGGCGAGATGAGATTATTTTGGGCGATGATCATGCAAATTTTATGCTTATGTTTTGTTCCTGAAATAGTCATCAGTTGTTTAATTGATTTGGTTGTATAGAAATTTATTGTTGTGTTCAATAAATTCATTTGTAGCGAGTCATGTCCATTCTTCCATTAGCACGCTTATGTGTAATGCTGTGATCATTTGCCATTTCCGTACAATACCAGGCCCTATGGCTAAAACTGCTGTTTGATATTAACTGTGAAACTCGATAGAGAGGTTTGATCGCACATTTTCTAAAACGTCTTTTTCTTAGTGGAGTTAGTAATACCCAGTGCCAGTATCTTTACCCTTGGGCATGCTGGCTTTATTGGAATTAGATGCAATTAATCAAAATGGGAAGACATTATGTACTTTTTTCTAGTGTTATTCCTGTATGGATTTAGCATTAGGTTATCTTTGCAAAATACTATATTGTCATTAATAGTTCCTACGGGTATTGTTGTAACTCTGTGCATGCTGCTTTCAGAAGGTGTTGGTGGGAAAAGTGAAGAAAACAACCATGGAGATGCAGATTTTTCACCATCCCAAGAGTTGGACAAATTAGTTAATGGGAATAATAAGGTTTGACCTGTGCACTCTCTGTGGTATTACCAACATTTGTTCTCCGTTATTTGACATTATAATATAGCAATGCTTCACTGCAAAATGCAGGTTCCTGCTACATTAGATGCCTATAGGAAGCTTGTAGTTCCAGTAATTGAGGAGTATTTTAGTACAGGAGATGTGCAACTGGCAGCTTCCGAGCTAAGGAGTCTTGGATCCGATCAGTTTCACAATTACTTTGTCAAGAAGCTCATATCCATGGCAATGGACCGCAATGATAAAGAAAAAGAAATGGCGTCAATTCTGCTGTCTGCCTTATATGCTGATCTATTGGGCTCCTCCAAGATGAGTGATGGTTTTATGATGCTTCTAGAGTCAACAGAAGATCTATCTGTGGATATACCAGATGCTATTGATGTATTGGCTGTTTTCGTTGCACGTGCTGTTGTTGATGAAATACTGCCTCCTATTTTTCTCACTCGAGCCAGGGCATTGCTTCCAGAATCTTCGAAAGGTGTTGAAGTTCTGCAAGTTGCCGAGAAGAGTTACTTGTCAGCTCCTCATCATGCAGAGTTAGTTGAACGCAAGTGGGGTGGGAGCACATACTTCACTGTAGAAGAGGCGAAAAGGCGGATCCAGAATATTCTGAGGGAGTATATTGAGAGTGGAGATACGGATGAAGCCTTTAGGTGCATAAGGGAGCTGGGCCTTCCATTCTTCCATCATGAGGTTGTGAAACGTGCTCTCATCCTTGGCATGGAGAATCTGTCGTCACAGCCATTAATCCTGAAGTTGCTGAAGGAATCAACAGCTGGTTGTTTAATCAGTTCTAACCAAGTGTCAAAGGGTTTTTCTCGGGTAGCTGAGAGTGTTGATGATCTGAGCCTTGACGTTCCTTCCGCTAAAACACTTTTTGACAAGCTGCTTTCAGAAGCTATATCTGAAGGATGGCTTGATGCTTCACTCGGTAAATCTGCTGCTTCTGATGAAGGCATGTTGAATGCAAGGGATGAAAAGGTCAAGCGTTTTAAGGAAAAATCTGGTCACATAATTCAGGAGTATTTTCTCTCGGATGACGTTCCAGAACTCCTTAGAAGCCTTCAAGAGCTTTCTGCCCCTGAATACAATGCCATTTTCCTCAAGAAGCTTATAACGGTTGCTATGGACAGAAAGAACAGGGAGAAGGAGATGGCTTCGGTACTCCTTTCTTCACTCAGCTTGGAACTATTCTCCACAGATGATATCATGAAGGGGTTCATAATGCTCCTGCAGTCAGCAGAAGACACTTCCCTCGACATTGTGGATGCGCCCAGTGAGCTCGCCCTCTTCCTGGCTAGAGCAGTGATCGATGAAGTCTTGGTCCCTCTGAATTTGGATGACATCAGTAGCAAGCTACGCCCTCACAGCAGCGGTAGTCAGACCGTCCAGATGGCCAGTTCTCTTCTTGCCGCCCGCCATTCTGGTGAGAGGATACTGCGCTGCTGGGGTGGCGGCACTGGCTGGGCAGTGGAAGACGCGAAGGACAAGATCTCAAAGCTCCTCGAGGAATACAACACCGGTGGCGACCTGGGGGAGGCCTGCCAGTGCATCCGCGACCTCGGGATGCCCTTCTTCAACCACGAGGTGGTGAAGAAAGCGCTGGTGATGGCGATGGATAAGCAGAACGAGGCTAGCATCCTGGCTTTGCTGCAGGAGTGCTTCGGCGAGGGCCTGATCACCATCAACCAGATGACGAAAGGCTTCGTGCGTGTCAAGGAAGGCCTCGACGACCTGGTCCTGGACATCCCAAACGCGCAGGAGAAGTTTGGCGCCTACGTGGATCTCGCGACAGAGCGCGGCTGGCTGCTGCCTTCCTTCGCCTCCACGTCTTGAGCTTCCTTCCTTCCCCAGGTGGCTGGCGGGCTAGACCTGAAGAAATCATGTTTCTCTTGTATATCTTTACACCACCCGTGCTGTCTTCACCACCATACAAAATTTTCCTGTTCTCTTTATTAAGCCGATATGTTACCATATACCGGACGGAGTTTGATAGGAGCGATCGCCGTGTTGAAACATTGTCTTATTGGTTTTGGTCTTGGGAGGTGAGAAGTGGAGAGTTGAGAAATAACATGGTTTTAAATAGCCCCTGCTACAGCTTTTTGAGCATGTTACCGCTAAACGAATCTGTGTACAATTTTCGCTTCGATTTAGCTGTGCTATAGTTCATTTTTAGGGTTGGCGTTATTTGTTATATCCCGCTATTTAAAACAATTGGAAATAACACCATTTAGTGCCCGCTTATCATGAACGGTGAACGGTTCAGGTTGAGATCTGGAGACTAGTGTTGTATACCTTTGTATGCCCATATGGACATATGTTTGGTTGTCGCTGTGCCGTAGGAGATACTGTGAGAGCATCTCCACTTGGGGAGCCGCCTTGCCGTAGGATACTGTGAGAGCATCTCCACTTGGGGGCCGCTGGGTTGCGTCGGACGAAAATCGTGCGTGATGCCACGTTGGCCTCCGACGTGCGGGCCACGCCGGTCAGCGACTCAGCGCCTTCAACCGACGGTCTTGGTCAAAACAGGCTATCTCCTCGTTTTCCTAGCCGACGGTCGCAAACTGCCCCGTCGCCAGTTCGCTGCCGCTGCATGGCGGCATCAATGCGGCGCGCATTTTCGGCGACCTTAAAAGGGCCTCGCCCGCCGCTGCTGGCCACACACCTCGCCAAGCACACACCTTCTAGAGACGATGGCCGGAAGGGAGCACGCCAAGGAGAAGGATCTCCCCTTCTTCGACCTCACCGGCAACAATGGCGCAAGGCCTGGTGGCATCAAGGAGGAGAACGACGCAGGGACCATCGGCGACGACGGCGTCAAGAAGGAGGAGAACGACTACAGCGTCTTCGACCGCTACCGCCGCTACCACCGCTACCACCGCCATTAGTTTAGTTTAGGTTTAATTTTGTTATCTTTCGTTCAATTTGTAAACTTTCCTAAAACTTGAATGAAATCCATCGTATTTCGAATTTAATTTTTTTGTTTAGACGCCGCGAGTGGGGAGCGACGCCGTCCATTCCATTCTAGTCGTCCGGACAACGCTCATTTGGGTATGACATGAATGGCTCGTAGCATGTGTTGTCTCGGACCAGAGCTACACAAATGCAAGCAATGTTTTTTTTATACACAAATGCAAGCAATGTTGGGCGTACAGATGAACACAAAATGCAACCCCATGGCCATGATCGATCGATTGAAGCCGCTGCTACCGTGCGTTGGGTGATTTACTGATTTATCTCTTCCTCTGCATCCCAAAACAAGAGAAGGTTTGAATGATCTCTCTCTCTCAAAGAAAAAACAAGAGGAGGTCTGTTAGAGAGGATCAAGAGAATCAAACGAGACCCGCCGTGCTGATGTGGCATGTATATATACGGCGAGGGTGGTTTCTCTCTCCACACCCAGAAACTTTCACCCCCACGACATTGCGATCAGACAGAACCAGCGGCAGTTCCCCAGATCAACTCCTGGCTGCCTGCCAAAAGATCGCAACATCCCTGGCCCTCAAATTACTCAGGTTCTTCTTCTCCGTCTCTGTAGGGGATATTCTTGGTGTGGAATTCATGGGATCGGGCAGGGTTGGGAGGCTCAGAGGCTGGGTAGTAGATGATGATGGGGGTGGGCTGTTATCCGATCGGTTTCTGTTCGTTGTGTCCGGAAAAAGAAGGATCTTCGCTTTTGTTCAGGATTTCAAGTTAGTTTCTCCGGTTCTTCGTTGGTGAGTGCGCAGTGTGTAATTGTAGTTGGGGTTTTAGCCTTTTTATTTAGGTGAGATTTCGTCATCTGCACCTTGATCGATCGGATAACTGTGGAGTTGTGCTTCACGGCCATGGATCTTCTGTTTCCAGTTCTTTCTTCTTGGTTGAGTGTGTAGCCAGTAGCCCGTGGTGGTGTCGACTGAACTGCGATGATCATGAATAGGGACTGATCGATAATCAGTTCAAACTTGTTAAAATCCGTGGGATCTTTTTTGTTTTGTTAGGACTCTGCATATGAGTTGTAATCTATGCTTGCAGTTTCTTGTTGTGCATTGGATTATGATGGTAGTATGGGATGCTTTGATCGTAGGCCTGTTTGACCACAGGTGTGGGTCTGTTGTAACCCATCGTGTCTTCAGACTTGCTCAACTTAGTATCACGTCTCTCTGTCATGATGTATTATCATCACGTATCATATCTTCAACAAGGAAACGCACATGAGTTATATAACCATATAATTGGCTGTTGTTTTGTATCCTAAAAAAAATACAGTACATTGCATGATATCTTGCTGTTTTGAATTACAAAATATAATGCTTGATTGACTAATTATTCTCTCAAAGATGCAATTTCTTTGTTTATGCGACCAAATGGCAATTCAGTATGTATGACCTATTACTAAAAAAAACTATTTTTCCTCACTAGCTGCAGATCATGGAGTGCACAATGGATGCCACAGCAAGCGAAACCGCACTGGCTATACAATTCCACAACACAGTGAATGATGCCACCTCACATCCTCCTCCAAGGGATGCGGAAGCTGAGCACGCAAAACGCCATTTCTCTGGAGATGAAGCCGTAGGGCAGTTCCCCCTGACTGCGAACCCATCCATTCTCCTGCATTTGCTCTCATCATGTGAGCTGGATCCTAAAGATCTTGCTGCTTTGGAGGCAAGTTGTACAATTACGTTCTTATGCTTTCAGCCCGCACTTGAGTTTTAAAATTTGGTTATGAACTATATATGACATGACAAAATGATACGGCGATCTTTCTGTTTCAGGCTACATGTAAATTCTTCAGGAATCCCGCAAAGTTCCCACCTGACTTGGTTATCACTTCCGGAACTTGCAGCGTTCGATATGTGCCAGGAAAGGGCCATGTTTAAGCCAATGAAACCAGAAGAGAAAGAGTGGTTGAAGCAACGGTGTGGTGGCTCCTGGAAGCTTGTTCTTGGGTTCATTTTAGTTGGCGAGAAGAATTACCGCCGCGGGAAATCTCAGGTTATCGCTGGACCAGCCCACAGCGTTGTCGTCACGACAAAGGGGACGTATACTCATTTGGCCTGAATTGTTGGGGTCAGCTTGGTCTTGGGGACACAGAGAACAAGTTCAAGCCATGCCTTATCAGGTAGTATGTTGATTTGAATGAATTTAGAACTGCGTACCAATGTCACAGATTGTTCTCTGCATTGTAGGTCTCTGCAAGGCATCAGAATCACGCAAGCCGCAGTTGGGTCGAGGAGAACAATGCTTGTGAGTGACACGGGAAGTGTCTATACATTTGGAGTCGATACCTTTGGGGTTTATTACAACGGAACAGCTGCTACTAACTACGTTAGCTCTCCCAGTCCAAAGTTAGTGGAATCACTTAAGGACATCTTTGTAGTGCAAGCATCTATAGGAGGCTTCTTCTCCGCGGTTCTATCTAGAGAGGGTCGGGTTTATACTTTCTCCTGGGGGCGTGCCGAGAGGCTTTGTCATAATACAGATCTCACCGATGTCGAGCCTCGTCTTCTCTCTGGACCCCTTGAGGATGTTCTTGTTGCACAGATCGCTGCCGGCAATTGTTACTTCCTTATGTTAGCATATCAGCCCACCGGAATGTAAGCATTTGCTCCTATGTGCATAATTCATTTCTGCTCCCTTTGATTTATTATCCACTAAGTGTCTCCATTCACATAACTGAACATCCATTCTTTGAAAGAATTCAGGATCATGGCATTTTCCATTAAACTGTATAAACTTATCCTCTTCCGAGTAGAAAAAAGAAATGATCCTGTTTGTCGACATATGCAGGTCAGTGTACTCTGTGGGGTGTGGTTTAGGAGGCAAGCTTGGGCATGGGAACAAGAACGACGAGGCCATTCCTGTGATGATCGAACATTTTCAGACATTTAACATAAGGCCAATGTCGATTTCAGCTGGTGCTTGGCACGCTGTGGTCCTAAGCAGCGACGGGCGTGTGTTCACCTGGGGATGGGGCTTCCATGGCTGTCTGGGACGTGGAGATGAAGAATGTGTGACCCTGCCGACGGCAGTGGAAACATTGAAGGCCGTGCACGTTTCAGCTGGCAAATACACCACCTTTGTCATCACCGATAATGGTGATGTCTACTACTTTGGGCTGAAGGGATTAGGCTTGCAGGTTTGGTGAATCACTCTCCTAAGATGTTTAGAATTTATCTTGAGCAAACTTGTCAACTACTCCACGGATCTTCTCAATTGATCGCTCTCGGTTTCAGGATGGTGAAGAAGACGACGGGCTTGAAGATGTCCTGGCTCCCAAATTTGTCACCTCGCTCGCCGGGTTAGACGAGAGGTTTGTGCAGATTAGCCCAACAAACGCCTGGGATTGGGTTGACGATAACGAGGTGCCGTCTCATACAGTTGCCCTGACCAGCTCCGGTAAGCTGTACGCCTTTGGAGGAGGTAGCAAGGGCCAGCTTGGTGTCAAGCTCGCCGAGGGCAAAGAAGCCATGGCCCCGTTCCAGGTTGCCGTTGATCTCGTCTAGTTCCTTCCAGCATTTGCCTGGAATGGCTTTTCCCATGGTTTCTCGCTATCATACTGTACAGTAGAACTATCTTTAGGTTGTAAAAATTAGGGAACATTTTTCATTCTAGAGTTTGGACGCTTAGTTACTTTGAGTAGTGGACATATGATCCATAGCGTCTGGTTTTAAAACTGAACCTAAATCGGAACTGCTGCTTGTTCAAATGGCAGTTGTTCATTCTTTATGATTTCTTAAGGATAGGTTTGATGTGTGGCTTGCGTGATACAAATTTTTTTTAGAAAAAATTAAACAACAATACGCAAGAAATTCAGGTATAGATTTTCCGGTTCTGCTAGAAAATGTTTACAAATTTAGAAATAGCAGGACTATTCACTTGGAATTATCATCGGCATGCTGTACAAATGATCACTAGCATTATTTGATTCTTTCATGGAAGAACTGGATAGCTAAAACATCTGACTAAATCTAGCCTCCCATGGTTTCTTCCCATGGTATTCTTCAGGTCTCTTGTCTAATCTGCATAGCTAAAACATCTGACTAAATCTAGCCTACAGATAACAAGTTTCCTCGGTTGTTTAACTTCCCTAAAGATAGCTGCCAAAGGGTGTCATAGCTCCAGCTTCGCGCAAAATTTTGACTTGCAAAACTTTGTGATGTGGTCCCTCATGTTTGATCATCCATTTCTGCATTCAAAAGGCACGACGATCAAAAAGGTGAACTAATAAGGCATATATATGGTTTCAGAATTGGCCGTGCTATCATTCTCTAAAAAGGACTGCTTTCATCTGCAGTTCTGTGCCTTAACGTAGGACGTGAGGTTGGTGCTTAATATTTTGCTTTTTTAGAGCACCGAAATTTCTTTTTTTGTCCAGAAAACAAAAAAAAAAAACATGAAAATTCATGAGCAGGGTAAAGACTCAAACATGTAGACGGACAATGTTAGTACTTTTTTAGATTTTACTTAATCTTTTGCGAGCCATTTGCACCCTTGTGCTATCAAACTTCATCTTTTCAAACAGCAATATTTGTGATGGCGGTTGGAGTGGCTATATGCAACAAAGCAAGCACCAGCAAATTGTGCCAAGCAACCGTATGGCCACTAGAAACTGAACATCAAGAGCTCTCTTCGCATGGCCTCCTGGTGCAGTGATGCATAAATACAGGGTAATGTACCTGTTAGATTGACTGTCTAGGCCCCCTCCAGCAGAGCAGATTTGAACCAAACCCGAAGTCTTGATGGACCTGCAGGAGAAATAATGAGAATTACAGGATTCATAGACAGTACTGTAATTGAGTATGCAGTTTTATTTTTTGTGGGGATAATTGAGTATGCAGTTCTATGACTAAAATGTTCCCTGCTGAATATGTATTCAGAAGACTAGGTCAAAACACGTTCAATAATATCAAGGGCATTCAGATCACTTACAAGTCCTCATCTCTTGAACCGTAAGTAGCTCGTGAATTTGATCTTGGGCACTGTTCATAGGGCTCGTATGCGCAGAAATACGTATCGAATTCTTTCTTAGGTAGGAAACCCATTTTGTTGTGTGGCTGGATTCTGAAACACATTGTGTGAGCTGCATCTGATGAGAAGAACCTCTTTTGGAGCTTCAGCGTTCGTGAGAAGCAATTTGGCTGAAGGTCAGGCTCCTGGATGCTATCGAAACGACCCTGCTCACTGGCACCCTTGGAGTAGTTAGTCTCGGACCTACATGTCCTTGTCAGGTCATCTGTCATTGATCTGTTTGATGTCAAGGTGCTCCGGGCATCATCCTCACTGCCATGAACTTTTGGTTTAGAATCAACGCGTTGCACAATGAATGGTGATCGCTGCTGACTAGAGGAGTAGCCTTTGAGTGGTGTTTCTCTTGCTCCATGCCTCACAGCTTCATCTTCATCAGTCACAGTTGAATCTGACAGCTCTTGCTTTCGTCCTGAGCAGCCAAGCAGGCTGAATGAATGTCTCTTCAACCTTCCATCTTTCCTCGCTACGCATGGTACAAGTTTGAATCTGATCTCCACATTGAACCCAAGAACATGCTGTAATACTCCTTCTATCAGGCTTTGCATTTTCTCTGCCCTTGATAGGTGATCCGGGTGACTGAATCCAACTTCTGCTATCGCCACCTCTGAGAATTTCACATTTAGTGTGTCATAATAGCACAAACCTATGAGAAGGCTAAATGAATAAAACAACGTAAACATGAATTACCTTCGGTGACGTGGACTGATGATAAGATTCCTTCTTTCTTGAGAAAACTTCTAGCTGACCTTGATTGACACTTCCCAATGGCTCTTCTCCAGATGTTTTCAAGCTTAAGCCGTCTGCAGTGTCTCTCAGAACAGTTGGACTTGTTGCTGTTGCACGCATCACAGAAATTGGAGCTTGAATTTACCTTGGAAACCCAGTCATCTGCACAGGATATCATAAATGTTATATCATTCTGACTTGGGACCAGTTTTCATAATATATTTCACTGTACTTACCTGTATATCCTGTTGCTGAATGTGCATGCATGTCATTTGTTTCTGCACTAGATCAGATTCGTTGGTACCAAACTGCAAAAGCGCAACAGTAACCCAAGTAGCCTTATTTCTTGATGTCCTCAATTGTTTTTCAGTTTCTGACAGGACTTTCAGTGCATGCCTTAGTTTCCTTATACCAACTTCTGCCACTGCAAGATCATCAGAATATAGTAAGGGTAAAAGAACATGGTGGACCAAAAGGGTATATGGAAATAGAAAAGTTCTAGTGCATAACAATAATATTGGAAATAGAGAAGTGCAAAACGAGGGCACACAAGTTTTCGTTTTATCATTGATGCAATGAAGTTCTAGTGCGTAACAATGAATATGTGAAAATAGAGAAAAGCATTCAAGGAAAGCATACATACACGCATATCTTCCCAAGAAACTTTTGCTGACTTCAGTGACCGCAGATTGACATCTTCCCGAGAGAATGTCCATAATAAGGTTTGCCAACTGAGATACCAGCTGCAGAGGATCAATTGACGATGCCATAAGTTCCCGAGCTCGTCTAACTGTATTGGTTGTGTCCGATGACAATGCTAGATCAAGCAACTCAATCAACTCATCATCAGACACTAACCCTACCTGCAAATAACAAAGGTGGTAACATGGTTATACTGTGTGACTGCCTATGATTTACTAGTACAGCATAGGTAGCACTACTCACAAGTTCATGCACAAGGGAAATTGTGACCCTCTTCCCAAGCAGACTAAGTTGATCCAGCATTATCTCAGCATCTCTAAGGGAACCATTAGATTTTGCTGCAATGAAGTACAACCCATCATGGTCAAATTCCAAGCCTTCCTCTATGCAGATTTTCTCCAACCTGTTGACAATATCTGCAACTTTTATCTTTGGAAAATGGAACTTCTGGCAGTGTGTGACAGAAGTACGGGGCAGGCTATCTAAATCAGAAGTAATCATAATGTACACAGTATGCCGGTATGGCTCATCAAGACTCTTCACTATTGCTGACCAGGCATCTTCTTGCAGCAGATGGCATTCATCAACTATGAAAACCTTGAAGCGTGACGAGTATGGGACAAGAGATGCGCTCTTGAGAAGTGCCTTTACTCGACCTAAACGATCCATTTTGGCCGCATCAAGTTCTTTTACGTCTCTACTCCTCCCAGAGAAGAGAATGACACACTCTTTACAGAACCCACATGGCCTTTGCTCTTCGAGAGAGAGGCAATTTAGAGCAGCAGCAAAAATCCGTGCGGTCGACGTCTTGCCTGTACCACGGGGGCCGTGGAACAAGTACATCGGAGCAACCTTTCCTTTGCAAGAGGAATATAAGAGGGACTGAGCAACCACATTGAGGCCAATCAGTTCACTGAAGGATCGAGGGCGGAATTTTTGGCTTAAACACCTCGGTGTCTCAGTGTATGGTACATTGTCTTGGGATGCTACTTCAGTCCCATCCGGGGATAAGAGAGGCTGCTCTGGACCATCACTATCAGAATAAAGATCGCGGTATTTTGATGCTCCTGACCAACAGTAGCTTATACCGCACCCACTGAAATTTGATCCAACAACATCATTCGACCTCAGTCGTGTGTCCTCAGTTCCATGCCCTAATGTACTTCTTCTCGACCCAACTGAGCGCGCTTCACTGGCAGACATACAAGGGCTGCCGACACGGCTCATTGCAGCAGAAGACCTGGTCCTGAATTTGGAGTGCATATTCACTTCTTCGTCAGTCTTCTCTGGCAATGCAAGATCAGCCCGTTCATAAGAATTCACCTCATCCTCTTCTTTCTCCTCCGACACTTTGGTTACTACATTGTTTGCCAACTGTCGAAGAGAGCTGTGATTAGAGTGGTTAGAATCCACCGATTTGCGGTGACCATCTGCGCGGACACGATGAACTTGCTTGTTTCTCGACGGGTTCAAGCCTCTGATCTTGACAACGGAAGATTTCCTGTAAGATGCAGTTCTTGCATTGGGCGCCCGAAAACTTCGTTCTGACCCCATAGTAGCTTCAGCTTCCAAGTCCACATCTTCTTCAATTAAATGATGGCGTGCTGACCTACTTAGCTCCATTGTGGCTCCATTGCTAGAAGCAGTCTCCCAGATCATATTCTCAGAAGGAGATGCATACTTGCTCATAGAGTTTGTCGCTGGATCCCGCAGCGACCTCACTCGCTTCAGCTGCACCAAGGTTCTTGACAGTGGAACATCCACAGAGACAGAGTGGCGCCTCATATCCGACATTTTGAGTCTGACTTACAGAGCAACAATATATGATTATGATTCAATTTTGGCTATTCCTTGAACGTGGTTGCTTCCATTATAAACAAGTCGCAGGAACCTGAAATAAATCAGAAATAACAACCATCAAAACGCTTAAATTAAGAAGGGTTCGCCGACTGAAGATAATTCTAACAGTAACCTTGGACCATTTGTATACACAAGTACAAGAACATGTGAAAATTAGATCCGGGACCCAATCTGAGATAGATATATAATTACTGAGCACGAAAGAGAAAAGATTTTTATGGTGGTTGAAGATTATGAGAACATAATGTCGGAACAATGATACGAAGAATTAATTGAGCGGTCACTTCTCCTTTCCACTGAAAGAACATAAAGTAAAGAAATAGTAGGAAGAATCCACACTTTCTCGCTTTTCTAAAAACGCGACCCCGCAAAAAGAGTGACAAAAATCCAAAAGAAAGTCAAATCTTGGCCGAGTTCGCCACCCAACTGCTCGTGCAAATACCAATCACCAATCAGTACAGGATATCTCAGTAAATACCTCCAAAATCAATCCAAAACCCCTTATCAGAAAACCAAATGGAACCATTAGGGAGTACAAAATGGGCCAAATCTTGGTCCCATTCCCCATCCAACTAACACCAGGTTTGCTTCATTCACATCGCTTAAATACGACCAAGTACAAGTACATCGTCCTTCTCCTGTCCTCTAAAAAGAAAATGCACAAGATGTATGCAAGTTGAACTGAAGACCAAAGACAAACCTCTCCCCCATAGCAACATTGCGAGTGGATAGAACCACGAGATCCAGAACAAGAGAGAAGAACGAAAGGAAGGGAGGCAGCAACGAGAAAGAAGCCAGGAACTGGGACGCGGCAGAGCAAGAAAGTGATGGTAATGGCTGCTCACCGTGGAAAAGAGATCACGGGCACGGAGAGCGGCGGCGGCGGTGACCGCACCCGCACGGCAAGTAGAAGAAACAAAATCAGCCAGGGCTCGATGCGGGTGGAGTGAGCGAGCTCTCTGGTACAGAGGGACTGCAGGACGGCGTGGTGCGACTGCGAGTACAATTGCTTTAGCTCAGCTGGAGCAGAGAGAGGTGGCGTTGTGAGCCTTGAGCAGCAGTGTGATAATATGGTTAAAGAAATGCTACGTTGCAGTGGTCACTGTGATGGTGTCCGTGGCCATGGGTGTGCTGTGGCCTGTGCGACACTGGGCTGGGTTCTGCCTCGGTGCTGGTGCCGAGGTGATGGCGTTTCTGTGTGGTTGGCTCCACGGGGGAGGGTGGTGTTGCAGCCTTGCAGGCGAGAGATCACAAAGGTCGATAGACTTTTTTGTCTTCCTTCACTTCAATGCCAGCAGCTCACACCATTTCTATGCATTGAGCGCCTCCCTATTGAGTGAAATTGGAAATGCAGCCCCGTTACCACTTGCCACCCCAAGCAAAACTTAAAACGTGCATCTTCTTGTATTTTGAAATTCTGCCTTCTATAAAAAATATCGGATTTGCTAACGCTCGGCTAACCGAGAAATAAACAAACGCTCGGTTGATTCCTGCTGTGACAAATCGAGAAAGGAGGAGGCCGAGGAGAATAGGAAGCGGAGCTCCTCGACGGAGGAAGAAGAGCGCGCGAAGCTGCACGAGCCCGAGGACCTCGCCGCCGACGGGGACGGCGCGGCTAGCCGCGACGTCGCCGGCCAGGCGAGGGATGGACCTCGCCGTAGCCGGCGGCGACGCGGCTCGCCGCGGCGGCGCAGGTGGAGGTGAGGAAGCAAACTGTTATCTGTGCGGGTGCTCGTCGGTGGCCGGAGTTCGGTTTTGGTGGGGGGGGGGGGTTTCGAGGGATGGCCGGTCGGGCGGCGGCGGACCGGCGGAGGAGGCGGTTGGGGCAGGGCGGGGCGGCGAGGCGGTGCGGTAGCGACGCCGGCCGCGGGTGGCGGCATGGCCGGCGTCGGATGGCGGTTCGTCGGCAGCAGGCGGGGAGAAGGAGGAAGAAGAAGAGAGGAGGAGGTGGAGGAGATGCAGCGGTGGAGCTTGGGGCAGGCCGCGGGCGGGGAAGACGGCGGCCCGGCCGGTGGTGGCTGCGGGGGTCGCCGGAAGGGAGGAAGAAAGCAAATGCGGGGGTCGACCGAGCGCGTTCTTATTTCTCGGTCAATCGAGCGCTAGGCACACCCAAAAAATATGGTACGCCATTGGCGTACTCTCGAAAAAAACGTACATCTTCTCCTTTTCAGTTCACCTATCGCTTGAAAACGTTCACGGTTGTCTAAAAGCATCTCCAACCGGACTAGACAGCAGCCGGCCATCCCCATTTGTCCGCTCCGCTAATTACACCTTCATATTTGAAGTCTTAAACATATGCAAACACATGCATGTAAATGAATTCATTCAACACACTTTTAACATAATTCATCAAGTCATCATAAAATAAATTCATCACAAATTCAGTCATTCATCTACGAATGAGTCAATCGCCCCCTTTTGTTGGTCATGCTGGATCTACTTGTCATCACCAGATTTGTCATTTCTCTCGTCATTTTGAGGGCGGGTGTCATGTTACAACAATGGGCTAACATGAATGACCTTCTCTCAAGTTGATGGTACAGAATAGTGGCGGACTCTATCAATCATATGAGAATCACTCAACATAAAAATAAAAGTGAAACAAATAACAAAATTGAAGCAAGCAAAACTTACATTTTACACTTGGTTATAGCACACAGTTAACTCGTTAACAAAGTTTTGGATGCATGTCCATCTAGGCAAATAGACGCCTCAGTGCGCGTGGTGTGAACTGTATGTGGATGTTCATGGTAAACGTATGTGCGGAGCTGGAGGGTATGTCAGGTGTGTCGGATGTGCCTCGACTCACCAAGATTATTTATGAAATAATGGGAATCGATTTAGTAGTTGCTAAACCGGCCACGGCACAACAATTTAAAATCAAAATTTCACTTAAAAGAAAAACAAGTCCAAAGATAGGTCAAATGACTCCGGACCATTCATGATTACAACCCATAAGGAATAAACAGCTCCCGTCAAGACCTTCATCCACCTTGGTAGCTCCTAATTCCCCTCAGTTTCGACTCGAAAATCCCTAATTTTCTCTCCTCTCAAGTCTTCAACTCAGCGGCTGGAAGCGGGAGAGAAATTCAGGAAGCCATGTGGCACCAGAGGCAAGCAGGCGAGCCGGCGCGACGGTATTGAGAACTATTGGTGGATCGTGGCGACGGCGGAGTCAAGCACGGGTGCACACCGTCTGATTTAGTTTTAAAGTGCGGCGCATCCTCCAAAAAAATTCTAGCTCCGCCACTGGGAAACCGATGGTTTTTTTCAAAACCGAGATCTTTGTTCCATCAATGGGGTTTATGCTTGTGGCCAACCAAGTTTTTTCACAACAAATTATTCTCATTGACTGAGTACAAATTCCGTCACGATGGTTTTGGGCCCGACATTGAATTAGTATGCATCACAAGTTTTACCGTTCTAAATACATCTGATGATGACAGAGGAGATGCGGGGGGACAAACTTGTGGCATATAGAACATTTGGTCGGCTCTGGCGATAAAGTTGCCCGACCAACGGCTGTATTCAGTCTGACAAGCTGGCAACACGTATCTCTTATCCTACAGGACGCGGCAAAGAGCGAGCTCCTCCTCGTCCGGTGCGGGATTAGAAATCCATGACAAGCGCATCCGAGCAGAGGCCGGTTAGAGACCAAAATTCGATGTCGGAGTCGGCCATGGTGGAGAGGGGAGAGGAGAGGACGGAGAGGAGAGTGAAGAGGTCAGGTTAGGGTTTGATCCAACGTGGGGGTGGACTAGGGGTATCCGTGAAGTCATTGGGTCATTCTGGTCAGATCTGACATGGCCGGACAGCCCATTTTCACCCCCACATATGAGAAGGGTGCCAAACAACCCCTATATTTGGGCTCGGTATGAGGAATTCGGTTGGTTGACACTTTTTTATGATGGTCGTGTCCAATTTATCAGACAAAACCTATGGGGAGTGGATGGGCCGGTTGGAGATGCACTAGCTAGCACACTGACCGTCCAAAATGCAAGTGCAATGGTGCATTAACCATTAGCCGAGCCCTTTCTCCAAATATTTCTGACCAGCAGGGTTCAAACAGCAATATTACACAGGTCAACGAATTTGTAACAGCTGCCATGAGAGGACTGGAGAGGAGCGACGGGACAAGAGAAAAATCTACCCGTTTGTGCCTGGTGCTTCGTGATTGCACGGACATCGAGAGGTCCGGAAAAATGTGTGTCGTAAAATGGCAGGAAATTTTCTTCGAGAAGGAGGAAGGGAGGTAAAGAAAAAATTCGTTTGCTGTGTGCGTAGATATCTCTGTCTCGCTTTTTGGTCCGTTCAGGGCGGCCAAAGTGACATATCTGACACTTAGATCAAAGTTTAAGCAAAAATGAACTGGTTTCGAATTTTTAGCCCGATCTAACCCATTTCTATACCGCTCAACATATCGGCGGGTAGGTTTCATACAGTACCGCTAGGTTACACGGCGGTACCGTCCCGACAACTATATTAAGAACATTTTCGCTCCCTGTCTAGATTAAATGTGCTCAAGGACTAGTGGTTAGCGTCCTTTTCTGGAAGTCAGAGGTCCATGGTTCAAACCCCACCAGAACTTTTTCTTTTTCAGGTGAGAATTAACGTAAAAAATTTAGTTATTTTGCTATGATTTCAACTCTTTCCATTTGTTTTTTAGATGAGAAATAACGTCCGAAATTTAGTATTTTCGCTAGACTTCAACTCATGACCCACACGTGGAACTTTGTGACATTTTTACCATACGAAACAATATATAGTTTTTTAGACGAGAAATTACGTACAAAATTTAGTAATTTTACTAAGACTTCAACTCATGACCCACACGTGGAGAACTTTGTGACATTTACCCGCCAAGTGCCAATATACCACAAAGGTCTAGATTGGTTTACTGTCCCCCCCCCCGCCCTTCCGGATCGAAAGAAAACAAGGTTCGTATCGCAAAATATACAGATGTTCGTAGGTCCGTAATTTTTTCCGGTCGTTTCCCGTCAAAATACGGCGATCCAAGCGCGCCCTAAGTGTGATTATCCGTAAATGCGATTTTATCGAACAATTATGGTGTTACACTTTATCCTGAAACGTGGCACATTCACATTCCAATATTTTTTTATATGACATATATTTTTCAAGAACATATTTTTTATATGGCATCACATACTTTTTTCACATTCTGATATGTTTCTTTATCGCAATAGTTGCTAGGCCTGTAGGCCACCAACTGCAAGCTACTGAAGTCGTGGTAATTCACATACGGCACAAGCTTAATCGAGTATATGTCATTTGCACAGTGCACACACACAAAAAAAGGTGAAGATCAACACCGAGATTTTTTTAAGATAGACAATTTTGTGAGTTTTGTTTAGCCAAAAATACAACATATTTTGAGTGAAATTTTGCAGATACGCCAATCACATCAGTATATGTATACGCACGCAAAAAATAGATTATGTTGGACCTTTTAGCATTTTCATTTTTAGAGGCTCTAATGACTCAGATAACTATCACTAATTTCTCGTCTGAAAGAGAAAAGAAAAAATTGTTATCAGGGGGGATTTGAACCCTGGATCTCTGACTTGAGGAGCAGCAAACTAACCGCTTCAACCTCCAGTACTTTTCGTGTACTAATGGAGCACAACTGTACTTAATAGGGTGAATTGGGACGGTACCGCCGTATGACCTGGCGGTATTGTATGAAACCTACCCGCCAGTATGTTGAGCGGTAAAGAAAGGGGTTAGTCGGGCTAAAAGTTCAAAACCAGTTCATTTTTGCTTAAACTTTAGTCTAAGGGTCAGATTTGTCACTTTGGGAGGGCTAGTAGGAGAGGTGCTGCGGTTGAGCCGTGTCCCCCTTAGTCCGTAGGGGCAGTATAACAAGACGTCCCATCAAAATCCAGACAGATATCACGAGCTACTGAAAGTTGCTGCAATTTGTTGACCGAAATAATATTTTTCAGGTTAATATTAACATTGCATAGGACATATGTTGTAGATCGTGGCGGTACAATGATTTTGCTTAAACGGGGTCCTATGTGAAAAAATATAAGTTGCAAACGGAGTATTTGTTTGAAATTAGGCTCGAGTAAACTCAACATACATGTATACTAGATATATATACTGAAATGAGTGAATATACATAGTGGTTGAATAGATACATGTGATTAAAAAGTTAAAACATCTTATAATTCATCACGGAGGGAGTAACATTTACGTGAATTAGTAATTTCTTTCTAAATTGTTTGATCAACCCTGGGTGTATGCGCCACCAAATTAACAATTTATTTTGATGTTAACTTAGACTAAATGAGAGATATAATATTTATATGAACTCGGAGCATTAGCTTTGCATTTTCTTGCCACAACACTAGGTCTGCCAATGGTAGTAAGTTAACGATTGCATTTCTATTTTTTCTTCAAAGCTACAATAAACCACGCACTCGATATGGCGTGAACGGCATAATGTTTAGAGAAGTGTCTCACCGTTTTCTCCCAAAATCCTGGACCATGAATTAGTTCGGCTTATAATCTAGTTTGATAAGCTCGAACCAATTCAGAACCTGGGAGAAACTGGTGGGGAGAAGCTTCCGAGAAGCCGTTCAAGAAGCTGAAAAAAGTGGGGCTAAAGCGTGTCTTCCAACTTATTCTCCTTCAATTGTTTTTAACTTTAAAACTGTTTAGGGTGTAGATCATCTCCTGATACATCTGCATTTACACTCGTTTCTTTATACTTGTGTTGGCATTTACATTCTCACTTAAATTTGCTTTTCGTATCTAGAGGATGAGGTTTGTGGAGGTGAGTACCTCATTAGCAGATTGTCATCAAAGTGCTCTATTTAAAAAACTTGTTGATACAATATATATCATTTAATATTTTGCTAAAACTATTAGACGTGACACAAGTGCAATTCCATAAGAGCACGTACAATGCAAATGCTTAGAATGTGCTTAATAGATAAATAAATTGTTCTTTGCAACATAGGCGAGCACGGGTACTTACTCATAGATAATGCATTTTTTCTACAAATATTATCAAACTTCACATTGTTTGATTTTGTAATAGGTTTCCTTTTAAGGAACATAGGCATTATTTTTTAGTATGACTAGGCATCTGTGCTTAGGAAATGCTTAAGCGTTCAGATAGCAATAACTGATACCTAAATAAGTTGTTTAAACACTCATAAATAAGTGCTTATATAGGAAGAATTATGATTTATATATGCGTTTAATGATCTGGCAATACGGAAAGTACAAATGGAGGCTCCATGGATACATTTACTTTTTTAAAATTGAAAATCGTAATTTTGAAGTTTCAAAAAGCTGAAAAAATTCTGGATGTAGATAATGATACATTTTACCAACATGCAAAATCTCAACTCAAAATAATTCATATTCTAGGCTACATGAAAATAACAAACAAAATCTGACATATTTTGAAGAGTTTCAAAAAATCCAAAAGAAAAATCCTTAATATCAACAACGTACACTACAAGTTTGCAAAATATCAATTTGGAATGTTGTGCATTCCGTACTCAGCTAAAAAAATAAGATTTATGGGGTAAAATGATTTCCACACGAATGGTATGCTTGGGGATATGAATTGACTTAGCATCCATAGACATTTTTGCTGAAATTCCAATACATAACTATTTTATTTCATGACAGCCAAATAGATTTGGTATAAGATCTCTATTAAATTCCATGTTGTTAGTCTCGAAATGATGTTTACCAAACGAGGTCTAAGAGATTTCCCTCGTCTTAATCTAGCTAATGCTCGACCAAATATGTTCGACTCAAAATACTAAAAAGGGTGATCTAGATTGACGCTAATCGCATGACAACCGTCTTCATCTGACTATGATACGTTATCATTACTAAGGGCTGCTATGATTCATATGACAGAAAAAAATGTAGAAACAAGAAACCTATAGAATTGGAATGGTATGTCTAAGTGAATCCTATGGGAAGAGAGATTCTCTTTGATTGTGCTTAAGGAATTATTCATGAGGTTGGACCTCATACTTTTTTCCTAAGATTTATATGGGATTAGTTTCTATATGATGTGATTCTATGAATCAAACAACTTTTATAGGAAAATTTCCTACAGAAACCAATACTTTAAAAATTCGATGCCATTCCTTCAAATCAAAGAGATTCTAACCCAGATTTACTTTGCATTGTAACACTTGCACTTTCCAAGAGACGTCTAAGCCCACAGCAATCACTACCATCTCCCAAACACGGATGATTGTGTCATATCACGTGCCTAAAGGCTTCGGTCCACCCGTAAAAGATTCTCTCTATCTCTGTCTTTGCTCATACATTTCCTCTTACGATGAAAAAATTCTTACGGATTGCCCACAAAGTACGTACTCCAGTAATAAGCTAGCTTAAGTCGGATTAAGCTAATTACTGGACGGCCATCTTCTCCCGTTTCCAAAGTACATCGTAGCTAACGGTCTACGTACATCAATTGCAAAAGATTCGCACCCTGCTGAGGAGGTCCAAGCAAGTCAGGTCGATGGATCTCAAGTTCTCAACGGGAACCGGTGATTGATTATCGCGCTGCTACTATTATTTTTACACGCACGTTGCACGGCGTCCCTCGGATCCTTGAGCGACGGGAAGGCTTGGATTCCTGTCGATTTGGAGCCACCTGCGGCTAGGGATGTAAATGGTCACGTATATGGCGCCACATAGTCTCATATATTTCGGTAAACAGTTCAAAAAGTTTTTTATTTCCTGGAAAAATGAACTAGCAGCCCACTTAAACGGGATTACGTGGCGCCACTAATGGGTCCATTTACATCCCTACCTGCGGCAACCGATCGTGCATGGCATGGCGCCACACCGTGCACGCCTGCAGGACGCCGCAACAGACGGAGATTCCCCAGCCCCGTCCCCGCAGGTTCCTTCCGCAGTTGTGCCTCTAGACCTCTCGTCCACTGTTTCTTCGACGCTCCACGCGAGGAAGCATGGCGGAACCGCCGCCGGCGTTCCCCAACCTCTGACGCTGTCGGACATTCCCGTCGCTGCCCCGCATCGTGCCCTCTTGTCCACGACATCTTCAATGGTTGGAGCACAGCTAGCGACGCTAACCTCTCCCCTGACCATGTCGCCCAGAACCCTAGGAGGGGATTCCGGCGAGGTGGAGAGTGGAGCAGGGGCGTCGATGGCTGAGGCCCTCTCCGAGATCACCACTACTGTGAGCACACTCGCAGCAACTCGTCTGCCCCAGGATTCCAAGCCCCTGGAGAAGGACGGCGTGGCTGAAGACGGCTCGACCTCTCTCTCTGCAATTTGCGCAAGGTAAATTCTTGGATTCTCTCACGTTTTGCTGCAGTTTTTGATAGGAGAATGCACATTGACATGGTTGCATCATCTACATGATGATCCAATCTTACACTTACACAGTAGATGTGAAGATTTGTAGCAGTGAAACTGAAATCAATGGAGATGCAAGTTTCAGTTGGCAGATTGTTGACAGTACTAGCTCAAACATGAAGGATTTGGTGGCATGTATTGCTGGCACTTTCGCTTTTCCTCTATGTTCAGAGAATAATATCTCTTGAGTAAGTTGATTGAATTAGTGGCAAAATCATCTCTTTGTCAAATGATGAAGAATGCATGAAAATGTATAATTGTTTTCATCAGAATAGACGAAGTGGCAATTTAATCATCAAACATGTTGACATAATTGAGGATAATATTGATGTTCCATGTACTGCCTCAAATCAATTATCGTATATAGCACTTCCTAGTCAACCAAGTAATATCAATGTTGAAGCTAGTCTATGCCTAACCGGAAAATATCTTGCCAATCCACATGAAGAATATGAGCATGTTGGTGTAGATGAGGAGGACCAATATTCAATTGGCAGTGTCGGTTCAAATAGTGATGACGAGGTCGGAGAAAAAGATATACCAAATGATGAGTATGTACCTGAGGATAGCAGCGATGGTGAGGAGTGGGTAGTGGAAGATGCTAGACGGATGCTATTCCAGAAATAGCTTATGACACGGAAAACCCACCAATGCATGTTGGCGCAAAGTAGCCCAATATTGAAGAGTTTATGCTGGCCATTGCTACATACGCCATAAAGAAAGAGTTTGAATTTAAGGTTGAAAAAGTGAACCTGCTTGATTCATGGCTTATTGTCGTCGGGCTAACAAGACATGCTGTACATGGAGGATTCATGTTGGGAGATTGGATGATCAACAAACTATAGAGGTATGTTAGTTGCATAATTTATTTTCCCCATTATTTATTTAATGCAGGTCAAAGTTCATTTAGAGGAGCACACATGTTCCAGCACAAAGAAAAATGAAACAGAGAAATGCTTCGAAGGCATTGGTATGTGAGAAAGTCATGGACTGGGTAAAAGAAGATCCCAGTGTTCGCCCAATGGAGTTACGTAGGAGGCTACATGACAAATACAAGATCAAGATCCATTACACAAAAGTATTCCGTGGCAAAGGGCTAGCAATGGCTAAGTTATTTGGTGATTGGGATGATTCTTTTGATAAGCTATATGTCTGGAAGGCTGAGGTTGAAAAGGGGTCTCATGACCACATGGAGTATGATCAGAAAAAATATTTCCTTCAGATGTTTGTTGGGCTAAAGCCTCTATTTGAGAGTACAATACTATCGGGTTAAGCTCTGTTTTTATGCTATAATCTTTCACTAAAGGTCAAAGCCACGACTAATTTAATAAAGGATTTGCCAAAAACTGTTGGGTTCAGTTGCACCCAATCATTGTATACCATCTCCACCAATGAGGGTATGTAAGACGAAACCAAAGTAGAAAAACTAGAAAATTAACCAATTCCTCATCGCGGTTGAATCACCAATTGCATCTTCCTCGCCATCAGCTTCAGGTTGCTCGTCCACATGTCCTCAAACTTTGTCGATAACATGCACATCCGCTGAGATGTCGTTCCTCATTGAAGGCTTGAAGCACGCTAGTTTCTCTAGCTGCAACTGCACCAACAATCCATTATTCTTCCACAGCAGGCAATTACTTTCACGGACCGCATCCAAGAGGACATATAACCGGAGTTGGATCAAGAATGGAGGACTCCTCCTCATAATCAGAATCACAAACCTTTGGTATTCAACCTTATCGTGGTAACTTATAAGCCTGTCGGCATATCTTTTTCATCATCTTGACCGAAAGGCACCTCTCCTTCAGCTGCTTGCAACTCAACTTTCTCCTTGTGTTCATCATATTCCTTCCCTTCTTCTTCTTCATTGACTTAATGCTTTTCTTATAGGAGTCTTGGTTGTTATCTCGACGCTGGCTACCAATGGATCGTCATCCCTCCTTTTTCCATTTGTTTCGTCTTTTATGTCATCATATTTTCCATAGTTTTGTCCTTGTTGCTATCACACATTCCTCTATCATCTGGATCATCATTCTTCTTATCTTTTAAAGCATTTGGGATAATTCGAATCCCGCCATTGCCTGCTACGTTCCGAATCTGGTATATAAAATAGAATATGGTAAATGATATCGCTGTACGATTTGATGTGATTCAATTACATCCGTGCATCTGAGGGAGCAAGACCCGATTAGAACTACATGATGAAAGGGAGTGCATCACAGGAGAAAATCTATGGTGGAAACTAGCTTTCGATGGAAACCGGTGAAACCACGTAGAAACCAGGTTTAAAAGTTATAAAAATTCTTTAAATAATGCATTACATTGTGAAGGGAGAGTTTTATAGACACGTAAAAGTTCAAGTTGAAACTCAAAATTACTTAGTAGCTATGAAAATGCCAAAGTGAGCAATGAATAGTACCAAACAGTAAACGTTACTATCCATCGTTAAATTTGTCTTTTACATAGCTATGAAATGAAAATGAGTTGGAACTTGCAAATTTGCATGTGTTTACAACGTCACCCTCCGAATATGATATATTTTTATCACATTTTTTGGAACTTCTAAGTATGGTTTGTTTTTTCCGTTTGTGGCCTTCTCGTCGGATTCCTAGCAGCTAGCTGAACTGTTATCTTAGTTGTATGATGTTATCAGGTTTTCGCACCATAGTGATCATTTCGAAGGCGAAGTGCTCATAGTGGGTTTCCTGATAGAGTGACAGTGGCCCGACCCACTTCCCTTTTTGTCCTATCCCCTTTATTCAGCTTGTAAGAAACTGATTCTTTCCGTTTTGAATGAATGGAAATGGGTGAAAGCCCTCTTAAAAAAAAATCATTGTAAAATGGTTTCCATTGAGAGGAGCCCTGTAGGAGCCACGCAAAGCATTCTTTTTTTGTTGAGAAACATGTCTTTTTTTCCTAACGAATTCATAAATGCAGAGAAACAGGGAAATCTTCTGGTCAATCGATGCACAAAGAAATTGAATATTCCGCTAGCTATTGGCAGAATGGATGACTTTGTATCTTGGCACTTGATAAAGACGGGCACATTTCCAGCTCGATCATGCTACCACGCGGAGTGGGATCACTGGAGACTGTGAGCAAAGCCGTGACGCCGTGACGCCGCCGCAGGGTGGCGTGGTGCAGGTTTCGTTTCGTTTCGTTTTGTGAACCCTTTTGGCTTGGACTCACGCAACGCAAGCAAAGCCGTACGGGGCAGCGCAGATTGCAATGCACAACCAAAACTGAGCTGGAGCTGGGCTACATCCGTAATGTTTTATAGTATATTTTAATACGGAATACATATGAAACAAAATGAATGAATCTAAACACTAAAATACGTTTTGTACACCCATATATTGCCTATATTTAACTATAAAAAACATTTTATATTACGGTATGGAGGGGTAGTACCCAAAAGGCTTATGTGACAACGGAATCGCAAGTTGTACTTATTTCGGAATTCATGATAAATGAAGTTATTTTAAATCCTTGTGTCATTCTTAAGCTTGGACAATTCTTAAATTCGAGTGGAGATTTTCCTAATTTTTATTCGGACACTATGCGTCGAATTATATACTCCCCCAAATTTAGTAATTTTACTAAGACTTCAACTCATGACTCACACGTGGAGAACTTTGTGACATTTACCCGCCAAGTGCCAATATACCACTAAGGTCTAGATTGGTTTACTGTCCCCACCCCCCCCCCCCCCCCCCCCCCCGGGTCGAAAGAAAAAAGGTTCGTATCGCAAAATATATAGATGTTCCTAGGTCCGTAATTTTTTCCGGTCGTTTCCCGTCAAAATACGGCGATCCAAGCGCGCCCTAAATGTGATTATCCGTAAATGCGATTTTATCGAACAATTATGGTGTTACACTTTATCCTGAAACGTGGCACATTCACATTCCAATATTTTTTTATATGACATATATTTTTCAAGAACATATTTTTTATATGGCATCACATACTTTTTTCACATTCTGATATGTTTCTTTATCGCAATAGTTGCTAGGCCTGTAGGCCACCAACTGCAAGCTACTGAAGTCGTGGTAATTCACATGCACAAGCTTAATCGAGTATATGTCATTTGCACAGTGCACACACACAAAAAAAGGTGAAGATCAACACGAGATTTTTTTAAGATAGACAATTTTGTGAGTTTTGTTTAGCCAAAAATACAACATATTTTGAGTGAAATTTTGCAGATACGCCGATCACATCAGTATATGTATACACACGCAAAAAATAGATTATGTTGGACCTTTTAGCATTTTCATTTTTAGAGGCTCTAGTGAGCTTGGGCTACAAAAGAACTCAGATAACTATCACTAATTTCTCGCCTGAAAGAGAAAAGAAAAAAATTGTTATCGGGAGGATTTGAACCCTGGATCTCTGACTTGAGGAGCAGCAAACTAACCGCTTCAACCTCCAGTACTTTTCGTGTACTAATGGAGCGCAACTGTACTTAATAGGGTGAATTGGGACGGTACCGCCGTATGACCTCGCGGTACTGTATGAAACCTACCCGCCAGTATGTTGAGCGGTAAAAAAATGGGTTAGATCGGGCTAAAAGTTCAAAACCAGTTCATTTTTGCTTAAATTTTAGACTAAGGGCCAGATTTGTCACTTTGGGAGGGCTAGTAGGAGAGGTGCTGCGGTTGAGCCGTGTCCCCCTTAGTCCGTAGGGGCAGTATAACAAGACGTCCCATCAAAATCCAGACCGATATCACGAGCTACTGAAAGTTGCTGCACTTTGTTGACCGAACTAATATTTTTCAGGTTAATATTAACATTGCACAGGACATATGTTGTAGATCGTGGCGGTACACTGATTTTGCTTAAACGGGGTCCTATGTGAAAAAATATAAGTTGCAAACGGAGTATTTGTTTGAAATTAGGCTCGAGTAAACTCAACATACATGTATACTAGATATATATACTGAAATGAGTGAATATACATAGTGGTTGAATAGATACATGTGATTAAAAAGTTAAAACATCTTATAATTTAGCACGGAGGGAGTAACATTTACGTGAATTAGTAATTTCTTTCTAAATTGTTTGATCAACCCAGGGTGTATGCGCCACCAAATTAACAATTTATTTTGATGTTAACTTAGACTAAATGAGAGATATAATATTTATATGAACTCGGAGCATTAGCTTTGCATTTTCTTGCCACAACACTAGGTCTGCCAATGGTCGCAAGTTAACGATTGCATTTCTATTTTTTCTTCAAAGCTACAATAAACCACGCACTCGATATGGCGTGAACCGCATAATGTTTAGAGAAGTGTCTCACCATTTTATCCCAAAATCCTGGACCACGAATTAGTTCGGCTTATAATCTAGTTTGATAAGCCCGAACCAATTCAGAACCTGGGAGAAACTGGTGGGGAGAAGCTTCCGAGAAGCCGTTCAAGAAGCTGAAAAAAGTGGGGCTAAGCGTGTCTTCCAACTTATTCTCCTTCAATTGTTTTTAACTTTAAAACTGTTTAGGGTGTAGATCCTCTCCTGATACATCTGCATTTACACTCATTTCTTTATACTTGTGTTGGCATTTACATTCTCACTTAAATTTGCTTTTCGTATCTAGAGGATGAGGTTTGTGGAGGTGAGTACCTCATTAGCAGATTGTCATCAAAGTGCTCTATTTAAAAAAACTTGTTGATACAATATATATCATTTAATATTTTGCTAAAACTATTAGACGTGACACAAGTGCAATTCCATAAGAGCACGTACAATGCAAATGCTTAGAATGTGCTTAATAGATAAATAAATTGTTCTTTGCAACATAGGCGAGCACGGGTACTTACTCATAGATAATGCATTTTTTCTACAAATATTATCAAACTTCACATTGTTTGATTTTGTAATAGGTTTTCTTTTAAGGAACATAGGCATTATTTTTTAGAATGACTAGGCATCTGTGCTTAGGAAATGCTTTAGCGTTCAGATAGCAATAACTGATACCTAAATAAGTTGTTTAAACACTCATAAATAAGTGCTTATATAGGAAGAATTATGATTTATATAGGCGTTTAATGATCTGGCAATACGGAAAGTGCAAATGGAGGCTCCATGGATACATTTACTTTTTTAAAATCGAAAATCATAATTTTGAAGTTTCAGAAAGCTGAAAAAATTCTGGATGTAGATAATGATACATTTTACCAACATGCAAAATCTCAACTCAAAATAATTCATATTCTAGGCTACAAGAAAATAACAAACAAAATCTGACATATTTTGAAGAGTTTCAAAAAAATCCAAAAGAAAAAAATCCTTAATATAATCAACAACGTACACTACAAGTTTGCAAATTATCAATTTGGAATGTTGTGCATTCCGTACTCAGCTAAAAAATAAGATTTATGGGGTAAAATGATTTCCACACGAATGGTAGGCTTGGTGATGTAGCCCGGATAACGACCATCACCATGTCAAGACCCTCAACACTTCACAAGTCACCATGGACAGCGAAGGTGAGCTCGTTCCTCTACTTGAGCTCCATTCCTCCCCTTTTGGATGGTATGCTACGTCATGCTCCGTCCTTGGATGATGCTAGGTTTACCACGACGCGGATATGTACACGGGAGGATGACCAAGGTGCAAGAGGAATGGAGGACGCCAAGACGGTGGCTTGGAAGAGAAGAAGGAAGAGAAGAAAAGACCCAGGCGGCGGTAGTACCGCTGGGTTAAGCGGTACTACCGCTCGAGAGCTGCCGCCGCCGCTACCGCCAGAACCAGCATCTGGAGCGCTTGTCCGGTACCAACTGGTACCGCTGCCGGTACCGCTGAGGTGGGAAGAGCCGAACCGGACCGCACCAGCGGTACTACCGCCTAACCCAGCGGTAGTACCGCCGCTGCGGAATCAGCACGGGTTTGGAATCCCTGTAACCTTCCCCCACCTAACCCCTTTGGGTCAACTCTATAAATAGGAGTTCCCCATCTCAGATCTAGATAGACTATGTTTTGAGATTAGAGTAGAGCTAGACTCCTTCTTCTCAAAGGTCTCCTTCCTCCCCTTGTGGGGATGGTTCCTCCCCTAGTGGAGAAGATCCCTTCGTGGATTCAAGACCTCTACTTGTAGTTTGACTACTTGCCAATCTTTCATCCTCGGGTGACTTTATTGGAGCGGTTCGGTTGACCGTTGGAGAAACAACCATCCAAGATCCCTTCTTGCATCTACTTGCCGATCTCCCACCTTCGTGTGGATTCTATTGGGCCGGTTGGACCGACCGGTGAGGGAAACGGTTCTTGTATCTTGTGCGTGTTATTGTGTTCTTGGTATTCTTCCTCGTGTTCTTCGTGTTCTTGTGTGAGTTCATCCACATCCTCCGTCAATCCGTGAAGATCGGGCCACCCTAGAGGTCCAATCCTCATCATATGGTATCAGAGCATGGTTGCCACGGATTTGACTTGTGTTTCCACCCCCAAATCCACCAAATTTTTCTTTGATATTGAGAAATTCGAAAATTTCCACCAAAAATAGCCCCAATTTGCTTTTGGATCGATCTGAGATTTGAGTGCGTTTTTGCAAGTTTTGATCCATAGATCTATTGCTATACGAGTTGATCTAACTTCCTTTGCGTTCACATGGCCTAATTCCATCATTTGCCCCTTCGATTCGAGGTTTTTGGCGAGAATTTCCGCCAAAATCGCGAAAAATCGCGTTCTCGGGCGTGTCCAGCGACCCTCGGCGGTACTACCGCCGGCGGTACCGCCAAAACTGCCCTTCGGACCGCTCGAGCGGTACCACCAGCGGTACTACCGCTGGGTTAAGCGGTACCGCCAGAAAACTGAAATTTCTGAAAATTGTTTTGGCCATATCTTTTGATTCCGGACTCCGTTTTTGGTGTTCTTCGGCTCGTTTCGAAGCTACGATCAAGGCCTTTATCACCATTGCGGAAGATCCATCATCTACCACCACCAAAATTCGTGGGCAAGCACGAAGCTTCTACATCAACGGGTGAAGAACATCGATGAAAGGTATAACATTGCCAACCTTTACCCCTTGCCATTCCTTTGATAGCCATCATACCATTGTGTTTATCTTGTCCTATTGAGGCTAGCTCTTGATGATTGCTTGGGCTTTGCACATTTGCACCGTGTAGTTTCCGAGCAAAATTGCATGCGCTAGTTATCATATATCTTATATCTTGTTGTTGGCATAAAAAGAAGTGAGTGAGCAAAAGAGAAAAGAGACAAGAAGCAAAAAGAGTCAAAAAGAAAAAGAAAAAGAAACACCACTTGCCATATCTTGTAGGAAGCGCGCAAGCTCGATGAACATCTTGTAGGTGGTGCTTTTGTGCAAATCTTGTAGCCCACCAAATAAATTGCAATCGAGCTAGTAGCTCTCCTTGTACTTGTGCAACACGAGCTTATAGTCTTCGCTAGGATCATATGGTTCTTAGCTCACTTCTTGGTTGCATGAGTCCCATTTATCTATCCGTGTGTGCGTTTCTTGAGCTACATTCCTATCTTTTGAGATTGACTTGCTTTGCTTTGTGATCATCGTGGTTCTCTACTTGCTTTGACAATATCTTGGTTTCCGGTTGGTTCAATTTGCTTTCCACCTACCATACCTTCCTACCAACTTTTAAGCCGTGTGTGTTTTGGAGTTTGCTTTGGATACTTGAACACAAGCATTTTACTTTGTGATCGTTTCCCTTGGTTGTCCACGACGTCCAATACTATCTACAAGGTGAGAGGTTGTGTTCTAGTTCCTTTCCACTCCACATATATACACTTGTCTTGTGAGTTGACATGTCTAGGGAGAGCGAATACGACTATGGAGGCCAAGATGATAACGACTACATGATGAGTCACATGACTATGATGTCTCAAACTTTGAGGACATGGGGGACTACTACGACAACTACACCGACAATGACCCCCATGACATGATGGATCATCACCAAGACTTCCGCTACAACTACTCCGACTACGACTCCGACTATTCGAGCGTACACGACAAGGAGCGGTACCATGACGTCAAGCAACCTTCATCATATGTATCGACTCCAAGTACGTGCGAATCTACCACGACTCCGACTACATGAGCTCCAACGACAATGAGGCGCAAGTGTCTTCACATGCCTCATCACATGGTACCAACATCGACTTCAACGACATGGTGGAGCGCCACTACTACGACTACCACTCCGATGACATGGTGGAGAACGTCTACGACTACTACTCTTGTAGCATGTGCGGCGACTTCGACAACATGCAAGAGGAGAGACCCCATCACCACCATGTTCAAGAGCGGCACCATCAAGCGTCATGGCACAACCTACTTCTATGGTTCAAGCTCAAGACGGTGCTCCGACAAGACCACCATGAGTTCATCCTATGGAGCTCCATCTACTTCCAAGAGCGACAAGCTTCGCCATTCTCCTTCCACTTCAAGAAGGAGCCATGACAACGGCAAGAGCCAAGCTTCGACACTCTTCGACAACAAGAAGGCGCCCACGAAGTGCATCGACAAGGCCAAGCCAAGCCAAGGCCCATCTAGCTCATCATGGCGACACATGAAAGATGCCAAGGTGGACCACAACATATCTCCAAGCTCTAGTGGAAGCTCCAAGGAAAGGTCGCCAAGGCAACAAGAACGCCGACGTCAACATGAAGAGAAACATCCAAATGACTTTCGGCGACACCCTCCACTCAAGAGCGCCAACGTCGACGTGAGAAGAAGACGGCGACAAAGGCGCAACCTATGGTGTCCCTTCGTGCTAACACTACATCGGCGCCAACAAGACCTACAAGTTCCATGTTTGATGAGATCATGGCCGGCATCGACAACTTCTTCGAGAAATTCCAACGTCGACGCCGGAAGAAACATGGTCACAAACGTGAGGCCACTTCTCCATTGGCGCCTTTCTCAAGCACTTCTCTTGATAGGACGTCTACACCAAGTGCCACCACCACGTTGGTCCCCATATGGCAAGATGAAGACCTCATTTGCGACAATTGCCAAGGCCAAGACCATGATCCACGAGAATGTCCCAATCTCTTGTGCCCACTATGCAATAGAAGAGGTCACATGATGTGGGAATGCCAAGTTGGTGAACAAGACGGTGACCAAGATGGTGAGAAGATGGTCGAGCATGGGATTTTCCCTTCGACCAAGGAGGCGAGCATGGATGATGCTATCACCTATGACCATGGGTCAAGTGATGATGATGCCGAGCATGGGATGTTCCCTTCGGCAATGGAGTCAAGTAATGACGCGGAGCATGGGATTTTCCCTTCCGCAAAGGAGTCGAGTGATGATGCCTACACTTTGGCATTGACCTTTGGAGGCGAGAGGTTGAGGAGGTTGAGCATGGGAGTTTCCCTTCAACCTTGGAGGCGTATGGAGTTGAGGAAACCGAGCATATCCCTATGAGTTTGATTATGAGATGGTACCAATCCCATGTGAGAATGAGAGCCACTTAGCCCACTTGAGTGAGAGTGAGAGTGAGTTGAGTGCCTCCACCATATGTGAGTTTGAGTGCTTTCACTTTGAGGGAATGAGTGATACACCACTTGAGTTGCGAGAGGTAGTTGATAGGTCTTGTGAGGCCATTTCGATTTCTAACAACTTAACTCTACCTCTAGTGTGTTTTCTCATTGTGTGATAGGTTCCTTGGATGATGAGACGCCTATCTTCGACTTGACGGTGCCTCAAATGGAGAAGATGTACATGGAGGATGATGATGATGCCACCCCATGTCTACTTCAAGATGAACAAGTCGGCTACATGGAAGCGACTATTACTTCAACACCTACTTCACATGAGCGGGATACAAGGTATGGGTGTTGATGTGACCATGATCCCGCTAGTGGACATGATGAACTATGATTGCTTGCATGCTATGGATGATTCTTTTGAGGTCACATATGATTCGTTCTTATTCCCATGTGATACTTTGTTTCAAACCAATGTTGATCATGTGGAATTGCCTATTTGTGATGATTTTGCCATGAGCATGCCTTGTTGTGAATGTTTCCATTTTTCTCCCATTGGGCATGCAACATGTTGAACAATTTCTCTTTCACATGTGTTGCTTGCAATGATAATGAACTTCTTGATAATGAGATTGCCCCCATAGCTTTCTCAAATTTTGGAGATGTTTCATTTTCTCTTATGGACCTTGTTCCATCCTTCACTTTGCATAGTGACCATCCACATATGTCATATTTTCAAATTGATTTTTGTGTGGTTGGTGATGTGCAAATGAAGAGACACTTCATGATGGATGATGTGTTCATATACCGTGCACATAATTTCTTCATACGGTGTCTTGTGTGTGCCGGTAAATGCATGATAATGTCAACCTCAATTGAGCATGAGTTGACAATACGAGCTCTTGAGAGCATACATGTGAGTTATGGATCGAATCCAACTCTCAAATCTTGCTCATGTTTTGCATCAAACAAGTTGAACAATTTCTCTTGCTTTTGGTTTGTTTGCAAACATGTTTGTGATATTGGTTTCCCCTATGGCAAGAATGTATCCTTGATCTTTCATATGAATGATTTATGTGTTGCAACAAAAATGATGAACACTTGTTCTTTCCAATGGCTTCTTTGCAACCATAATGACATTTTAAGCATGTCTTGTCATGAGTTTATTGGTTTCTACCAATTTGGTGTGGCAACAAATATGCTGAAAACTTGCTCTTTCATGTGCTTTGTTTGCCACCATGTTGATATTTTGGACATTCTACATTGTGTGTTTTTGCCAAATCCTCCTCTTGTTGCATCAAGGTTGATGACAAATGGTTCCTTCCAATGCCTTGTGTGCAATAACGATAATATGGTTCAAGATGAGATACCTAGATGGCATTCTCATATTTTTATGGAGCTTTTGTGTTCTCACATTTTGAAGATGTTCCATTGGATTGTTTACACATTGACCTTGCACTTGCACTACCTTTTCATATTTGTGTGTTGTGCTAACGGTGCTATGACAAAGAATGGACATGTCATTGTTGATGTGCTCCTCTTTCTTGCACACACATGGTTTGCTTGGTCTTTGGTGTTTGTAGGCATGGTGAATTCCAATTCTTCGACAACACATCTACCTCCTTCGCATGGTGATGACGAGCAAGAGTCGAGGACGACTCTTTTTAAAGGAGGGGGGGGAGATGATGTAGCCCGGATAACGACCATCACCATGTCAAGACCCTCAACACTTCACAAGTCACCATGGACAGCGAAGGTGAGCTCGTTCCTCTACTTGAGCTCCATTCCTCCCCTTTTGGATGGTATGCTACGTCATGCTCCGTCCTTGGATGATGCTAGGTTTACCACGACGCGGATATGTACACGGGAGGATGACCAAGGTGCAAGAGGAATGGAGGACGCCAAGACGGTGGCTTGGAAGAGAAGAAGGAAGAGAAGAAAAGACCCAGGCGGCGGTAGTACCGCTGGGTTAAGCGGTACTACCGCTCGAGAGCTGCCGCCACCGCTACCGCCGCCGCTACCGCCAGAACCAGCATCTGGAGCGCTTGTCCGGTACCAACTGGTACCGCTGCCGGTACCGCTGCCAGTACCGCTGAGGTGGGAAGAGCCGAACCAGACCGCACCAGCGGTACTACCGCCTAACCCAGCGGTAGTACCGCCGCTGCGGAATCAGCACGGGTTTGGAATCCCTGTAACCTTCCCCCACCTAACCCCTTTGGGTCAACTCTATAAATAGGAGTTCCCCATCTCAGATTTAGATAGACTATGTTTTGAGATTAGAGTAGAGCTAGACTCCTTCTTCTCAAAGGTCTCCTTCCTCCTCTTGTGGGGATGGTTCCTCCCCTAGTGGAGAAGATCCCTTCGTGGATTCAAGACCTCTACTTGTAGTTTGACTACTTGCCAATCTTTCATCCTCGGGTGACTTTATTGGAGCGGTTCGGTTGACCGTTGGAGAAACAACCATCCAAGATCCCTTCTTGTATCTACTTACCGATCTCCCACCTTCGTGTGGATTCTATTGGGCCGGTTGGACCGACCGGTGAGGGAAACGGTTCTTGTATCTTGTGCGTGTTCTTGTGTTCTTGGTGTTCTTCCTCGTGTTCTTGCGTGAGTTCATCCACATCCTCCGTCAATCCGTGAAGATCGGGCCACCCTAGAGGTCCAATCCTCATCACTTGGGGATATGAATTGACTTAACATCCATAGACATTTTTGCTGAAATTCCAATACATAACTATTTTATTTCATGACAGCCAAATAGATTTGGTATAAGATCTCTATTAAATTCCATGTTGTTAGTCTCGAAATGATGTTTACCAAACGAGGTCTAAGAGATTTCCCTCGTCTTAATCTAGCTAATGCTCGACCAAATATGTTCGACTCAAAATACTAAAAAGGGTGATCTAGATTTACGCTAATCGCATGACAACCGTCTTCATCTGACTATGATACGTTATCATTACTAAGGGCTGCTATGATTCATAGGACAGAAAAAAATGTAGAAACAAGAAACCTATAGAATTGGAATGGTATGTCTAAGTGAATCCTATGGGAAGAGAGATTCTCCTTGATTGTGCTTAAGGAATTATTCATGAGGTTGGACCTCATACTTTTTTCCTATAGTATTTACACTACAAGATTTATATGGGATTAGTTTCTATATGATGTGATGCCATGAATCAAACAACTTTTATAGGAAAATTTCCTATAGAAACCAATACTTTAAAAAATCGATGCCATTCCTTCAAATCAAAGAGATTCTAACCCAGATTTACTTTGCATTGTAACACTTGCACTTTCCAAGAGACGTCTAAGCCCACAGCAATCACTACCATCTCTCAAACACGGATGATTGTGTCATATCACGTGCCTAAAGGCTTCGATCCACCCGTAAAAGATTCTCTCTATCTCTCTCTTTGCTCATACATTTCCTCTTACGATGAAAAAATTCTTACGGATTGCCCACAAAGTACGTACTCCAGTAATAAGCTAGCTTAAGTCGGATTAAGCTAATTACTGGACGGCCATCTTCTCCCGTTTCCAAAGTACATCGTAGCTAATGGTCTACGTACATCAATTGCAATGTAAACAACACACTACTCAATGGAACTTCTGGTTCGGATTACAGGAGAATCACACGAGGGATTACAGGAATTTGGGGAAAACTAGAGGAAGAAGATGACCAACACCACACCTAGCCTATCCTCCCTTCCAGGCCGAAGCCACCGTTCCGTTCCAAGCCCCCTTGTCTGCTGCCTTAGCTCTAGTATTTGTAGAACTTGTCTCTCGTTGCATCCATTTGGGCTGGGCTAATCTTTCAAGGCCCATCAAGCAGTCCATCAAGTAGTCCGAACCGGTCGTGAGGTATAAGGATGCTGACAATCCCCCCTCCATAAAATTCGGCTTGCCCCCAAGCCGATCTTGTGACAAACCACCAGGATCCCATGGCACTTGAGATGGAGTAGGAGTGTTGGAGCAAGCATCCTTCAGACCTTCAGGACTGCCTGGACGCTGAGCAGGAGGAGAGCAATCACTTGGATCCCATGGAATTTGTGGTGTGTGGATGCCAACATAGATGATATCCAAGAGTTCACTCACGCCAGCTGAAGAGAATGGTCGCCTGAACCGAAAACTCCGATCATAACATTGCAGTGTGAATGCCCAAGCGATTTCCCACTGAAAAATATCAGAACACTGTGTTGCGGCACCACCATTCAGTAAACGCAAACCACAATCTGATGCAAGCACTGCAGTAATCATCAAACTAACAACTGATCTTGCCAAGTGAATGTTACGAATAGATGAAAGCACAATTATGAGGGACCAAGCCATGTACCACTGAGAGAAGTGAGAACCATAGGCGGAAGCATTCCCAATAGTGCCAAATGGAAAACAGGGAACTGCAACATCTCCAACTGCATTTCGAATTATGCACTTCTTCTGGTTAGCCCATGGAATTGACCCAAATTGAGTGGAATACTGCAACTTGTAACCAGAGATATAAGCCTCCCAAACAGGGCATGGCTGCAATTCAGTTATGGCAATCAGTGAGCCTTGCAACTGAGAGAAGTAGTTCCTGAGGTGACGAATGATGACTCTGGACAACTGAATCGATATAGCAGCAAAATATATCATCACAGCTAAACTGCATGAGTACACTAGCAATCCATGGTGTATCTCAATGTAGTCCTCAGTAGACAACTGAAACCAGAAGCTGTCAGTTCCCAGAATAAATGGTGTGCCAGGCTGAATACTTGAACTTAAAATCCAAGGACAATCAATATTGTGGAGTACTATACTGCAGCAGTTAAAGGCCAAAATATCTGTCTGCATTGACAACTCCAGCCTCATCTCCAATCCAACTCGTGACTTCAAACATATCAGCAGAGCATATATTGAGGAGGCAATTCTAGAACCAGATATAAAGAAGTGTATCCAGATATATTGAGGTGGCATGGGATGTTCCTGACAAGTACCTCCAGGTGAGCAAGTAAACAAGGAACATGACATGAGTAGTATCTGATCTCCAACATGCTGACAATCCAGGAACGAAGGCCATGGCAGTGGTCGGACATCATACAACAGCAGAAACAGAACAGTCGATACAGCTATAGGTGGTACGATTGTAGAGACATCCTCAGCCGAAAAGAACAACGATGTCACCTGAATTCCCGCGAAGGTTGCAGTTGTTCCTCTCACAGGAACGAAGTAGAACCATGACACAGGGAAGTGCTTCAGACTGTCGTCAGGCAGCTGGGCTGCGATGACCAGCTCGGCATCATCAAACTCCAAAACTGTACCAGCAGGCGGCGTGGTGCCGCCAAGCCGCTTGAGGATTGACGAACACGATGCGAACGCTGGCGTGTCCACAGTTGTGTCATCGCCAAGGTATTCCATCGAACATCTTGTCAGCATCGCAAGCTCTGTTACGGGGACAAGGTGCGACGATACCGTGGGGATCAATGTAGAGTCCAGGGGCGCGGTTGCAGAGTTGCGCTTGAAGGCCGGAATCGTGGCCTCTGGCTCCGCAGTCCATGGTGGTTTGTCGATGACGCACACGGCCGGGGCAGTGGAAGACTCGCATGGGGTGGACGCGAATGAAGCTGCAGTCACAAATGGTGGATCATCTTCTAACTCCTCACACTGAACAGCCAATTCAATTGCTGCATCAAGATCATTAGGCTGTTGAACTGCGACTGTCATGCGAATAGAAGACTTCAGGCCATCAATAAAACGAGTGGTGTAGTGTATGGAATCAGGAGACACCTCATACGCAGACAACTGATCATATAACTCACAGAATTTCTCAACATAGTCCTGCACTGTAGCTGTCTGCGAAATCTGCATCAAACGACGTACCAGTGTGCGGTGCTGATTGCGCCCAAAACGCTGCATCAGGTGAGAACAGAAAACAGGCCAAGTTGCCGAAGGAATACGACGCCGAGCAGCCTCCAACCAACGAGCAGCAGGACCTTCAAACTTAGCAGCAGCGTACTGAATCCACTGAGACTCAGGAGTAGCCCAGAACTGGAAGTAATCCTCGCAGCGATCCTGCCAGAGACGAGGATTGGTGCCATCGAATCGAGGCAATTCCATCCTCGGACCTCGTACCGGAGCAGGGACATACGGCTGATAGTCCTTCCCCCGGGGTGATTTGTCGACGCGGTGCCCATCAGGGCCATCTTCGGCAGCCGCCGTCGCAGCAGGCGAAGGAGACGAAGACGGGCGTGGAGGTTTGGACGCCGAGCCCGATGCCGAGGTGAAGGGGGCAGCCGTTGAGGAACGACCGGATCCGTCCACTCCTTGTGCTTGGGGCGCCTTGTCACTGAATTCAGGTGCAGCAAGCTCTGGGACGATGCCATCAGTGGTCGTTGATGAGTTTGGTGTTGCGGACGGAATGAGTGCAGACACCGCTGAGACGGCGACACGGCTTGGGCCATCTGTCGAAACAGGTGGTGGGCGTCGGAGCAGCGAGGTCTTCGACTGCGTCATGGACGACGTCGAGCTCCGTACTGACCAAGACGTTGGTGTAGACATCAGTCGTGGCCGTGGGCGCAAGGTCGACCTCCTTGAAGTGTTCCGCGCGCGTAGCCTGTATCGCTTCTGCGATGGCTTCCGAGATACCCGATTTCATCTGCGCCATGATAACCGGCATTCTGGCCGTGAAAACGGCGCAACGGCAACGCCGTGCCCTCCTTTCCGCGAGGCGCCGCTGCTGCTGCGGGTCCTCCGGCAACACGAACGCACGATCTCGGCGGGAAGCGCACGCTGATCCGCGCGACATGGTTGAGTAAGCTGGATCGAAGCACTCTGATTTGGGATTTAGCTCGGATGGTGGAGAAAAATTTCGGTGGATTTGAGAGAGAAGGGTGGTGGTGAGGCTCTGATACCACTTGTAAACAACACACTACTCAATGGAACTTCTGGTTCGGATTACAGGAGAATCACACGAGGGATTACAGGAATTTGGGGAAAACTAGAGGAAGAAGATGACCAACACCACACCTAGCCTATCCTCCCTTCCAGGCCGAAGCCACCGTTCCGTTCCAAGCCCCTTGTCTGCTGCCTTAGCTCTAGTATTTGTAGAACTTGTCTCTCGTTGCATCCATTTGGGCTGGGCTAATCTTTCAAGGCCCATCAAGCAGTCCATCAAGTAGTCCGAACCGGTCGTGAGGTATAAGGATGCTGACAGATTCGCACCCTGCTGAGGAGGTCCAAGCAAGTCAGGTCGATGGTCCCTTGGCCTTGTCTCAACGGGAACCGGTGATTAATTATCGCGCTGCGGAGTATTATTTTACACGCACGTTGCACGGCGTCCCTCGGATCCTTGAGCGACGGGAAGGCTTGGATTCCTGTCGATTTGGAGCCACCTGCGGCAACCGATCGTGCGTGGCATGGCGCCACACCGTGCACGCCTGTAGGACGCCGCGTCGTCGTGGTCGCTTTTCTTCCTGTAGATGTTGCTTGGTACATGACCTTTCGGAGGCTTAGGAGTGTTGTGGGAGTTCTCCGGTGGGCGCAGCGGTTGCGGGTGGTTGTTGATTTTGTCGATCCGGCGCTGCTGGCTTTAGTTTCTTTTTTTTTTCTCTTGTCTTTCTCTTGGACTGAATTGTGCTGTTTGCCCTAGCAATGTTCTCATGTTGTATGGTGTGGTTGCTATATTAATATAGCGAGGCGCAAGCCATATTTCGGGAAAACAAAAATTCCTTGTGATGTTTGTGAGCAGCTTGTACTACGGCCTCCTACAGTCAACCGTCCGTCGGTATTTTGATCTCTTTCTAGTGTCTATTGGATATATGCAAGAGAAAATTGCTCTTTACCACTGACGAACGCCGCGATGACTCATTTGCCATCCAACAAACAACGTCAAGATGCCTAGTGCTTATATACCAAACACAACCAATTTCTAGTGCTTATATGCCATCGCCGTTAGTTCTTCGTCAAGATGTCTCTATTTTTTTGTCAGTCTTTTCAAAAATTTCATTCTTACCCTCAGTTTATTACCTAACTATATAAAGGGAGAGCAAAATGTTGCTCCAGCATCGCTCCACGTCGCCTCACAGCGCGTCGCGCACTGTTCATGTGAAAAGTTATGAACAGTGCGCGCACGTACTGTAGCAATTCCTTTTTTTTTGGCTTTTCCCCTTGCTTTTTTTTAAAAAAAACCCTACCTATTACTACCTACATAAAAGAGGTGCAAAATAGAGCTTGATCTCGCGCCGTCCGTTGCCGATCCAACGGTCCACACATCCCCGCACGATTTTTGGCGCAGCAAATTTGCAAACAACAACTCACAAACCGACAAATTAACCCGCGGTCCAGCTTTCCTCGCTGCGAAGGATGTATTTTAAATTAAGAAAACAAAATTAACCCGCGGTCCAGCTTTCCTCGCTGCGAAGGATGTATTTTAAATTAAAAGAAAACACAGGGCCCTCCTGCAAAAAAAAATCACGCAGATCCCCTCCCTCTTCCTCTCTCTCACGCCCGACCCCGACGTCGCCGTGGCCGCCGACGCGGCACGCCACCGCACTGCTCCTCCACGCTCAAATCGAGACACACGGGCATCTCCGCCGTCGCCTCCTCTCCCTCCTCACCGAAGATCGACTGCTAGGACGCCAGAGCCGCGCCGGAATCACCGCCGCCGTGCCCCTGCTCCCTCCGCCGCGACTGCTCGCCGCCGGCGACGTTCCGGCGAACAATATTGCAAAATCAATAGCTCAAAATCTATCCACCATAAAAAAAAAAATCAAAATGTCCACAAAAATAAATGCTAACTACTTACAACAACATACAAACATTTTTGGAAATTTTAACTTGGCAAATATTTAGAGACAACCTAAATGCATTCCCTGCAATTAAATGGAATTGAATTTAAAAAAATACTTATATACTGTATTTCCACTGTTTATGGAGCTTAATTAAATATGGCGAAATGCAAACATAAACCGACGTATATTTGAACATTTAAAATTGCTAAAATTTTGAAGATACTCCATACGACAAGTTTCGATGAATTTTAACATTTTGAATTGAAATATAAGATCAGCTTTCACTTAATTTCTAAACTTCCCACACAAAATTTGCAACAAAAGAACATTGTGCACATTTCAAAATTTAAGAAATTCTGAAATTTACTAATTTTTCAAGCTTTATATTTAACCGCAACACACACATTAACGTGAGGTTATTCTTTTTTTAAACATTTTAGGATGGGAAAATAAAATCATGGTTCAACATTCCAATTTGCTAAAAAAAAAAAAATTGGAGATACTCCAAAACATACCGACATGCTCGAAAAAAAAATTGCTACCTATTTACGGCAAAATATGACCATATTTCACCATGTAAATTCAGTAATATTTGCATACAATCTAAAAGAACTCACTTTAAATATGAAGTTAAATTAAATATTTATGACAGCATACGCGCATACTAAATATTTTCAAAAAAAATCACTAACATGCAAAATTCACATTTCAACCACACGAGTGTGGCGTGTCGCCGCACCGAAATTTAACTAATTTAACTAATATATATGAAAGACGGAACAATCCGCGTCCTCTCCTCGCTCCTGGGCCCATCAGGTACTGTAGATTTTTACAGTAATCTACAGTACATGTAGGGACTTATTTGTAATTTTTGGAACACACCGGTACCTTCTCATAAAAACAGAAATCTACAGTAATCACAGGGATTTATTCGTAATTTCCAGAAAACCCAAGTGCCTTCTTGCAAAAAAACACAGCCTTGTCCAGCCATTGCTGACATCACCACGACATCATAGTGGGCCCGACCTGTCAAAATTTTATTCTTCCCGAAAATATTAAACAATTTTCAGAAAATGATTAATGTTGTAAAATCAATAACTTCAAATCTATCCATCAGAAAAATTTGAATAATATATCAAAATGCTGAGAAAAATAAATGCTAATTATTTATGGCAAGATACAAACATATTTGAACATTCCAAACATTTCTAATAGTTTCAGCAATTTGACCAATTTTACAAAACTACAGAAGGAAACAAACACACACCAATAACTCTAATCGGGGCGGCAAAGCGCGCCAATTTCACCTAGTAGAATAGAAAAGAAAAACAAAATCAACTCCAATCCAATTGACCAAACTCACGCATGCGAAACCAGATCGAGCGAGCCATGGCGGAGCCGCCGGCGGCAGTCCCCCAGCCCCCGTCGCCGCAGGTTCCTTCCGCCGTTGTGCCTCTAGACCTCTCGTCCACTGTTTCTTCGATGCTCCACGCGAGGAAGCATGGCGGAACCGCCGCCGGCGTTCCCCAACCTCTGACGCTGCCGGACATTCCCGTCGCTGCCCCGCGTCGTGCCCTCTTGTCCACGACATCTTCAATGGTTGGAGCACAGCTAGCGGCGCTAACCTCCCCCTGACCATGTCGCCCAGAACCCTAGGAGGGGATTCCGGCGAGGTGGAGAGTGGAGCAGGGGCGTTGATGGCTGAGGCCTCTCCGAGATCACCACTACTGTGAGCACACTCGCAGCAACTCGTCTGCCCAGGATTCCAAGCCCCTGGAGGAGGACGACGTGGCTGAAGACGGCTCGACCTCTCTCTCTGCAATTTGCGCAAGGTAAATTCTTGGATTCTCTCACGTTTTGCTGCATTTTTCGATAGGAGAATGCACATTGGCATGGTTGCATCATCTACATGATGATCCAATCTTACACTTACACAGTAGATGTGAAGATTTGTAGCAGTGAAACTGAAATCAATGGAGATGCAAGTTTCAGTTGGCAGATTGTTAACAATACTAGCTCAAACATGAAGGATTTGGTGGCCTGTTGATACGTCTCAAACGTATCTATAATTTTTGATGTTCCATGCTGTTATTATATCAATTGCTACATGTTTTGGTTACACTTTATATCATTTTTATGCATTTTCTGGGACTAACCTATTAACAAGATGCCACAGTGCCAGTTCCCTGTTTTCTGCTGTTTTTGGTTTCAGAAAATCTATTAAGGAAATATTCTCGGAATTGGACGAAACAAAAGACATCGTCAATAATATCACGAGGAGATCACGGAGTCCAAAGGGGAGTCGGAGCAGACCCACCAGGGGGCCACGCCACACTAGGGCGCGGCCCAGGGTGGGCCCGCGCCCCCTATGGCGTGGTGGCCCCCCTCGGCCACCGACGCCGCCTCTTCGCCTATATATTCTCCGCGACGCGAAAACCCTATTACGGTCGATCATATTCCACGAAAAGTTCCGTCGCGGCCGTCATCGTCAATCTCAGATCGGAGGAGTTCTGAAGCTCTTCCCGGCACCCTGCCGGAGGGGAGATCATCACCGGAGGGCTCTACATCACCATGCCTGCCTCCGGAGTGATGCGTGAGTAGTCCACCCCTGGACTACGGGTCCATAGCAGTAGCTAGATGGTTGTCTCTCTACCTTGTGCCTCCATGTTTAGATCTTGTGAGCTGCCTAACATGATCAAGATCATCTTATTGTAATGCTAGATGTTGTGTTTGCTGGGATCCGATGAATATTGATACCATGTTTATTCAAGTTGTTTATCTATGTGCTCTTGATCTTGCATGCTCTCCGTTGCTAGTAGATGCTTTGGCCAAGTAGATGCTTGTGACTCCAAGAGGGGGTATTTATGCTCGATAGTGGGTTCAGTCTCTAGATATCTGGATCAGTGACAGAAAGGTCTAAGATGGTAGATGTGCTGTTGCTACTAGGGATAAAACATTGGTGCAGTGTCCAAGGGCACTTGTATTGATTACATTACACACTTTACTTCATGCAATAATCTGTTGTTAGCAACTTAATACTGAATGGATGCGGATGCTGCCTTGAAGGTGGATTATTTAGGCATAGATGCGGTTGGAATAACGGTCTATGTACTTTGTTGTAATGCCCAACTAGATTTCATAGTAGACATCTTGGCATGTATTGCATTGTTATGCCCTCTCTATTTGTCAATTGCCCAGCTGTAATTTGTTTACCCAACATGCTAGTTATCTGTTCTGAGAGAGACACCACTAGTGAACTGTGGACCCTGGTCCAATTTCCTCATACTGTTTACACAACCTGCTGCAATCATCTGTTTCCTGTTACTTGCTGTTTTCCTGCTGTTTTCCACACCATACGTTTAACTCTTTGTTTCTGCAAGACCGGAGAGATTGACAACCTCTCTGTTTCGTGTTGGGCAAAGTTCTGGTTTGTGTCTGTGCAGATTCCACGTTGGTGCAAGCTCCCTAGCGCCAGGGGGAGTCAACATCAACAACCTTCCGATAGATCGTCAAGTCCTACTGGATTGATAACCTTGGGTAGATTTTCAAGGGAAAACTTCTGCTGTCTACATCATAACCTTCCTCTTGGGGTTCACCAACACGTAGCCATCAAGCTGTTTTCTGGCGCCGTTGCCGGGGACTTGGAGGCTATTGGAAAGGGGAGTCTCTCAGTTCCAATCTCTTTACTTTTTTTTGTCTTGTTTTATTTTTGTTTTGCTTGCTGTTAAAAATCAAAAACCCAAAAAAATTAAATTCCTGCATCTAGTTTTTAATTTCGAGTTGCCCTGTTGCTTGTTTTAGGCTTGCTAAAATGAGTAATCCTGAAAATACTAAGTTGTGTGACTTTACTAGCACAAACAACAATGATTTTATCTGTACACCCATTGCTCCACCTGCTTCTAAAGCAGAATTTTATGAGATTAAGCCTGCACTGTTAAATCTGGTTATGAAAGAGCAATTTTCTGGTGTTAGTACTGATGATGCTGCTGCCCACTTAAACAACTTTGTTGAACTTTGTGATATGCAAAAGTATAAGGAGGTAGAGAGTGATATTATTAAGCTGAAATTGTTTCCTTTCTCTTTAAGAGGAAGAGCTAAAGATTGGTTGCTATCTTTGCCTAGAAATAGTATTGATTCCTGGACTAAATGCAAAGATGCTTTCATTGGAAAATATTATCCTCCTGCTAAAATTATCTCTTAAGAAGTGGTATTATGAACTTTAGGCAACTTGATAATGAGCATGTTGCCCAAGCTTGGGAAAGAATGAAGTCTTTGGTTAAAAATTGCCCCACTCATGGACTGACTACTTGGATGATCATCCAAACCTTTTATGCAGGACTAAATTTTTCTCAAGGAACTTATTGGACTCGGCTGCTGGAGGGACCTTTATGTCCATCACTTGGGTGCTGCTACAAAGCTTCTTGATGATATGATGGTAAATTATTCTGAATGGCACACTGAAAGGGCTCCAACTGGTAAGAAGGTAAATTCTGTTGAGGAAATTTCCTCCTTGAGTGATAAAGTTGATGCTATTATGACTATGCTTTCGAATGGACATGGTGTTGTGGATCCAAATAATATTCCTCTTGCTTCTTTGGTTGCTCATGATGAGAAAAATGTTGATGTAAACTTCATTAAAAATAACAACTTCAACAACAATGCTATAGGAATAATTTTGGTAGCAACAATTATAGGCCATATCCTGCTAATGGTAGCAACTCTTATGGTAATTCTATGGCAATTCCTACAGTAACAATAGAAGTGTGCCCTCTGATCTTGAAGTCATGCTTAAGGATTTTATTAGCACACAAACTACTTTTAATAAAACTGTTGAGGAAAAGCTAGGAAAAATTGATACTCTTGCTGCTAAAGTTGATAGTCTTGCTCATGATGTTGAAATGCTGAAAATAAAAGCTATTCCTAGTGATATTAGAGAGAGTAAAACACTCAATGCTATCCAAATTAAAATTGATAATAACATTAGGATGCTTGCTGAACTTCATGAAAGATGGGAGAGAGAAGAAAGAGAAGCTGAAATTGCTGAACAAAATAGTGTTGTTAGAGTTTGCACTATTTTTACTAATGAAACAAATGATGCCTCACATGCTAATGCGCCCCCTACTGTTAGTGAAAAGATAATAAGTGTTGGAAATGTCTCTACTACCTCTACAAAAAGTTTAAATTGCCTGATAGCACTACTTTTGTTCCTAGTAAAAGTGCTGAAATTTTTAGAGGTGTTGGTGATAATTGCTCCATTGTTTTTTATGACAACAACTTCAATTTCGAAAATTGTAACATAACTGAAGTCATCATGTTCTTGCAAAAGCTAGCTAAGAGTCCTAATGCTAGTAAAATAAATATGGCTTTTACTGAACATATTATCAAAGCTCTCATGCATGCTAGGGAAGAAAAATTAAAACTTGAAGCTTCTATCCCTAGGAAGTTAGATGATAATTGGGAACCTGTTATTAAAATGAAACTGAGTGAGTTTGAATGCAATGCTTTGTGTGACCTTGGTTCTTGTATTTCGGTTATGCCTAAAAATTTATATGATATTCTCAAGCTTGCACCTTTGGAAAAATGTCATTTGGATGTTCACTTTGCTGATTCTTCTATGAAGAAACCTTTAGGAAAAGTTGATGATGTTTTGATAATGGTTAATAACAATCTTGTCCCTGTTGATTTTGTGGTTTTGGATATTGAATGCAATCCTTCTTGTCCTATTGTTTTGGGAAGACCTTTTCTGAGAACTGTTGGTGCTGTTATTGATATGAGAGAGGGGAATATAAAATTTCAATTCCCACTCAAGAAAGGTATGGAACACTTCCCTAGGAAGAAGATGAAATACTCACATGATACTAGTGTCAAGACAAATTATGGTTTTGGATTTTCTGGTCTTGACAATACTTGATGCATCTCTTCATGCCTAGCTCAAAGGCATTAAAGAAAAGCACTTCTGGGAGATAACCCATGTTTTTATTTGCTGTTTTATTTTTGTTTTCTTGAGTCAAGGATGCTTGTTTACCTCTGTAGCAACTCCTTTGTATCTTTTATTTGCTGTTTTGTTGTGCCAAGGAGAGTTACTAATGCAAAGTTGGTTTTTATTTTCGGGACTGCATTGGGACAGATTGCTGTTCGTCACCGTTTAATTCAGTAGAAAATCAGAAAAAATCGAAAAATGCTGAAACTTTTTGTGCATGTTCCTGATGATGTTACGCAACTTTCATTATTTCAAAAGTTTTCATCTGAGCATCGTAAGTGCCTCGAAAAAATTCGTCATTACAGACTGTTCTGGTTTGACAGATTCTGTCTTTTATTTTGCATTCTCTCTTTTACAAGTTTTTAAGTGGTTTCTTTTCGTGTAAAAGTGCCCACTTGAGCCTAGTAACAGTGGCTAATGTTTAAAATAGTTGGCTTGTGAGTTTTGTCTTTGCTAGAACTTTGAAGTATTATCTTTTAGTGCACTAACCTGCTAATGAGAAAAGCTGTTAAGTTTTGGTGTGAAGGAAGTTTTCAAGTGTTGATAGAGGAGAATGATATTACATGATCAAGAAGAGTGAAGAGCTTAAGCTTGGGGAGGCTTACCTCCCCAGCATATTTCAAGAAGACTCAAGCATCTAAGCTTGGGGATGCCCAAGGCATCCCCTTCTTCATCTACAAATTATCAGGTCATCTCTAATGGTGCTATATTTTTATTGCTTCATGCTAGTGTACTCTTCCTTGGAGCGTCAGTGTGTTTTTGTTTTCAGTTTGTTTTGTTTTGTTTGCTGTGCTATACTTGTTGGATCCTAGTATTCATGTTTGGGAGAGAGACACGCTCCACTTTTTCATTAGAATACTCTTGTGCTTCACTTATACTTGTTGAGTATTCCTGTCTAGTTGCTGTTATTGCTGTTAGCTCTCAGTTTTTCATGTATCTCTTGTTAGAGCTTTCAGTTTCTTTTGAAGAAAGTACTCTCTTGCTTCACTTATATCTGTTTGGAGAGTTGTCAAATAAGTTGATTGGTGTTTGGTTGGACCAGAAAAATGCTATGCATGTGGTAGTGGTATAAAATGCTTACATGAATCTTTTTAGATCGTTGTCTTGAGTAATTTGATGCTTGCCAATTGTTTTGAGCTGTCAAGTAATTAATGTTTAAGCTTGTGCATCATGTAAGTAATGGCTATTAATGAAGAACTACTATAAGGATTTTCTGCTATAATAATCTGTTGCATAATTGGAAGTCCATAGTAGTCTAGATAATTTTTGGATGAAGGCTATGTGTTAACAAGGAAGACAGTGGGAGTCTATGGTTCGTCAAACCTTGTGTTTTATGTACACTCTTGCTATTCCAGTTGATAATGATGTTTGCTTATAATAACCTTGCTAGCCTAAACTCTGTACTAAGAGGGAATGCTTCTTGTACATCCAAAACCTTGAGCCAAATCCATGCCACCTGTGTCCACCATACCTACCTATTATGTGGTGTTTTCACCATTCCAAGTAAATTTCTTCATGTGCTATCTACTAACTACTCAAAACAATTATCCTTTTTGTGTCACTACTTGAAAAGCTCATAAGGACGTAGTAGTGAGATTTGTCATCTTCCATGCTAATTAATTTACAAGGATTGGCAGCTTCATCTGCTTCTCCACCTTTTATTTTGCATTAAAGAGCTGGTTAGTCCACCCTATAAATAAATAAATAAATAGACACTCCTCCATGGTGAATGTTGGTGGGCACCCGAGGATTCGGTTAGCCATGGTTTGTGGAAAGTAAATGGTTGGGAGGAGTGTCACCAATAAGTGCTTGTTACAAGTGCAGTCCTAAAAACTCTCGGAACCGCTCTAAAAGTTAGTTAGCCATGGAAGATGACAAGTACCTGCTATTTGATTTGTTGACACCTGTATACACCATTACCTTACAAAACAATATTTTATGCTCTCTATATGCCTTCGGGAACTACAGCTCTAGCACATGATGTTAATCCCTGCTTCCCTCTGCGAAGGGCCATTCTTTTACTTTTATGTTGAGTCAGTTTTCCCACTTCTTTCTGTCTACTTAAGCAAACATCATTGTCAACTCCAGTATAACAGTTTTTACATAACTTTGTGTTTGGTTGATCATATTCTTTGCATTGACATTATCTATATGATATACATGTTGAAAGTTGAAGCAAAAGCTGAAGCTATTATCTTCCTTTGTGTTGATACAAACACTTTCATGTTGAGAATTATTGCTGCTGTGAACTAACTATTATGTTAGACTATTATATCTCTAAATGTTTTATAGTATTATTCATGAAAGTTTGCACTTGTGTGATCACTTATGTTTACTCTTTATTTACTTGCTTGCAAACTATAGACCATTGGCTTGGATCACTTCATTCAGATCATGTGCATTACATTGTTATTTGATCAAAGATTGTGTTGGTAGCATGTCACTTCAAAAATTATCTGTTTTTATCGTTTACCTACTCGAGGACGAGCAGGAACTAAGCTTGGGGATGCTTGATACGTCTCAAACGTATCTATAATTTTTGATGTTCCATGCTGTTATTATATCAATTGCTACATGTTTTGGTTACACTTTATATCATTTTTATGCATTTTCTGGGACTAACCTATTAACAAGATGCCACAGTGCCAGTTCCCTGTTTTCTGCTGTTTTTGGTTTCAGAAAATCTATTAAGGAAATATTCTCGGAATTGGACGAAACAAAAGACATCGTCAATAATATCACGAGGAGATCACGGAGTCCAAAGGGGAGTCGGAGCAGACCCACCAGGGGGCCACGCCACACTAGGGCGCGGCCCAGGGTGGGCCCGCGCCCCCTATGGCGTGGTGGCCCCCCTCGGCCACCGACGCCGCCTCTTCGCCTATATATTCTCCGCGACGCGAAAACCCTATTACGGTCGATCATATTCCACGAAAAGTTCCGTCGCGGCCGTCATCGTCAATCTCAGATCGGAGGAGTTCTGAAGCTCTTCCCGGCACCCTGCCGGAGGGGAGATCATCACCGGAGGGCTCTACATCACCATGCCTGCCTCCGGAGTGATGCGTGAGTAGTCCACCCCTGGACTACGGGTCCATAGCAGTAGCTAGATGGTTGTCTCTCTACCTTGTGCCTCCATGTTTAGATCTTGTGAGCTGCCTAACATGATCAAGATCATCTTATTGTAATGCTAGATGTTGTGTTTGCTGGGATCCGATGAATATTGATACCATGTTTATTCAAGTTGTTTATCTATGTGCTCTTGATCTTGCATGCTCTCCGTTGCTAGTAGATGCTTTGGCCAAGTAGATGCTTGTGACTCCAAGAGGGGGTATTTATGCTCGATAGTGGGTTCAGTCTCTAGATATCTGGATCAGTGACAGAAAGGTCTAAGATGGTAGATGTGCTGTTGCTACTAGGGATAAAACATTGGTGCAGTGTCCAAGGGCACTTGTATTGATTACATTACACACTTTACTTCATGCAATAATCTGTTGTTAGCAACTTAATACTGAATGGATGCGGATGCTGCCTTGAAGGTGGATTATTTAGGCATAGATGCGGTTGGAATAACGGTCTATGTACTTTGTTGTAATGCCCAACTAGATTTCATAGTAGACATCTTGGCATGTATTGCATTGTTATGCCCTCTCTATTTGTCAATTGCCCAGCTGTAATTTGTTTACCCAACATGCTAGTTATCTGTTCTGAGAGAGACACCACTAGTGAACTGTGGACCCTGGTCCAATTTCCTCATACTGTTTACACAACCTGCTGCAATCATCTGTTTCCTGTTACTTGCTGTTTTCCTGCTGTTTTCCACACCATACGTTTAACTCTTTGTTTCTGCAAGACCGGAGAGATTGACAACCTCTCTGTTTCGTGTTGGGCAAAGTTCTGGTTTGTGTCTGTGCAGATTCCACGTTGGTGCAAGCTCCCTAGCGCCAGGGGGAGTCAACATCAACAACCTTCCGATAGATCGTCAAGTCCTACTGGATTGAAACCTTGGGTAGATTATTCAAGGGAAAACTTCTGCTGTCTACATCATAACCTTCCTCTTGGGGTTCACCAACACGTTGCCATCACCTGTATTGCTGGCACTTTCTCTTTTCCTCTATGTTCAGAGAATAATATATCTCTTGAGTAAGTTGATTGAATTAGTGGCAAAATCATCTCTTTGTCAAATGATGAAGAATGCATGAAAATGTATGATTGTTTTCATCAGAATAGACGAAGTGGCAATTTAATCATCAAACATGTTGACATAATTGAGGATGATATTGATGTTCCATGTACTGGCTCAAATCAATTATCGTATATAGCACTTCCTAGTCAACCAAGTAATATCAATGTTGAAGCTAGTCTATGCCTAAACGGAAAATATCTTGCCAATCCACATGAAGAATATGAGCATGTTGGTGTATATGAGGAGGACCAATATTCAATTTGCAGTGTTGGTTCAAATAGTGATGATGAGGTCGGAGAAAAAGATATACCAAATGATGAGTATGTACCTGAAGATAGCAGCGATGGTGAGGAGTTGGTAGTGGAAGATGCTAGACCGGATGCTATTCCAGAAATAGCTTATGACACGGAAAACCCACCAATGCATGTTGGCGCAAAGTACCCCAATATTGAAGAGTTTATGCTAGCCATTGCTACATACGCCATAAAGAAAGAGTTTGAATTTAAGGTTGAAAAAGTGAACCTACTCGATTCAGGGCTTATTGTCGTCGGGCTAACTAGACATGTTGTACATGGAGGATTCATGTTGGGAGATTGGATGATCAACAAACTATAGAGGTATGTTAGTTGCATAATTTATTTTCCCCATTATTTATTTAATGCAGGTCAAAGTTCATTCAGAGGAGCACACATGTTCTAGCACAAAGAAAAATGAAACACAGAAATGCTTCGAAGGCATTGGTATGTGAGAAAGTCATGAACTGGGTAAAAGAAGATCCTAGTGTTCGCCCAATGGAGTTACGTAGGAGGCTCATGGTTTTGGTTACCGGTCGGGAAATCCGGTTACCGGTCGGTAACCGGACATCCCGAGCACCCTCGGGAAATGGCCATACCGGATAAAAAATCCTGAAATTTGACTTTTAACGAAAACTTTTGGTAAATGGTTAAACTGGGAACCAAAAAATTTGAATTTTCGAATTTCAGATTTCAAATTCGTCCGGTAACCGGTCGGGATTTTCCGGTAACCGCGGTAACCGAAAATCCCAACCACCCTCGGGAATTTTTTTCTACCGGTAACCAAAACCTGAGGCTACATGACAAATACAAGATCAGGATCCATTACACAAAAGTATTCCGTGGCAAAGGGCTAGCAATGGCTAAGTTATTTGGTGATTGGGATGATTCTTTTGATAAGTTATATGTCTGGAAGGCCCTCTATTTGAGAGTACAATACTATCGGGTTAAGCTATGTTTTTATGCTATAATATTTCACTAAAGTTCAATGCCACGACTAATTTAATAAAGGATTTGCCAAAAACTCTTGGGTTCAGTTGGACCCAATCATTGTATACCATCTCCACCAATGAGGGTATGTAAGGCGAAACCAAAGTATAAAAACTAGAAAATTAACCAATTCCTCATCGCGGATGAATCACCAATTGCATCTTCCTCGCCATCAGCTTCAGGTTGCTCATCCACCTGTCCTCAAACTTTGTCGATAACATGCACATCCTCTGAGATGTCGTTCTTCATTGAAGGCTTGAAGCACGCTAGTTTCTCTAGCCGCAACTGCACCAACAATCCATTATTCTTCTGCAATAGGCGATTACTTTCACGGACCGCATCCAAGAGGACATATAACCGGAGTTGGATCAGGAATGGAGGACTCCTCCTCCTCATCAGAATCACAAACCTTTGGTATTCTACCTTATCGTGGTAACTTATAAGCTTGTCGGCATATCTTTTTCATCATCTTGACCGAAAGGCACCACTCCTTCAGCCGCTTGCAACTCAACTTTCTCCTTGTGTTCATCAAATTCATTCCCTTTTTCTTCTTCTTCTTCTTCTTCATTGACTTAATGCTTTTCTTATAGGAGTCTTGGTTGTTATCTCAGCGCTGGCTACCAATGGATCATCATCCCTCCTTTTTTCATTTGTTTCATCTTTTATGTCATCATATTTTTCATAGTTTTGTCCTTGTTGCTATCACACATTCCTCTATCATCTGGATCATCATTCTTCTTATCTTTTAAAGCATGTGCGATAATTCGAATCCCGCCATTGCCTGCTACGTTCCGAACCTGGTATATAAAATAGAATATGGTAAAGGATATCGCTGTACGATTTGATGTGATTCAATTACATCCGTGCATCTGAGGGAGCAAGACCCGATTAGAACTACATGATGAAAGGGAGTGCATCACAGGAGAAAATCTGTGGTGGAAACTAGCTTTCGATGGAAACCGGTGAAACCACGTAGAAACCAGGTTTAAAAGTTATAAAAATTCTTTAAATAATGCATTGCATTGTGAAGGGAGAGTTTTATAGACACGTAAAAGTTCAAGTTGAAACTCAAAATTACTTAGTAGCTATGAAAATGCCAAAGTGAGCAATGAATAGTACCAAACAGTAAACGTTACTATCCATCGTTAAATTTGTCTTTTACATAGCTATGAAATGAAAATGAGTTGGAACTTGCAAATTTGCATGTGTTTACAACGTCACCCTCCGAATATGATATATTTTTATCACATTTTTTGGAACTTCTAAGTATGGTTTGTTTTTCCGTTTGTGGCCTTCTCGTCGGATTCCTAGCAGCTAGCTGAACTGTTATCTGAGTTGTATGATGTTATCAGGTTTTCACACCATAGTGATCATTTCGAAGGCGAAGTGCTCATAGTGGGTTTCCTGATAGAGTGACAGTGGCCCAACCCACTTCCCTTTTTGTCCAATCCCCTTTATTCAGCTTGTAAGGATGACTCCAATGGGACGACCCAAACGGACGCGCGTTTGGTCCGCGTTTTGTCCGTTTGGGTCGGGGAACGGACGCGCGTCCGCCCTTGGTCCGCCCCTTTCTGGGCAGTGCGCCCAACGGGCCGACGCATCGAGTCCGCCCGCCCAGGGTTTTTGATCATTTTGATCATTTTTATCAATCCATACAAAACAACTATATAGGAAACAAAATAAACCATACAATCCAAATAATACAATCCAAATGGTTCATCAAATAGTTATTACAATCCAAATAATTCATCAAATAATACAAATTGTTTCACAAAAAACAAATTGTTTCATGCATAGTCTTACAAACCAAATAAAAATAAGACCAATAGTTCATCAAATGGATCTACTGGTTACCGTAGTGCTGCCAGACATGCTCCACCAAATCATTTTGGAGCTGGTTATGAGACACCTTCTCACGAATGTCACGGTGGAAGTCGAGGAACTGATCAAATGTGGACAGTCCCTGGGGCTCAACCAACTGATCCTGAAACTGCCAAGCCTGATCATGCATACCCTCATCGCGTTCGTCCTCCACGATCATGTTGTGCATGATCACACAAGCTGTCATCACCTCCCAGAGTTGGTCCTTGTCCCATGTCCTAGCGGGGCGGCGAACAATAGCCCACCGTGACTGGAGGGCACCGAATGCTTCACATCCTTTCTAGCACTCTCTTGTTCCTTGGCGAACCTCTTCTTCTCATCATTGGGATTGGAGATGGTTTTCACAAAAGTAGTCCATGTAGGATAAATCCCATCAGCATGATAATAAGGCTTGTCATACTCGTGACCATTGATGTCATAGGTCACCTGGGGTGCGAGGCCATTGGCGAGCCTGTTGAACACCGGAGACCGCTGCAGCACGTTGATGTCATTGTGCGAGCTGGCCATGCCAAAAAAAAGAGTGCCAAATCCACAAATCTTGTGATGCCACGGCCTCAAGCACGACCGTGCACGCCCCAACATGGCCCTTGTACTGCACCTGCCAAGCAAATGGGCAGTTCCTCCACTCCCAGTGCATACAATCTATGTTGCCAAGCATCTCAGGGAACCCTCTGGCCTCGTTGATGGCCAAGAGCCGGGTCATGTCGACAGCATTGGGCTCCCTCAAGTACTCGGGGCCGAACACCTGCACCACGGCCTTGCAAAACTTGTACATTGCTTCTAGGCACGTGGACTCGCTCATCCGCACGTACTCGTCCACAAGATCACCGACAATTCCATATGCAAGCATGCGAACGGCGGCTATGCACTTCTGGTATGATGAGAAACCGAGGGCACCACATGCATCTGGCTTGCGTATGAAATAGTCATCAAAACACATCACCCCCAACCAGATACGGTTGAACAAAGATATTCTCATCCAGAAACGGCGCCGGAAAATCTTGGGAGGATACGTGGGTCTGTGGGGACGAAAGTAGTCCCCCCAGAGCTGGAGTTGCCCAGCTCTCCGGTTTCGGTCCAATGCAGGAGAACGGCCCGACAACGAGCCTCGGAACACCGGCCGCATCCTCTCAATGTACTCATTGACGATGAGGGTGGCAACCAGGCCGTAACTCTCATCGTCCGAGGAATCATCCGATGATGACACGCACAGGATGTAGTTCTTGTAGTACCATTCATCAGAGCTATCCATGGCCGAGTTCGTACCTGAGCTGGTGCCGGGGCTGACGGCCGAACACCTTGTGGGCGGCGTTGGTGTCGCGGGCGCTCTGAGAGATGTGGCCACAAGATTCAGCGCCCGTGGCAGGGAGGAAGCAGCTCCGGTGACGGCAGGGAAGAGGAGCAGGAGATGGCGTCCCCGGAATGGCCTGCGGTGTCAAATCTAGGGTGCGACGGCGGGGTGGCGGCGGGAGGGGCGAGAGAGGCGGAGGAGAGAGGCGGAGGTGCGGGCCAGGGGCGGACTAGGGCAGGACACAATAGCGCTCCGCTCGCGTCCGCGCCCGACGCATCGGTGGCCCAAATTTGGGCCAAGAATGGGTCGCGGCGGACAAAAAAACGGATCGCGGTCCGTTTGCGTCGCCCCGTTGGGCCGTGTTTTTGGCTCCCACGGACAGGAACGGAGGCGCGCGGACTTGATGCGTCGCCCCGTTGGAGTCATCCTAAGAAACTGATTCTTTCCGTTTTGAATGAATGGAAATGGGTGAAAGCCCTCTTAAAAAAAATTCATTGTAAAATGGTTTCCATTGAGAGGAGCCCTGTAGGAGCCACGCAAAGCATTTTTTTTTTGTTGAGAAACATGTCTTTTTTTCCTAACGAATTCATAAATGCGGAGAAACAAGGAAATCTTCTGGTCAATCGATGCACAAAGAATATTGAATATTCCGCTAGCTATTGGCAGAATGGATGACTTTGTATCTTGACACTTGATAAAGACGGGCACATTTCCAGCTCGATCATGCTACCACGCGGAGTGGGATCATCAGCATTGTAAAAAGCTAAGGAAGACTGAAGTTTTCAGAACTTCATCTACGCTCCCGATTTGGAAGAACGTGTGGTCACTAACAGTACCATCAAAAATCAAGATCCACGCTTGGAGATGTCTGCTTAGGGTGATACCTTGCAACGGCGTGCTGGCCAATCGACATATGCAGCCTACCTCGTTGTGCTTGCTGTGTCACACTGACTGCCAGAGTATTAAGCATGCTCTGTTCGCTTGTCCGAGGGTAAAAGAAATCTGGACACTACTGTACTTGGCATGGAAGGGCTAATATCGCAGGTGTATTCATCTCATTGTTGCTGACATGTAGAGAAAGTGGTGTACCGTGAGTCCGTGAGTACCCTGTATACTCTGTTCTGCCACCAAATATAAAATTAGTGTCTAAGAAAGAAGAGAAAATCCGGCCGATGCATAAATAAAACGATTCGCATGCTGCGCTACCAACATACTACTACTATATTGCTGTATCTATTGTCTTTTGAGAAAGGAACTACGTAGTGCACCTGAAAAGCGTGGACAGTGACCGATGAGGAACTGTAATATGAATTAGGTTACTGATTCAAAGAACGGAGGTAGCGTGTAGATCAGATTAAAACATACCAGGGAAAGTTCCATGGACGCCCATGAAGCATATATTAAAAGTTAAAGCATATGCACATTTTTTTTCTGGTTAGTGTTCTTGAGCTTGTACATAGCTTTTTTCTAGAAGGAATATCATTAAGTAAGAAGTTTAGGATTCGACTCACAATGCATCATCCGGACTGATGAAAATGAAATACACATGAATTGGATGGTGATGCAGCGCTGGAAGCTCTATTACGTGATACCTCAGTTACTGCTTTTTTGCTTAATGAGGTACGACTCAACGACCTAGTGGCTACAACTATATGATATATATTGTGTGAGCGTCGGAGAGCATCACACAGTGAGACAGTTCAGTCTCCACCGAGAACCGCCCAAGCAATATGAACTCTGGTTCTGAATTACACAAGAGCAAAGAAGCGAAAGTCAGGTATAATCAGATGCGGATGGAAGAAACCGAAGGATATTCGTCCAAAGCAATATGAACTCTAGTTTTTTTTTGCATTGCCCTAGGGAGGCCAATATGGCAGCATATATCTTAGCTAGTAAATCGGAGGGCACTTTGTCGATTGTTTGGTAAGAGGAGACCCCTGATTTTCTTTTAAGTGTAATTGCAAGCGATGTATCTTTGTTTTTTTTTTTTGCTAAACACAGTACAACGCAAGTGCTCATATATACACGCACACACTCACCCCTATGAACGCACGTACATGTATCTTTGTTGCCGAATGAATAAACACCGCCATGATGGTTTCCCTAAAAAAACAGAGATTACATATTACACGGCTCAGCCCGTGACGCCCTTTTTAATAAATGAGCCCAATAACCTTCCGGCCCATCAAGTTTTGCAATTAACACAGACGATCGAGAGAGATCCTATGGTCCCGTAAAAAAAAAGAGAGAGGTCCTATGGTTACTCTCAAAAAACAAAAACAAAAACGATCCTATGCTGAAAAAAAAGAGCCAACTCCATACTCTGGACTCTGGAGAGCAGTAGACCTAAACCCCCTTCTGACTTCTGGATCTCCGGAGCCCACGACGCAGCCGCCACCGCCGTCCAGAGCTACAAAACAATGGCGTCGGCAGCGGGTAAAGGCGGCGGCGTCCCGCCGCCCGGCCCCGGTATCATGCCGCTCGAGCAGTGCGTCGCCGGCATCCAAGGGGCTCTCAAGCGTAGGCACCGCTACTCACCCACCGCCGTTTCTTTCTTTCTTACTCTTGACGTCCCAGTGAACTCCACGTCCTGATTCGTCTTGTCAATTTCCGGTGGCTAGATCCGACAGTGCGGTTCCTGAGGGATAAGATGGAGAAAGCCGGGTGCACCGTGTGGCCGGTTCTGATCCGGGCGGCGTACTGCCCCAATTCCGCCGGGGGCTACGCTAGCCGCGATGGGGTATGCTCTTCATTTCCCCCTTCCAAGGAGTCGGGTGCTTTATGTTGGCACTGCACTGCGCATGTTTTTTTTTTTATGTTGGCGATTTATCTGCACTGCCACTATGTTTGGAACAAGGGAGAATGTGTCGTTGTTCACAAATCATGAGTCATAACATTCCAGTGCATGTCTGCACTTGGTAAATTGCAGTGCTTTAGTTGTTGGATGAAATGCTTCGACAAAAGATTAAGTAGGACAGTGTTTGGTTGTCAGGTTTGGCCGTGGTTCTCTCATGAAAAAGAGAATTTTCCAGGATGGTACATAGGTCAGTAGATAAAATCCTTGCCTGACTCCAGAGAGCATCTTCACTCGTTAGGACAGCTGGAAAATTGTACAATTGTTTTTACACGTTCAATTTTTATATACCACCGAAGGTCTTCAAAAGATAGATTCATCTGTTTTATGTAGGTGCATCGAGTTTGTATTTGAAATTGTATGTGAAGTTCATGTTGTTCATTAACTACTTTGATTTTCATTGTTCATTTGTATGTTGTAGCATGATGGATCAATGCTACTTTATCACTTCACTAAGATTGGATGTGTCAAGTCCTTGGTTAACCTTAGCCTTCTTATTTTCGTCAAATATTATGTTAATAGCCAAACCACTGCAATTGCCCGGCGTATTATATGTTCTACTCACAATTCTTTGATTGGCCTTACAACTTTCCTCATGATTTTATTTCAAGTAAACTACTAATGAGATAACTGCTCTAATATTGTCCAGTTATTTATGTCCAGATAAAGGTTTGCTGTAATCATATGCGATATCAAGATATGATAAATCAGGTCGTAATTCATGAGCTAATACATGCTTACGATGACTGCGTCGCCAAGAACGTAGAATGGTCGAACTGCGCTCACCATGCTTGCTCTGAGGTACCAAAGTACTTACCATAAAAATTGGAGTTTTATTAGCATGTTAAGAAATTTATGATCTGTTGCGACTTCCTCTGTTTCAAAATAGATATCCTTTTTAGAGTTGCTGACATGTCAATAATTTAGAGTGGGTGAAATATGAAGCCCTTTAATCATTTCTGTGCTCATCTTATTTCTGCCAACTGCAATCGCAAAGAAGTTAATTTGGGAAGGGTGAGAATTAATAAGAGTTAATTAGCTCTGTTGATGATATTTCTAAAGGGCGTAATAGGAACATGATAAAAATTTGAGAGGCTAAAAGGACATCTATTGTGAAACCGAGAGAACATATTACTAATTGACTTACAGTGTGTTGTTCTTTGTTAGATTCGAGCTAATCATCTTAGTGGCGATTGCCATTACAAACGTGAATTGTTGAAAGGCTTCATGAAGATAAGAGGGCATGAGCCAGTAAGTGTACTTTCAGCGAAAGGAGCTACCTCTTACTGTCTTGTTATTGAGCTCATATAAAATATGCCTTTGGTTCTTTGCTACATGAATCCTGATCTTCTCTAGTGATTTTGTAGGTTCCAAATTCGTACATACATCGTCTTTGTATACAAGCTATCAATTCAGTCACACTTTTTTAGCAAGAAAATAATCTGTTACAAACTTGGAATAGTTAAATATAGAGATCCACTATTGTTAAATATACCGTTTACACTCACTGTGGTTCCTTGAGTTGTTGGCTAATTCTGCCTGTGACATTTTCTGCATTTATGCAGGAATGTGTCAAAAGACGAGCGCTGCTTTCTGTCAAGAACAACCCTCACTGCTCGGAGACAGCCGCAAAAGATGCAATTGAGGCTGTGTGGGATATATGCTACAACGACACACGCCCTTTTGATAGGGCTCCATGAAGTGCAAGCCTGTTGGGGTAGTTTAGTTTTCGTTGAAATGGTAGCTCAGCAAATCATTGCAAGAAAATCTAGAAGCTTTGTGCTAGAGCAAAACTTTGTTGTCGCAATGTGAGTCCAAACAATGTAGCAGATTATTTCATGCAGTTCAATCACTGAGATATCGTGTCAATTTAATAAGTTACCAAATAGGACTGGGTGTAACTGACTAATTCATCTGTTGGCTAATTGTCTGCCATCAGTAAATGTTAAGTAGTAAGATTTATCATAAGTTTCCAATTCGAAAATCTTATAATTCTTTCTTTTTTGAACAATATCATTACAAACTTGTTATGCCCTGATAATCTTGATTGTTCTGTAACTAGGCCATATATCAGCCCATCCTGAGCATGATGCTATGATAACTATCAACTAGTGTACTGGTATATGATCTCAAGATTCTGATACAGCGGATGGCGAAAGTATCATTCTGTACCCACTCAGGCAATCCCATAACTAATCCATTTCATTTTTGCGAAGTATCAGGGCACGAAAGTATGCACAGGCAGCAATACTACTGCTGTTTCAGCTAAAGACAACTCGAGCATGGCTGATCCAACTACAATATATCAAGCTACTACAGAGTACAGACTAGGTACCCAATGATGTTGCATTCATGAGTGGCATGCCGATCTTGACGACAGGAAAGGCAAAGGAAACCAAATCCCAAAAAATGTTTGCTCTGGGAAGAAAAAAGAACATCATCGATCAAGGTCAGATCCACTCATCCACATCCTAACCATCAGCTAAGCTAGCTAGCTCTGCTTTCACAAACTATCAGGGTACTTAAAGCAGCATCAGTAGGCAGTAGCTCTGCCTCCTTTTCGGCTTAAAAACAACACTTGAGGATGACTAATCCCATGAACCAGCTAGCAAAATAATCAACCAATGGCATGGACAACAAAATTTCCTATGCTGCAGCTACAGGTGCATAACGAATCAGCATGGGAATCTTGAGCAAATCAAAGGTGCCTAGACCCAGAGGCCATGAGGCTACCGGAGAATTAAGCTAGCTACAAGTCTCCAACACACCGCTAATTAAACAAAAACCATGCTTACCTCCGTCCTTTACGAATTCAAAACCACTACTACTAGTTAATCACGCTTCGAAATTCGCGTGACTGCCGTGTGGTTGCGGCTCGATCGCGCGGCCGAGTGGAGATCACGTGAGACGCCACTAAACTAGCTGATCATCAGCTCACGGCCCCAGAAAGGAAGAGCAGGGTGCGAGGTTAAACAAAGCCGTGGAGCTCCAGGAACTATAGATTCTTCCCATGGGATGCGTTTCCCGTGCGAAGACCAAAGCGAGGGGGACAGGATGGAGGTATTAAAATTCAGAGCTGTGTAAATCTCCTGTCATTTGACTTGCGAGCTCCAACGCCCTTGACCACCCAGCTGAGCCGCGCCTTGCTCTCTCTATATATACACTTGCAGGTGCAGCAGGTTGAGGTGAGATTTACTACTCGAGAAGAGCATAGGTGGGAGAAGACACAAAGGCGGCATGAGGTTACTGTTCGGCATCGTGAGGCTTGTTGCCCTGATGTTCATGGTGTTTGTCAGTTCATCGGTTCATCAGGCAGTAGGCGTTGGTAAGTCATACGAATACGATCAACTTACTTTTCTTGTTTTATTTGTTTACTGCTGGACTTGTAGTAAGTGTTGATGTTTACTGTTTGGTTGGTGATCAGTAATTTCTGAAGCTTTTCTCCGTTTTGTTTCTGTGGATTGCGAAGGTGCTATTAGGCTGCACGGCAGAATGGCACACGGGGAGCAGTGGGCGGAGGAGAGGACGCAGATGAGGGCCTTCATGTCCATGGACTATGACCACAAAAAACTCCAGAAGCGGCACGTGCCCAAGCACAACTGATTCCGCCGATAGCATCTCAACAGCTATCTGTTGAAGCCTGATGACAGACAGGCCGGACAAAGTTGTTGATGGATGATCCCGTCCGTCTTCTCTGTTTCTTCATCATGTCTATGTAAATCTAGTCTAGTGTGTTCATCGAGCGTGCGAATCCCGCGCACGCAAATTTTGCCCCCTGACCAAATGTTATTACTAGCCTAGGCCATATATACGTACGAAGTTATAGTGCTGATTTTCGTTTCGTTATACTTTTGTAAGAAGCTTATCCTGGTGCCGTTTGGTACACTTGTGTTTGTTCTCCCTGTAAAGGGGAAATGCTTATGTGCTGAACCAGACAAGTTTACTGAAGGAGAGCATTTTTGTGTGCAAATACTGAAGGAGAGCATTTGCTGCCTAAATTCTCTTGGCAGTTTGATCGGTTTAGTTTAATTTCATGCGCGCTCCTTTTCTCATGACGTATTTATTGATCATTCGCGTACGTTATTGACCCTCCGTTCATAACCAGCCGTAGCTCTTTCGGGAGATGTATGCTGATTGCTGAATGTTCTCAATAGTTATTCCGTCCCAGAAGATGACATCTAGGAAAATTGCGGTAATATCGTCTCTTCAAAGGATTTGAGACACTGCATGAATCATATGGCATTCAGCATTAAGTCTGAATAGGTCAAAAACAACTAAGTTTGAACAACATGAGCGCGCGTGCTGTCTTATACTCCCTCCGTCCAAAAATAAGTGTCTCAAGTTTGTCTAAAAATGGATGTATCTATACATGAAACATGTCTACATACATCCACTTTTGAGCAAACTTGGGACACTTATTACGGGACGGAGGGAGTACTTGTATCAGATTCAGCACACTACGCACATCACCTTTTTAAGCTCTGTTCATGAATGCTACGTTTTATTTAAGAAAAAGTTAGTAACTGGCTTGGTTTCTTCTGGTCAGTCACTCGACTACTCGATTCCCTTCTCAGCACAGCAAGGCACTGTGCAAGGAGTAGGAAAACAGCACGTACGTACTGAGCGATGATATAGGTGCTTTTTACTGCGTTTACCGCGAAGCAACGGAGAAGAGCGCGAGCACTGCACCGCTGGTACACATTTTCAGTTTTTCACACGGCAAATGTCCTTCCGAGACCTTGAACTTGTAGAGATTAGGACTTTGAATCCCGGAAGAGAGCACTCTGAACTTATGAATCCTGACCAATCTTTAATCCTAGGCATGTTTGTTGCACCGGGAAAGCGATGATCCTGACCTAGATTACAGCTGCTCTCCCTGACAATGGGGTCCACATGTCATATTCATATCTTCTCCAACATCTTTCGTTTACTTTCACCTAGAGTTCTGTCGCATCGTCATCTACGTCGACCCCGTTGAAGGAATCAGCCGAGGTCATTGTCACGGTATGCCCAACGGGTAGGCCCACGAAAAAGGATGACCCAAAAGACCAAGGTGGCTCATGATAGGCTTATGGTCGCACCACTCCATGGGTTTACACATTACAAGACTGGGCTGACTCAAAATCATGCTGACTCAAAGGAGAAATCTAGAATCAAGGCGGAGGCTTAACTTGGAAAGCACGAAGACTAACTTGATAGACCCGAAGTAGGACTCCGACTCCCTCATCTATAGGGGAGTTACCATGTAACCCTGCAAGCCACCCATGTACATAAGGCCGGCTCAAGGCTTAGAACAAGAAGTCTCAAATCATCAAGTTCGAGGTCTGGCCTCAATTCGACCTAGAGCCCTTGTAACTAGTATCATCATTATCAATATCAATCTAGCAGGAGTAGGTCTTTACCTCCTTCGTGAGGGGCCGAACCTGGATACATCATTTTCCACGTGTGCCCGTGATCCAGTCTCGAAGACGCCTAAGTCGTGTAGTTCCTCACCCTCGAGAAGTCATCCAATGATGACATCTGCCGTGACAATCCCACGACATTCACCCCGATCCTCACCTTCGTCCTCTTCTTACCTGACGTCGTTCACTGTCCGCCGCCATCGATTCGTCCCTCTGTCGCGTCCTGATCTTCGTCGGCAGCCTATGGAGCACCCCGGGTCAGCATGGTACTTGCTAAGCCCTCCTTGTGGAGCCGCTCGTCCCCGACCATTTCCAAGACTGAGATATGACGACTAGAGGGGGCGGTGAAAAGGATTTGTAAAAAATTACTTCAAATTAAAGCCATAAAACATAAAAATATAGAGAGTTTACTAAAGAACCTAAAATTGAAACTAAAACATATCAGCAGACAGTGAAGCAACACATGCAAAACAGAAAACAATAGTGATTATCGAATTATTACCTCTTGGTCACTGAGAATGTCGAATTATCGTTCGTCAAGAAAAAAGAGAATATCGAATTTTCCCGTTTGGGATTTTTTTTCTAACATGCAAAACAGTTTGAGGGTTCGGGATAGAGTGAGAATTCACAAGTTCAGAGTGGCAACTTCCGATATTCAAAGTTCAATTTTGGATTACCTAACCTCTACAAGTGTTTAAGGTTCAAAATGGATTTTTGCCTTCTCACACTGGTCCAGCTTAGCAACTCGCCGTACTACTACCAGCTTAACACTGCACCACGGTGGAGCTCCAGGAACTATAGATTCTTCCCAGTGGGATGCGAAGACCAAGGCGAGGGGGCACATGACGGAGGTATTACAATTCATACTGTGTATGTTTAAAATAGCGGACTTTAGCGCCAACGATTTCAGAAACTACAAAAGGATATAGCCGGGCTATAGCGCGGCTACGGTCTTATAGCCGTTTTGCTAAATAATGAAAAAAATATATTTGGACAACATATATTTGTATATATATCAATAATTCACAGATGCTATGTCCCCCACCCCTCTTCGTTCTATTTTCGGGAGAGAGGAGAGAACGAGAAGAACTTAGGGCTAGGCTTGACATTTGGGCCCTAGAATAGGGCCGAGCGAAACAAATTTGATCCAAATTATTTGGATCTCTGAGCGGAGATATAACGGCTAAGAGGCTAAATTCATTTAGTCGGGCTATTAGCGGATATTACCTTCTTAATCTGCGAAGGACTTATCTATAGCGCGGACCCTCGCACGAGTCTATAGGCGGGCTATAGCCGGGTGATAGCTGGCTATTTAAAACAGAGGTGTAATCTCCTGCCCTTTGACTTGCGAGCTGCCTTGCTCTAACGCCCTTGACTAGCCAGCTGAGCCTTTGTTCTTTCACTATATATATACACTTGCAGGTGCAGCAGGTTTTAAGGTGAGATTTACAACTTGAGAAGAGCACGGGTGGGGAGAAGAGACACACACAAGGAGGCATGGGGTTACTGCTTGCCATTGTGAGGCTTGTTGCTCTCATGTTCATGGTGGTGGTCTGTTCGTCGGTTGATCAAGCAGTAGGAGTTGGTAAGTCGTTTGGTTAACTTTTGTTCTGCTGATTTTTATTAGTTGCTAGATTTGGAAGTGTTAAGGTTACTGTTTGTGGTGATCAGCGAGTTCTGAAACTTTTCTCTGTGTTGATTGTGAAGGTGCTATTAGGCTGCATGATAGAAGGGCACACGGGGTGCAGTGGGCGGAGGAGAGGACGCAGATGAGGGCGTACATGACCATGGACTACCGCCCACCCAAGCGGCGGGTGCCCAAGCACAACTGACTCAGTTAGGCCTTAGTCAGATGATAGCATCAGAAACTCTCCCATGTCCCAGGCTCCGGCAGCGCCATCTGATGACGGCCATCTGTTGAACCCTGATGACAGACGGGAGAAGTGGTTGCTGATCCATCTTCTGTTTCCTTAGCATGTGTATGTTGTAGCGTTGATCAAGCGTGCAGATCCCGTGCACGCAATTTTGCCCCCTGACTAAATGTTATTACTAGCTTAGTATCGACAAATGCGTACTGGGTTACAGTACTACTAGTAATGTTTTTTGTTTCTTTTTTCGTTACACTTTTGTAAGAAGGTATTCTGGTTCCGTTCGATCGGTCAAGTTGTTCTTATTCTCCTGTAAGAGGGAAATTCTTACTGAACATGTCAGTGGAAATGTAGCCAGACAAGTCCTAGTTTGTCCCTTTGGCAGTTTGGTCTGTATAGTTCTCATCCGTTGCATTTTCCCCTTTCAATTCAGGAGATAATATGTAGGCAAGTGCTATGTACGCCGAATGTCCAGAATAGTTATTCTATACAAGAAGATTAAATCTATGCAAATGCTAGTAAATTGCCATCAACGCTGTTTCATTGCCGTAATATTGTCATTATGCTGCTGCTTCCAATCTTCAAAGTATTTGAGACAGTGCTTCACGCGGCATTCAGGCTTCAGCTTTGAGTTTGAACAGGCTAAAAAGCTTAAAATTTTGAATAGCACGAGAGCGTGTGATGTCCCATTCTTGTATCAGATTCAACGCCACGTACATCACCTTTTCAAGCTTAGCTCCTGTATGCTACAATTTTTATTTAATCATTTTAGGGCCTCTTTGATCAAAAGGTTTTCATAATATTGTTGGAGGATTCAAATCATTATGAATTTTTTCTACGGTGGTTGTTTGATTTGTAGGATTAAATCCCGTAGGTAATTTTTCTAAGTAAGCACTATATTTCGTTGGAATCTAATATCCACTCAAATCTCATTGTAGAAACCTTTATTTTTCCTGTGATAGAATCAAACAAAGTTTTGTGCATATAAATCATGTAGTTTTAGAGTGGGCATGACATTGCAACGCTGTGGTATTCCTATTTCTACGCTCTTAGAATCATGTGAATGAAAAAGGTTAGTACTTGGCTTGATTTTGAACTTGTTACTAACCTTGGTTTTTCTGGCCACTCACTATGCTACTCGAGAAGTTCCCCCAGCGTGGAGTAGAAGAATACATAGGAGGAATGACATTTTGAAGCATTTCACGCAGAGATCAAGATGTACCACAGCACCGCCGTGGGTAACTATGGATCACGATTCACGAAGAGGACCAGGAGGAAAAATAACGCTGCTAAGTACACTTTTTAAACTGCAATTACCGCGAAGCAACACGGAGAGAGAGAGAGCACAGGACTGCCGTCTGCTGGTACACATTTTCACACTGGTTCAGCTTAGCAACTTGCCGTACCATAGGTACAACTAAACCAAAAGGGTTTTCATCGATCCAAAGCGAGGATCACATGGATCGTCTAGGGCTCTGTGGGAACAAGAGTCCATCAACATCACACGCTGTTTCGGCTTTTGACCACCCGTTTTGCCCCGCCCGGGCAGCTTTGAGGCTTTGACGCGCGCCCCGGCCAGCACTGTCGCTGCTGCTTCGGGAACGTTGCCTTTTCACACGTTATAGCAGCAGCAAATGGTCGTTTAGCTTTTCCTTGCAAACGATCCCATAAGAGTATCTGCAATTGGATTGGGCAAAATCTGACGTCCGTGGACATAGCACGGAGAACCCCAAAAGTGTGTCCTCCAACCACAAACCGCATAGAACCCTCAAATCCATGCACGTACATCACACGATTATGCACTTCGATAAGATTATTCAAAGTACATAAAATACTTAATATCTATTTCGGTCCTCGACATTGGGTAGTCTCAAATATTTCGGTCATACACTTTCACCACATTGTATGCAAATTTGATCATAGCCTCAATACATGTGCTATTTCCCATCCAAACACTTCCGCGGCTTTACCATAGGCCAGTATCTTCAAAAGGTGGTGCATTTCTGCATATGAGAGAATGAAAGTTGTCTGCAACAATCATTTTTCAACGAGAAGTAGTCATCAAACTTCGTCAGTTCTCCTATATGCGTCGGAACAAACTTGAGCCCGGAAGATGCTGGAAAAAAAACCTCGTGGAAGACCGGATCGGGGTGAAGTAGTCGTTGTAGAGATCATGAACGCTCTTGATCAGATCACGGGGCATAGTTATCCTGCCCTTTATCGATCCCCTGAATTTGAGGACAAGCTCCTCCTTCCTCTCCACTTATTTAAGGATTCTCGTCATCGCGGTTATCTCCTCATCTTTCGTCGTCCTCATCGATCTCACAATCATCCTCATCCTCGATGAACTCGTTGTATATGAAGTCATCTACTAGCCCATACTCATCATCCGATGAATCCATGCTTAAAGATTAGCTAAAAAATTACAAACCCGTCCCCACAAAGAACTTTCATATTATGCAGGTTATCCACATGGAGGTCCATTGGATTTAGCTTTGGGCATTCCTACTGCCCTCGGACCAGAGGGATCTTATGGCTACCGGCTGTACTCGGCAAGCAGAACTCGGTATGAGAGTTTACGCTTGTCTGACCGTTTGTGCTGACTTCAGGGTGGCGGGTTTGGTGCAATTTTTTTGTCCGGACATCCGATGGGCAAACGAGGGGACTGGTTGGAGATGGTCTAGTTGACATTCCCCTTGAGCTAGTACCATGGACCATGAGCTATAGCCCGGCCGTTCGCTGCAAGAAAGCTCTCGTTTACATGGAGCTGAGTCAGGTGACCAATTAGGACACGTCGTCACCGCCTTCCTTTCACCCGAGGACGGCGCACGCCGCCGTGTCTGTCCGTACGGCTAGGGCGGATAAAATGATGGAAGAGAAGACTTAAATAACGGCGGGAGTCGGTGAGAAACGGAGACGACACACGTACGTGCTGGGCAGTGGAGGCTTTGGCCGATCGAGGAAGGCGCGCGTGCGGCTTGCCGGCTTGGTGAAGCGCGCGCCATGGAGACCAAGGGAGGTGGCGGCGTGGCCGAGCCTCGGCTAGAGCCAGATAGCCCTCGACACGAGGCCGGCCTGGCGCTCGCCGACGCCGGCGCCATCGAGATCCTTCTCCCTCGTGGATCGCCCCGATAGATGCTGATGCTGCTTGCCGTCTCGTTGTTCGCCTCCGTCCCCGCCCGTGGTCACGGAACCTGGCCGCCTGGGGTGTTGCGAAGTTGGAAAACGAGGGCACACGGTCGTTTGGGGCATGGTGGTGCTGACGGTCGTTTTGGGAATGGTGCTCACGGTCGTTAATGGTTCTTGATTAGGGGCTCTTTGATTTAAAGTATTTGCATAGAAATTTTGGAGAAGTCAAGTTTTTAGGATTTTTTGGTTGTTTGATTTGTATGATAAAATCTCATAGTATGTTTTCTAAGTAATCCTTTGTACTAGATTCTATAGAAAATCTAACATCCACTAATAACTCTTTTTCAAAATCCTTTGCTTTTGAGAACTTGTCTGTGACAAGATGGTTAGGAGGGTGGTTGTATCCCCAGCTCACCAGAGTTCAAACCCCAGGTTTGACGCTGCTGTTTCTCATTTAGGCGGAATATTCTTCAGTGGGAGGCGACGTTCCCGTCGACAGCGAGGCGCCCGTGGTGACTTCGCCAATCTCAAGACCCAATCCGCCGGCTCAGTCTCTCGGAGGTGCTCATTGGGGTAGGGTGTGCGTGTGTGCGTTCATAGGGGTGAGTGTACGTGCGTGTATGTGAGCGTCTGCGTTGTACTGTGTTTCGCAAAAAAAAAAAATCCTTTGCTTTTCCCGTTGTGGAATCAAACAAACTTTTAGGCCTCCTTTGATTCACAGGATATCCTAAGGAATTATGTAGGATTTAGACCCTGTGAAAATTTTCCTTTCAAGTGTGTTTGATTCACAGGATTTTATCTCACAGGAACTATTCCTATAGGAATTGGGTAGTGTATTTTCAAGGGAAAACAAATATGAGCTTGGACTTCATGGAAAAATCCTATGTCTTGTTCCTACGTGTGTGGGATTCCAGTGTACATGGCACTTCAATCCTACAGAATCCCTATTCATTCATATTTCCTACACTTCGATTCAAAGGAGACCTTAAAATATAGGACTTCCTACAGGATTGAATATATGCATGCTATTGCAATTCTGTTGTTTTCCTATTCCTGCACATTTAGAATCCTGCGAATCGAAGAGAGACACTTAGAGTTTTTTCTGTGCAAGAATGGTTAGCGATTGGAGGTAAGACTCTCACAGTGTCACCTTGATTTTTTTTTTTGATGGATTCACGGTCTCTTCTTCATGCTTCAGGCAGCTAGCTTTTTTTTTTTAGGGAAAACACGCTCTTTATTAATCAGTATAAATGTTTGTATGTGTAGAATTATGAGATTGTGAAATATGATGGATGTATTATTGAGCCTCATGGGCGAGTATATATAGGCGTATAAGGGACCGACTTAGAGTACAATACAAGTTAGGCATCATACGGAAACAGATCCTATCTCTATCTATACTACCATAACCGACCTATACGTTATACTCTAACATCCCCCGCAGTCGTAGCGGTAGCGTCGTGAACAACAGGAGCGTCACGGACGGTCAGACTGGAGAAAAACCGAGGTAGAGTTCAGTGGGCTGACATCCCCCCGCAGTAGGAGCGGGAACGTCGTGGACGGTGTCGCGGCGCAGATGCTTGGACTGTAGAGGAAGCTGATGAGTGCTCAAGCGAAGTGGTAGCCCTTGTTGCCGATGTCGAGAGAGCCGAGAGCATTAGGCGGTGCAGCCTTGGTCGTGGTAACCGTGCGAAGAGTCACCGTGGTCGATGTCGTGGTCAGGTTGCCGGTGTCGAGGTAGACGTAGAAGAAGCAACGGGCGCATAGTGCGCGTGAAGAGTGACGGAGACGCGTCGACACAGTCGTCGAGGATGCCGATGCAGAAGACGACGCAGTACGAGCCATCGAGGACGAAGTGTGGCCATTGTATTGCCGGAACAAGGCGCACGTCGGGGACGAACGCATACTCTGGCTTTGGCAGAGCCGAGTACGCATAAAAGAAGTCGGTGACGCGGTCGAGGCAGCCGTAGAGGAGGGAGTCGATGCCGAAGACGTTGTCGAAGCCGATGTAGGCGAGGTGCCGACCCGGGCTTGCCAAACCCGGGGACACGTCGGGCACGAAGGCACGCACCAGTGTTGCCAGTACCGTGCATGCGGGGGCAGGGACCAACGTGAACCATACGCCAGCGTCAGAGGGACTAGCAGAGGAGGCCTCCTGAACGGTTGCGGGTCACAGAGCGACGTAGAGGGAGAGATGTCGATGCAGTCCGCGGTTGTCGGAGTAGACGTAGTAGTGGACGGGGATGATGACGCTGGCGACGAGGTTGTGGTGGACGAAGACGTAGAACGCGGCGAAGGCAGCGCCGGCCTGGAGTGGCCATGCTGGACGCCTGGAAAAGGGGTGGTCGGCGGGACCTGCGACGGCCTGAAGTAGTAGCCATGCAGGTTACCTGTAGAGCTGCGGCGACGTTACTCGAAGTTGGCGAGGAAGAACGCGACGGCTTCACGAAGACCATGCGTGGACGGTGACGTTCCCGCGCCTAGGGAGGTGGCGCGGCGCATACCACGTAGAAGTCAACACGTGGGGACGACGGAGTGGACCGCGTGTCGCGGCGCTACGACCCGAAGGGGCGACACAGCAACAACACGCGGGTCGGCACGATGGCGGGTGTCGCCAGCCGCGTATACGCCTGGGAAGGCGCGTTGGCAGCCGACAACATTGACCAATGGTGGCGGCACGACGGCCCGAAGGGCGACGCGGCAGTAGGCTGTAGCTCGATCGGTGGTAGTCGCGTGCTCGAGGACGTGCTTGGCGTAGACACGCGTGATCGGTTGATCAGACCGACTAGCGATGTACGAGCCATAGCGAGGATGACGACGCGTGGATCGAAGTCGACGGCAACGTTGTCGTTGAAGTCCCGGTTGATGACGGCGAAAACGAACCGGCGATGGAGACCGTGCAGGCGAGGAAAGCCGGTGGCGACGTGTCGAGCCGTCCCTTGGAGTAGGCCGGCGAGTCGGCCGCGATAGCCGGCTGTCGAGGAGTGGACCGGTGCAGGTCGATGCCGTTGTCGGAGTAGAGGCGCGAGAAGACGACGGGCGGTGGGCGACGCAAACCGATCTTAGATCGGAAAACCAAAAAAGAAATGCCGATAAAAAACGACCGGCGAGAGAGAGAAAAACCGGATCAAGAGACCGGGAAAAAAGACTTTAGGGCAGCCGATCAAGACGAACGGCGGACGAACCCTAGGTACGGGCGGCGCGGCCCCCGAGAGAGATCATGGAGATCGATCTCCCCAGGGGCGGCGCAGTGCGGAAGCGGTGGCTAGGTCAGAGATCGTGCCGCTCTGATACCATGTAGAATTATGAGATTGCGGAATATGATGGATGTATTATTGAGCCTCATGGACGAGTATATATAGGCGTACAAAGGACCGACTTGGAGTACAAGACAAGTTAGGCATCATACGGAAACAGATCCTATCTCTATCTATACTACCATAACCGACCTATACGTTATACTCTAACAATATGTACAGAGGATAAATCATGGGCAGAACCCAGCCACAAATGTCTAACTACTCCTAAGGAAAGACCATGTTTAGCGAGATTATGGGCTTCAAATTTGTGCTTCTGCTTTCATGAATAACTCGACAGGACAAGAACGCCCCCATTCTTCTCTGTACTTCTCTGATGATAGGTCCGTTTAAACCCAACGAATCGCTGTTGATGGCATCCACGACAGCTTTGCAGTCAGAATCAAGATGGATCCTTGATACTGTCAAGTCCTGCGCCAGGGATAGCCCTTCTCGACATGCTAGGGATTCAAAGACTTCAGGATCAGTGACACCATGCACCACCAACACAGATGAGCCAGGATAAACCCCATTGGCATCCCTACGGATTGCTTTCAGGCAGCTAGCTGGGTTGTGTTTTTTTTGCTTTCGCTTTTGAGGGGAGGCCGCTGGGCTGGTTAGTCAAACTGGCAACGTCCAAAATAGGTTGCCGCTAGTCTACGATAGTGAGGTTGGGCTAACATTTCTAGTTGTTCTGGTCGTTTCCCTTTGGGCTGAGAGTTAGGAGCCCTCTACCTTTTTTTCTCTTTCTAACCTGGCCCTAATAAGGACCTCTAGAGACCGTGGGATTTCTAAAACATAATACTAATATGGACAATTTTTTTCTCGAAATAGAGGTTGAGACCCATGAAGTTCTCCAAAAGTATGAAAGGCTGGAGGGCTTTGTACCAACCATTCTAGTGTGGTTGGATTCTGTTCAACAGCCCAAGGACTTTCCGCACATTTTTTGTTCTTTCCACTGCTTGAAGTGATTGCGACAACTATGAAGAAACGACGAATCCCAACTACGGATATATAAGCCTCTCCAGTCAAAGGATGCACAAAAACTTTTTTATTAGATTATTCAACAAAACCTTACAAGAGTAATATAAAGATTAACCTGAATCCACCAAGCTAGCGACAACTCGCTACACCTACAAGACTGATGAACGGGGTGGCTATGAATAGGGCCATGTGGCCTGACATCACACCTACGCACATCATCTAGAAACCGAAGGCCTCACCAAGCCGCCCGTCAGCGAGCAAGGGGCCCAACCAGTTCAGCAAACCCCCAGCGCGCACCGACCTACACGCTCTAGAAGTTGCCGCCGCCGCCTTCCACTAACCCATCTTCAGGATAGGGATCAAGGCATTCACCTCGCGAGGCCTGCCGTCGAGGCTGCCACGACCCCAGACACAGCTCCTCCACTCCGTGCGTGACCAACATCACGTCACCTACGTCAAGGCCCCACTGCACCATGTCGCCGAGACTCGTCGTCGCTGATGCACTAGAAGTGCACCGCCCCACCTTCAGACCACTCCAGTTAGTATGAGCTCCAAAAACGCTGCCCTCAAGAGGGAGAACGGCAGAGGAAGTGTCACCAACGTCCGATCTGGAAAGCCCGGATGAAGGATTTCTCCGGAGTATCCCGAGCAAAGAAACTACAGCTGCGAAAACGATGCCTTTGCCAGGAATGACGACAAGATGTGCCACCGTCGCCCGCCTCGGATTTCACTTGCAACCGCGCAAGTCCAAGCCCGACACTAAATGGACCATGATGCAGCCGCCACCGACTGATGTGCAGAACGGATCGGAGGTGCCAGAGTCGATCGAGCCCCTAAGGACCCAGATCGGGCCCAACAGCCCCACCGCCGCACAATTTGTCGCCGCCGCCGCAAGCCAACCACCTCTCTTGCCGATCGGAGAGCCCAGATCGCCGTCCGCCTCGTCGCCGTAAAAAAATAATATGGCAAATAAGATGTTTATCTTCCTCTGCGTTGAGCACATTTTTGGAGCATGTTGGCGACGCATATATCTATTAAGTTTGGTGTTGTTTGAATCAGTGGTTTGAGAACACCAATTTGATTATCAAAGGGGACGCAAACTGTGCTATCTATGTTTTGTTGTTTACTTCTCTTTCATGGTTGTTCTTGTTAGTGTTGTTGTTGCCAGTAGGTAACATGATAAAATGTCTTGTAAATCTTTAGAAGATTTTAGAAAAGAGACTTTGTACCCAGATATTGTTGATAGTGGAACTTGCGTGGATCGATTAGTTCACATCCGTGGTTTTTCCTTAAGTTGAGGAGATTTCTCCACATAAATTCGTGTGTGCATGTGATTGTGTTTCTATTCCGCTGCATATCTATTGGTTGAGCTTATCCTCAAAATTTTCTACGGGCTTGTTCATTTACCCCCCTCACATAACTTTGTAGTCAAAGTTTTTTTTGTCATAGTTAAAAGTAAATAACTACAACCTTGGTATGGAGTCATGAAATACTCAGTGGATTATAAAGTCATAAAGGTATCTACTATAAACATCACTACTTCACTAGGACCTACCTCTAAGTCTCTAACGTTGACTAACACAATTTGAACTCACTGCACGTCGTTGCTATGCTTGAGCTACAGGATGATGACGGTGGTTTTCTGTACTCTTTGGTCATGACGATGAGACATAATTACAAGGTTACAGCAATTTAAACTACGCATAAAGCGTGACAGGTTTGAAATGATCGTGCTTGATTTTATTCTCATCTCAACTTGGCCACCCTGTTGTTGTATCTCGCCCATGACGCATACACAACCTCCGGTACCTTCCTATTGGCCAAGGATGACATCACCTTGGCCTTGGTCACCTTCTTGACAAGAAGCCGCCATGTCTTGTCCGCTTTGTTCGCCTGCGCCTTGCCCTTGAAATGGCTGCAAAAATCAACCAACCACAATGAAACGTGAGTTCCCACACTCGAACCCTACGGTATCACCATCATATGTAAATAAAATCATAAGTATTGGCATGCGTCGTTTGGATTGGTCGTGTGCATTTTGATTAAGATTTTTGGCCATCGAAGTCATTTTCATGGAACAGAATGAAAACGAGGCTCAGTTTGTCTGTACGAAGAAATGAATTCCTATCACCGAAAGGGCATCGATTTTCGACAGCCTGGTTCTTGGTTACTTTTGTTTTTGCGATTTTGTTTCTTGGTTACTGATGATCAAGCGACGTTTTTTCAGATGTGTTCTTTTTAATTTGTTTTGTCTTCTCACCTGCAAAGCGGCACACGGCAGGTCTGGTCCGGTCGGTCGCAGACGGAGGCGTGGAGGCGGAAGAGCTGCAGCATGCGCTTGCACCGCGCGCAGCGCCGGTGCCACCTTCTTCGCGCACGTCGAGAAGTGACGCATCAGGAGCTGCAAGCCCCGGCATGTGCAACCAACCGTCGCGCACGCCGCGTCCGCGCAGACGGAGGCGCCGTCGCCGGGGAAGATGTGCTCAAGTGTGGTCATGGCCTCGCCGAGCTGCCGGCACGCCTCCTGCGCGGCCTTCTCCCGCGCCCACCGCTCCTTCCGCTGGTCGGCGTCCTCGAGGAGCTTGAGTAGATCGCTCTGGAGTGCGGTGTCGTATCGGCGGGCGAACCGCCATCCTTCGGACAGCTCCACGGACCGGAAGTCCTTTGCCGCGAGCCGCGAGCATCGGAGGTAAAGTCGTGGCGCGTCGCAGAGCCTTGCGAGCTTCAGCATGTCCATGGCGCGATCCGGCGTGAGCCGTGCCGACACGGCCGCCTCCGCCGCGCGCTTCACCCACGCCACCCGGTACGCGTGCGCCAGCGCCAGTAGCTGCGCCCCGTGCGCGCCTACCATCTCGTCGTCCACGGGCGCTACCTTGGATGAGTAGAGGAGATGGAGGAAGGCCAGGACGGCGTCGTAGGAGACGCCGAGGACGCGGATGGTGCACTCGGCGCCCCACCCGCGCCGCGCCCTGTCGATCATCCGCTCCAGCACCGGCGACGCCGAGGCCTGCAGGGTTTACGCCAGGTTCCAATTAGCCAACGATTCAGCAGCAAAGCAGGCAAGAACCTGACCCATAATTCACCGGCAAACTCTCGCTTACAAGGACGTAGGAATGCGCGGCGATGGTCTGCCCGTCCGACGTGACGATCCGCACGTCCGCCGCCGACGCCCGGAGCGCACCGAAATCGGCGCACAACTTCATTGATCCCTTCTGCAGCGCTCTTAGTGGAAAAGCCTCACTATTCTCCTGGCTGACAAGACGATCGAACTCCTGGTCTCGTAAGAAACGAACTCTCGTAGAAGAGGAATGGGGGAGCAGGGAGATGGATGAAGACGCCCGGATTCAGCGAAAGCTATATAATGCCGTTGAGAACGGAAGCCGACGCCGTACGCCGCACACACAGCTACACGCGGGCTGGAACTGACGGCAAGCGGCGCCCGTTGTATTTTTGGACGGAAGCCGGTCGCCGTTGTTTTTGAAACCGGGCAAGAGGCTTGAAGAAGTGAATTTGCCGGTTTATAAGGAAAACTGGCCGAAAACCGGATACAACAACACAACACACCACGCCGGCCCGAGGCCACGCTCCACACTCAGTCGACGGCCTAACCGCCCAAGCGGCCAAGGCCGACACCCCTCAACGCCACAGCGGAGGCCCTCAACGCAACAGCGGAGGCGAAATCCGGAGCCGCCGCTCCGACATCCACGCTGGCCACGGGCCACGCTCCACACAGGTCGACGACGAAACCGCCCAAGCAGGAAAGGTCGACACCCACACACCTCAACGCGACGCAGCGGAGGCGAGATCGGAGCCGCCGCTCCGACATCCACGCCGGCCCCAGGGCCACGCACCACCTACCGAAGACGAGAAGATCGTCGCGCTGGCCACCAAACATCCACGGGTCCCTCTGGCCGGCGAAACATCCAAGACGAGGCCCCAAGGGGAAAACGACGCCGAAGCGCCGCCCTCACCCGATCCACGGAGGATCTGGGGTTTCCCCCGAAAGTTTCCGGACGGAGGAGAGGGAGCACCGCCACGACGACGCCTACAAGTAGGAAGTGGCGCCCGGGAGCGTCACTGTCGCGTGACCTGGTCGACGACCAAGGCAAGGTTTTCACCCGGCGGTCTCCGTCCGCCCGCCCACAAGGGAACCGACCAGCCCACCAACGCAGACCCGCACGCAGACACCGTCAGCCCCGCGCGCCCGACGGTCCACGGCCACCAAACAGAGCTAGACGCCGGGGTCTAGGTCCATCTCGCGCTGAGCCACCTCCTAGCTCAGCTCGACGCCACCACCAAGTCCGGAGCCGCCGCCCCGACGTCGAAGTGCTGCAGGACAGCCACACGCCCAGCCGCACAAGTGCCGCTGCCCTCGAAGCCAACGCGACGTGTCGGCCAAGAGAAACCAGACGGGGAGCCTCTACCCCCGTCGACGGCGCTGCAGTTCCCTCGAGCACCACCGCACAGCAGCAGCCAGCCCCGTGCGGCACCACAGCGGTGCGATGCACGCGAGGCTGCCGAGAGCAGCGGCCCGCCGAGCCCATCGGGGCCTAGAACGGGCCCTGGCCGATCCACCGGCAGCCGCGCTGGAGGTCGCCGCCACCACCTGCTGCACCCACCCCGTCCACGTCGCCGTCGAGCCGTGCCGAGCACGCCGCCGAAGCACCGCCGCCGCCGCACCACATCGCCGCCGCCGCGGCAGAACGGGGGCCGCATCGCGTCCACCGCGAGCTCGCCCCGCGCCGCCCTTGAGGAGGCCAGGGGCGCCGCCACCGTGGCCAGGCCGGCGGCAGCGGCCGTTGTGAGCGTGATGTTGGCTTGATGATCAGGTGGCTCGAACAGAAGAGGAGGATCCGACTCAGCGATCTGATCGAGGAAGGCCCCACCAGCAGTGTTAGCGGCTGTTGCTTCTCCAGGCTGGGCCTACCGCCTACGGCGGTGTTTATCTGGACACGTGTGGCTCGGTGGGATATACACGAGGAAATATTTGCGTCCCGCCCTTTTGCTCCTGCCCGTTTCATTGGATATTTTGGATGCATATCCAAACGCGGCTAGAAGTTATTAATTCTTTTGTAAAATTTTCCTCTTGTTTGAGATGGGATTGCTTATCCTTATAAGTTAAAATACACTTGCATGGTCGAGGAAACATTTGCGTCCCGCCCTTTTGCTCCTGCCTGTTTTATTGGATGCAATGCATATCCAAAAACGCGGCTTTTTTTTCCACCAAGCAAGGCATCCTTTACAAGTTTTTAATTCTTTTCTAAGCCTTACCTCTTTTTTGGGATGAGATTGTTTATCCTTAAGTTAAAATACACTTGCATGGTCAAGTAGAACTTTTTAACTATATATAAAATGCACCACATAATTGATTTTCTGTCAAAATTATTGCTTATCAAATCCGGTTTCGCCCTTTTGGTCTTTCGTGGATGTTTTTGTTGATTCCTCTTCACACATAGTGGAATAAGAAACCCTAACCTCTTGACAGGTAGACTCGAACTAAACTAAAGAAACTACCTTGATCTCGGTAGACTGAACACCCACACAAATCTCGATTGACAGAGATATACTGTCATCACCATCTCTTTGGACATACATGTGTGAAATAAATGGACTAGACTGAAATCATAGTGACATCGCATGATCTTAGGCAAACGATGGGTTACCGGATCTACGACCTCGCTAACGCAAGAAGAGAGACTTCAAATTTTTATTATGTTGTTACCAAGAGATTTGGACTTTTGCCTCAGAGCATACTTATATTGTCTTAAGTCAAAACTAATAATGTTTGATCAAGTAATTTAAAAATATATCTACATCTGCAGTAATAAATGGATATATATTATGAATAGTATTTTATAGATACAATGACATTGAGTTGGCCAAGAACCCTTTTTTTCCCCAAGAACTTGGTAGTTCGAATTAAGATAATAGAAAGTCACATGGTATTGTTGGAGGAAGTATATTTCTTGAACAAAGAAAAAATTGTTTTAAAAAATAAAACATAGAAGAGTTTTATCTCATAATATGCAAAATAAATTAAAGTAGAGGGAATAAGGAATTGCCAATCCTTCTAGAAGATACCGATGGTGGTCGCAATGCATAGAAGAGGGAAGATGTGATTTTGCTAGAGGTAGAGCTTCGAAGACAATCATAAGAGAAATATTGTCCACGTCCCATCGAACACAAAAATTTGACCAAAAGTTGTTTTTAATTATTCTACTTTACTAGGACGCAACGGGCAAATGCACGAGCGGACACAACACAATCCATTTAGACCCACCTCCCATAAAAATGGTGATTGTGATCCTGAAGAAACAAACTGACGGCTAGAATGCGTCACATGACATATTTTCTGCTTTTGTCATGTTCAAAAGACAACCAAGCCGAAGTCAGCTCGAGAACGATGTGGCTTTTATCATAAACATAGTCGTTCGTTAGATTTGTTACTGTGGGTAGTTACTACAAGACTCAAACTAGTGACGTGTGTAACGAGGTCTTACTTATTAAAACATAGTTAAACTTGTTGAAGTACGAAAATAAACAAGACAAATGAAGAGAAGGAATGATTCTCTTATTCCAGTTCAATGTAGGAACTGGCATCCTCCCATACAACTAATCACATATGTTTATTTTTCTACACGCTCCCTCGATCAATTCATCATGTGTACATTGCAAACCTGTGTGAGAAACCACCAGGAAAAACTCTTAAAAGTAAAAGAAGTATGAACGATATGAAGATCATCAACTTAAAGATTGTCTCGTACCAATTCTATGAATCTTATTCTGGAATATAAACGTTGGTGAAGACATGGTAAATATCACAATAATTTGTTTGGAAATATCCTCTTACATTTCTAAAATTCATGAGGATAAATATAAAACTAAGCAATACAAGTGACATTATCTTGATAGAAAATGGTAGGTGATTCTGGTGAATCTCCACATCATTTCAGATGTAGCCAAAATTTTGCGAAGCCAAACACTTCTTTGATGCTTGAAATAATTACCGCATAATGGCTTGTAGAGTCTATTCTTAAGGTTTTCCTCAGAACACCCTTCTAGTAAATCTAGTCTTTGATATGGCATAGTTGAATCGGATAAATGGTTGTTTTCATTATATAACAACTTGGTCCCATCTTGATTTTCCCGAGGGAAATAATCTTTGTTATATCGGAGGATATTCGTTTAAACAACCATTATACCATTTGTTGGGGGACTTGCCCCCATAATAAATTGCCAGTAAATTTTCTTTGGAGGTTTGGTAGCAAATATAATGTCAAGTCTGGCGTATTTTGAACTTCATTTCCATCTAGCACTTCACCATCTCCAGTGTCTGAAATGATTTGTATTCCATGTCAGGTATAAAACAATAGGATAAAAATGACACGTGGGGCCTAGTGCCAGACAGTGTCAGTGAGAGTCAGGATTATCATTTTCCCGTTGCACAAAACAAGTCTAGGGTTAAGATCACAAGTTCAAAGTACCAACTTCCAGAATTTAAATCTCGGGTTCGATTTAGGTAATCTTTACAAGTTATTTTTTCTTTTGTATGCCCGGGGTAGATGGACCCGAATAGTGGGAGTTGGCATCGACGAGTCTTCCACTCTGTCTATATTATGGGCTCCAGCTAGAGCTAGCTATATGTTCATAAGTAAGATCTGACAACCGTACAAGCTATCTCTACTATATAATACGAGTAGTGTTTCTTCCTTCGTCCGTGTGTGGTACGTCGTACGTCGCTAGCGTTTCCTTGTTTGGTTTCGTACGTCGTGTCCTATCCCCGATCGATCGCTGGGTCAGGACATCCTTTCGTATGTGTGACTGGTTTTCCCGATCGATCGGGACTCGGTTTGGGAGTTTAGAAGGGGTACAAGGAGGATTCGATCGAATAGGTGCGCCCTAGCAATTCCACCGTGCCGCGAACCTCTCTATATCTTGTAGCCCTCGACACGAAAATCTTAGGCGGCTGACTCGATTGAGTCGCTCTCTAGATCCGTAGAAGGTTGATCACGGCAATACTAATCGGAGGAAGCTGGCCGACCTGCCACTGCGACAATCCAACCTCTTCTAGATGCTCTCGGCGTCGAGTCTTGCAAGGAGATCCTTCCCTACGGCCGGCCCGGCAACAGCAACACGGAATTCGCTCACGCCATTGCGTCCAAGGATCCAATCCGCCATGGCCGGCCAGAGCGAGGATTAGCGCAGGCAGAGAAGAGGACGTTGTCCAACTGCGAGAAGTCGTACAGCTACGTGGAGCGCCGCTTCGCGTCAAAGCTTCTCACGCTCATGGACGGTCTACGGCCGCGCGCGCCGGACATGGTCACGGCAGTCCGGCACCACCAACAGCCCAGACGTGGTGTTCCGGATGTCGGTCGCAAAGCTTTGGCTAGATCAGATGGCGCCGGCTTTAGATTCATTCATTGGGCGGCTAATGAAAGTGGACGATAAGATGGTACAAAAAGAAGCAGAGAGTACGAGAGAGGCGCTGCTTGAAAGTTGAAAGAGTAATCCCATGATGCCGGGAATCGTAGCTACAGTCTGCTTCCTGTCATATATAGTGCAGACGTAGCTAGAGGTTCAAGTCTGAAGATGAGCTTCAGATAGAAAAATAAACTCGCAAAATATACTACCATCGACTGCACGAGTCGCCTTCGGCAGCTTTACGCGGGGCATATTTCAGAGGACGTGCGCGCCTTCATCAATATATAGCACCTCTCCTCTGCGCGTGAGTTGTTGTAGGTGTGAGTTCATGTTCCATGGACCACGGTGGTTTCAGTATTGCAGCTTGTGTGTTTGATGATATGCTAAAACTACATCTGTATTCTAGGTCTGATCATGGCACACTGGATGCTCATCAACAACTGCAGCGACGTTGTGGAGCTGAAGTTATCCGCGATTCTGAAAGGACTAGAATTGGCCAAGGATCACAGCAGGAATACATGTTCTATTGTTTCTGACTGTTACAATGTAGTTCTGAAGGCGAACCGGCCGACAATTGAGTATATACGAGGGCATCAAGTGGTATATGCCGAACATAATTGGGGTGGGGACGACAGGGAAAACGGGGGTTCACATCGCTCCCATGAGATTCCTCCAAGGAGCATCGGCGGCGCAATGGCAGTCCTGTCTCGTCATTCTTGCCGATTTCATTCCGGGCTTCATTGATTTTTTCCAGGGGATTGGTGGAAAAATTTGGGTACAATCTATACTATAATAGAGAATCAAGTGCGAGTTTTGTTTGCTCCCGACCAAAATATTTTATGGATCCGACAGATAGGTCAGCTTTGTCCGACAAACCAAACGGGTCCTAGGTTGACATTTTAATCCCCCGTTGCAACGCACGGGCATGATTGCTAGTTTTTCCTAATACTTCGATCCAAGATATATTTTTGTGATAGCACGATTGTGGCAGGCAACAGCTATATGTCGTAGCAAACATTTTAACCCCCTGGGCGAGAGAAACTGTAACAACAAACCTGAAATGGGTAGTGGAAAAATCGCTTGTCATGAGTGTTTTTTTTTAACTTAAAAATAACTTTAGATAAACTTTTCTCCATGGAAGACGATCGCTGGCCTGGTGACCGATGACGTTGAGGTGAGGTTGAAATATCGTTGGCCGCATGCCCCACACCAGAACAGGGTCAGGGCGTCAGTGGATCGTAATATGGGCGGTCTTTCTGAAACTGAAAATCAAAGGATGTTTTCAAACTGAAGATCGATTTTTTTTTCCAGTTTGGAGACGGTTGTGTTTGCAAACTAAAGACTAGGGAACTTGTTCACTGTGGCACATAGTCATATAGACACAAATCATGGATCTGTGACGCTCTTCCATTCCGTCGTTCAAATGCAGCCTATCTACAACATTTAAGATCAGCTGCAGAAGATCTGCACCAGTATAATTAACCACATCGCAAGCCACAAGCGATGAACTAATAGACATTTCCTGAATATTGGAGCCTCATTTACTAAGTATACTATCACTAGAACTAAGAGATACAACCTGAACGCGCTACGTATACCCTCGTTGCTACCGACAAATTAGGCTTAAACTAACACGTACGACGATGGCAAAATGGCTTTGCTCATCTCAATTTGGCCATTCTGGCGTTGTACTATGACGCGGCCACGACCTCCGGTACCTTCCTATTGGCCAAAGACGACATCACCTTCGCCCTAGTGACTTTCTTGACGAGGAGCCGCCATGTCTTGTCCGCTTTCGTCTCTTGTGCCTTGGCCTTGAAATGGCTGCAAAAAATTAACAATGAAACGTGAGTTTGCAGTCATCCGATGTAACATCATATGTAAGTAAAATCTACATTATGTGTATGCGTCGATCGGATTTGTCTTTTGCATTTGCATTTGCATTTGGATGTAGATTTTTTTTTCAGTACTGGTTGCCATGGCCGTCGAAGTCATTTTCATGGAAAAGGATGAAAGCTACCTCCATTTCACAGTGCGAGAAGATGATCTGTTTGGTGGAAAAGGGCATGGATCTCGTCAGCCTGGTTCTTGGTTTGCTGATCTAGCGACATTTTTCTCAGATGTGAAAATGCGATTCTTTGTTGCTGTGTTTTTCTCACCTGCACAATGGCACACGGCAGGTCTGATCCGTCCGGTCGCAGACGGAGGCGTGGAGCCGGAAGAGCTGCAGCATGCGCTTGCACCTTGCACAGCCGCCGGGCGCCACCTTCTTCGCGCACGCCGCGTAGTGCCGCATCAGGAGCGCAGGCCCCGGCAGGTGCAGCCCGCCCTGGCGCACGGCGTGTCGGCGCAGGCGGCGCCGTCATCGTCGCCGGAGAAGATGTGCTCGAGGGAGTCCATGGCGTCGCCGAGCTGCCGGCACGCCTCCTGCGCGGCCTTCTCGCGCGCCCACTGGTGCCTCCGCTGGTCGGCGACCTCCATCAGCTTGAGGAGCTCGAGCTCCATTGCCGGATCGTGGCGGCGGGCGAAGCGCCACCCTTCCGAGAGCTCGACGGCGGCGAAGTCCTTGTCCGCGAGCCGCGCGCACCGCAGGTAGAGCCTCGGCGCGTCGCAGAGCCTGGCCAGCTTCAGCATGTCCACCGCGCGGTCCGGCGTGAGCCGCGCCGACACGGAGGCCTCTGCGGCCCGCTTCAGCCACCCCACCCGGTACGCGTGCGCCAGCGCCAGCAGCTGCGCCCCGTGCGCGCCGACCACCTCCTCGTCACCGGGCGCCACCTTGGAGCAGTAGAGGAAGTGGATGAAGGCGTGGACGGCGTCGGAGGAGACGCCGAGGACGCGGATGGTGCACTCGGCGCCCCACCCGCGCCGCTCCGTGTCGATCATCCGCTCCAGTACCGGCGACGACGAGGCCTGCAGCAGATATCGCCGAGAGATTCCAAATTAGCCAACGATTCAGCAATCAACATTCAGGCAAGATCCCGACCAAATTCAGAGTAGGGACATGATCGGAAGCCGGCTTACAAGAACGTAGGAATGCGCGGCGATGCTCTGCCCGTCGGACGTGACGACCCGCATGTCTGCCGGCGACGCCCGGTAAGAGTCGAAACCCGCGCAGATCGCCATTAATCAACCCCTTGCGTATTTCAAGCAATTAGGCCTGTCGCTAAGTCCCCGAATTGTCCTGATCAACAAGACGAATCGGATGTGTAGCAGAGAGCGAAGAGCCGGAAGAAAAACCAAGAAACAGAGCGGATGAATCTTGTAGCGATGTGGGAGAGGAATGAGAACAGGTCTGGAGCTCACCGACAGCTATATAATGTCGTGGAGAAAGGAAGCCGACGTCATGATATAAGCACAGTGCGTGCACAGCTGCTATAAAGTTTGAACTCAACTGACGGCAGCAGATAACGGCTAGGATTAGTGCGGGTTTATTTTGGACGGAAATGATTAGCGAGGCTGATGAGGATTTTGGCTGGTCGAGGAGGAGGATCTGAGTCAGCGAGCAGATCTCCGTCGGTGGGAACCACCGGCAGTGGGCAATCCAGGTTTTTTTTTTTTTTTTTGAGATTGTGGGCAATCCAGGCTGGGCCAGGAGTTGTGTGCGCCACGAGTTTTGGTGGGAAATCGTATTAGCCGCGTTTGCTTCCTTTTTCGGTGTGGTGTTGCTGACACGGATACACGTTTTAGTTTCGGTCTATTTTATTGGATACATATCCATACACGGTATTGATCGGAAATACTTAATTCCTGTCCTTTTTTGAGAAGTAGGCCTCCGACTTTTTTGCTATGATACATATGCATGTTTTCTACGTATGTGCCAATTTTCAGTGCAAGAAAAAATCGCATTCCAAGCTATATAAAAATAACAAAAAGCTTGACGCAAAAAAGGGAAAATAGTGTGTTGAATCTGCCAAAAATTTCTCTTTTTTGATTAGCCTAAAATATAATGGTGCGAGCCAAATTCTTCATAATTGGATTCGGATGTCCCAGTTCCATAGAAATTTGATCATCCAGTCCAATCTCTTTTTAATCAAGAGCGTAAACGATAACTTTTTCCATGTTTTTCGACGACCATTCATGCAGTTTTAATGTATTCTTCAATTTCTATTTTTACAGCCAAACATGTGTGATTTCTAAGATTTTTTTTCTATTTATGTGTTTCTCAACTATACGATCCAAAGAGGCCTTGGATGTGACTGAGATGGTGGATGGAAGCGACTCAATTGGCCTTAAACGAACCACTTGATCTATCAGCATTCTAGATAGGAATATTATGACCCTAATGTTGTGTGTGTAGCATGGATTTTTTTCAGAAAGGGGATTTTTGGGACCCGTCGAATACGCAAAATTTAAAAATTATTTTAGATTTTCTCGTTCATACTTCATCAAATTTAAACCAATTTCAAAGAAGTTTGAAATTTATTTAAATTTTGTCTGAATATAGTCTTAATTTTTTGTTGATTTTAGGTTGTTAATAATTGCAGGTTGCAGGAACATATAGGGCTAGACTCGTTTCAAAGTTCTTATCGTAACACAAGAGAAATAAAGAATCATCTCAAAAAAGGTTGAGGTGGATGATTTTTTTTTTTTACTAAATGTGCAAACGAAATCTAAGAAAAGGTTTACGAGCAGTTCATTTATACAAATCGTATAAACCACGTGGAAAAGGTTATAGCCACACAAATTTACAAATTACCATACCTTGCCCCCACATGTCCTTTTCAAGATTTACGCAGTTGTCGCACATCTCGCATTCTCGCTGTTGGTGCTATTTATATTAAAAAAAAACTGGCTTGGTGAGACTCACATGGCGTACAAGTTGGCTTCGGCTCAGTGACATAACCACGAAAGCTATGAATTGTTTGAGATATCTACCGTCACAGGAGATGCAGAAGGTGATAAAAAAAATCGGCAAAGTAATATTGTCTACGCTGATAGGCAACCAAATCGTGATGTATGTAATGGTGGGTGGTTCCTGTCTAGATGTATCTTTTGATTGACAGATAAAAAGCGATCGATCGGGCCAAAGCATTGTTTATCTGATATAATACTAGCTAGCCAGTAGCTTTTTTTTCTTTTTCTTGCACCGAGCTAGCCAGTAGCGTTGGTGGTACAGATCGATAGGCGAAGTAGAGTATCAGTCCCTGTCGAAAAACAAAATCGCGATAAGCGAATCAAATCGCAATATCACGCGCGTGGCGGAGTACGGAGAATGACTTTTGTGAGCTGTGGCCGCTAACCACCGACCCGGTGGGGCCCGCGCCATCTTGAGCCAAAGCTATAGGCGGAAGCAGACCCACGGAACGGAACGGAACGGAAACTAACAGGAGCCGTCCCTGATCACGTCCGTGCAGCGGTGGCCATCGATGGAGACAAGTTGCAGCGGTCACCGTCTGATCGATCCGGGGCTGTGATTGGTGCGTTGCCGGCTGACAGATCGACGGCCTCCGTAGACGCCCTGCAGACCGTGCACGTCGGTGTCGCGGCATTTGGATCTCGATCGGTGTGATGAGGACCATGACAGGATGCATGGTACCAACGGCACCGTTAGTTCCTGCAACGATATTTTCTGACTGATTTTTTCTGAATTCCTGGATCGCGATGGGAAAGTTTTGTTTTTACCACACAAGTTGTTGCCCATTTTAATTTGTCAATCTAAAATTTGACTGTTTTTGCCCCCCATTTTTCTCGAAAAATGAAAAGCAAAACAAGATTAAAAAAAGGTGCAAAAACTAAATCAAATTTAACTTTCTTATTCGTATTTGTCACGCATCAAGGTGGCAACGAGGATGGGGATGGCTCGACTATCCACGCCCCAATCTCCGCCAATCCCCTTACCCACAGACTTCGCGGGGACAAAATGGTCCCATCCCCGTCAATAACGGGCACCTGTACCCGTGGGGTCTCCATGAGGATCTTAACAAGACTAAAAGAGGTGAGATTGGAGAGGGCATTGTAATTCAGATAGGTGAAGAAAAATAATTGTGTAGAATATCTAGGTTTTAAGCTATATATTTATAGTACACATGCACATTTTGTCGGGTATCCATGGAGTCCCCACAGGACAAAACATGCACCATCCCCACCCCGCGAGAGTAACAAGTACCCGCACATACAATACCCACGTGTGAATTTGTCCTTCATCCCCGCTCCATGTGGATAAATCACTCTAAAAAACTAGGTAATAACCTAGTGGCAAGTGTCATTGTGGCGCATCCTGTAACCCGAATTCAACCCCCCAATACCACCAAGAACTAGCCCTGGTAGGTTTCATTTTTTTTAAATCCCTGCAGGAGAAAAATAAAATATCAGGAATTATAGTGACAAAATAAATAAAAAAATGGACAAAAACAAGTGGGGCGAAAACAAAACTTTACCGTATTACGACGTGTGCGTCGGAATCACGATCCGTGCCGCTAGCCCTTGTCGTGCGCTTGATGCTGACGAAATGGCCGTACCTTTTTCACATGCCGGCATGCCGCACAGCTGTGATCTCGCTCGCGCGTGGGCCCTCCTTCGTTCCGGTCCTAGTGGCCGTACGACGTTTTGCTGCTTCGCACATGGTGCGTGGCCCTGGCCCTGGGCGGTAGACGTGGTCCCAGATCAGATGGATCTACTACGAGTTGAAGTTAGCATCGAGGACCCTTCCCTCCGTCCAGCTGGAGCAATGCATATGCATCGTCCATTTGTCCTTCCTCGTGCTTTCCTTGCTAGGCATTGTTGCTGCTCCAACATTTTGACTGCGTGACTGGAATGTGAGCACGAGCAATACGTCCAACGGTACGAGAAATGCCGTAGCTTCCTCGTTTCAATAAAATAAATTTAAATACCGTAGCTCCCACTCCGTGTGGTCCGTGTGCATGATGATAGATCATTCCAACTATTAGCGCAAAGTCACACGGTGGGGTCGCAGAATTGGACGGTACCCACCTGTTTGGCCGTTCCGACGCATGGACTATACTAGCACGCTCACCACGAGGAGCAATATACTACTCCTACTAAGAGCATCTTCAACCGGAGCCCCAAAATTCGGCCCCCAAACTGTCCGTGGACACGTCGACTCTCAAAGTTGGGCTCCTACAACCACATATCCCAAAATCTTCTCCCCAAACTCATGCAAGCCATGCAATGTCGATCTGATACATACCGGATCCAAATTACAAAACATAGTGGTCCAAATTCAAATGAAATTAACAAAGTTTAACAAGTTGTCCGATACAAGAATGAGAAGTTATCTCTTCTTCTTCTTCTTCTTCTTCTTCAAGGGGCGGTCCAACGGATCCATCTAGGCCGAGGTCACGGTCGGAGATCCTCTTCTTCATCATGAGGACCCACTTTGCGCTAGGCTCATCCAAGAGGCTAGCGTCTTGGAACATGATTCTTTGTTCCTCCGTGATTCTTGCAAGATTGGCTTTTTCTTGCTCCACCGCAAAGGCATCCGGCATCTTCTTTTGCTCCAATTGGACCTTCATGCAAGCCTCCTCCTTCACCAATTCCAACCTCGCCCTCTCAATGTCCATCCTCTCCTTGAGCCGGCGGTGATCAAACTCAATTCTTTCCCTTTGCAAAGCCAAGAAGGCGTCATACCTCTCGGCCTTCTTCTCCTCTCTATCTTTCTCCAACTTCTTCATGGTTTCATCCTTGTTTGAGAAGATGTCCGTCCAGGTGGTGGAAATCTTTGTGGCGGCGCCTTCACGAGCCACCCGATCCTTCTCCCACCTCCCCCCATCATCATCCTCTTCCGGCCGCTTCCGGCTTCGGATGGCCCATCTTCTTCATCAAGTCCAATTGGGAGAGAAGAGCTTGATCCATCATTGGTCTTCCATTTTTTAGCCGGATTCTTGTGATCATCATATTGGGAGATCCACTTGGGCTTCGCGGTCAACTCTAACCAACAATGTGCCATGGTGAAGGGTTTGCCCTTCGTTTGATGGTACAAAGTGGAGGCCAAACCACACTAGCAAACAAACAAGGGGAAGCAATTACACAAATTGCATGTAATAAAATGAAGAGATGTCAATGAAACAAGTAGAAGCAATTTTTTACATGGGAATTCACGTTGACACCACTTTGATTCCTATTCACCACTTGTGCATGAAAACCACAATACTTGTTCACGCTTTCTTGGATCGAAGCCCACCTATGTTGGAGAGAGCCGGCGTTGCGATCGGACACAATTGGGTGGGGTTGCACATAGCACTTTTGATGATGGAAGTGGGCATGTATCTTGTCCCACAACGGGTGCCCTTTTGCTCGATTCCACATATAGCATCCATGCTTGTGGCTAACCAAGCTCGGCAAAGCAAAACATCCTCAAAAGTTGTGTACGATTGGCCTCTTGGCGTGTACACCTTCTTCGCCTTCGCCTTCTTCGTCGTCGCAGCGTTCGCCGGCTCGTCCTCACCCAAAGTGTAAAAGGGGGAAGTGTGGATGCCGACGGCTCCTGTGATGGCGGATTGATCCCATTTCGGATCAACTCCATCATGGTTTCATCCTAAGCATACTAACAATTACACTACGGACCTAAAATTGACTCGGAACTATGCAATTCGGATAGATATTCATACCCCAAAGTCCACTTGACTTCAGTCGAACAGGTTGTGGGCGTGGTGGCTGTCGGTGAGTGATGCATGTAAAATGCATACATGAACTTTGCACTTTAATTGCTTATATTCCAATCATATTTGCATCATATAAGGGTTATATCAATGTTTTATAATGATTTTTGGGAATATTCATTTATTTCCTATTTTTATGGAATTAACCCTGCACAGGCAGAAAACCCCGTTTTCTTATTTTAATGTTTCAGGGACCCAAACGTCAACGAAATCACCTGGAAATTTACGGGCGTCAATATTTGGAAGGAAGAAGACCTGTGGACGAAGGAAGCTAGCAAGCGGAGGCCCGACGCCCAAACGGGGGTGGCCCACGCGGCCAGGTACTGTGGCCGTGTGGGGCCCACCCGTTTGGCCCTCGTGGCTCCGTTGCCGTCGATCTTCGCTCCACCGACATAGTCTTGACCTAAAAACGCCTATAAAAAAGGTCCCCCGACGTTCTCTGGAAAGAGCGCCGCACAAACACAGAAACACCGAAACGGAGATCAGGAGCTGCAGATTGGAGGGGGAAAACTCCGGCGGGGCGCTGCCGGCGTGGTCTCCATCTTCTCCGTCGACTTCTCCACCGTCTCCATGATGAAGAGGGAGTAGTCCACCTCTGGACTATGGGTTTGTGGAAGTAACTTATGTATCTCTCCTCTCTTGAGCTTCACTAATTAGCACCGTATGAGCTGCTGAACATGATTACGGTCACCGTTGTAATACCTTTGTGGTGGATCTTTATGAGTTAATATATGATTGAGATTGCAATGTTTGTTTCAGTTATGAGTATAGATGCATATTATGTACCCCGTTCTTGTCTACTTGTTTTGATCAAGCATGTTTATGAGAGCGTGTGTGGGGGAACATGTGCATTAGTTGGAGTAACGGGGGGTGGCTAGTGCAGTGAACGTGAGAGAAAGTTCTGCGATCCACTTTGGTATTTTTACCTTACTTTGTTACCTCACTAGGGATAAACTAAAATACCATGCTACCGGGGATGTGGGCGTGACCATTGCCACTACTCCATGACTAGATCTAGCATGTTCTTATTTTCACTTCATGTCATGATACTTAATGCTATACTCTGAGTTATCTTAATTACTGAGGTGTTATGATTTAGTTCGCATCTTGGTGGAGTATAAGAGAGGTTAATAACCAAAAGATCTCTATGTTAGGACGTGATGCCCATATATCTAAGTAACTTGTTATCAAACCCTGTGTTGCAATCTCATATGTTAATTGTGTGTGTTCCATTGTCTACCACTTTATAAAGAGAAAGTGCATTTGTGAAACCATGAACCCAGTCCATTTTTAATCATAAGAAACACCTTTCCAACACCATATACCACTTTTCTATTTTCAGCCATCATTAAATCCGAAAATACAAAAATACTTTTCATCTTGCATACATCATTCAAAAACCCAAAAATATCATTTATCATTGCATCCACCATCATTGCATATTTATTTCTTGTTTGCATTGCATAACTATCCTGATATCATTCTTACACCTTGTGCTTGACAACCACAGGTGAGGTTGAGGACCAAAATATCTAACCTTGTTTTGTAGGTAACCAAAAGAAGGATAAGAAGATAAATCTACCACTTCAGATTCCCCGAGAGTTCGATATTAAACCCTCGAGTCACCCTCGTGGGGAAAACTGTCTTCCACTTACTATACACTCTGCACTTGGAGTTTCAACCTAATCACGTTTATTTGTGCAGGCATCAAGACTTGCTTTTCGGGATCATCAGTAACGATTTACAGTTAGATTAAATATGCATGTCTTGCTACTTGTATCTTCATAGTAGATCTTGATTGTTGCATAGTATTGGCGATTTTTTTTGTTTTCCATGCATGCATCCCAATCCAATTCGGCAATTCAGTTTTTTTTTAGATAAGGCAATTCAGATTCTGTTAGGGATAATGGCCCGTAGTGTCGGACCAATCTGGTGGGCCGAAAACCCTATGCAACCTCTTCTCTTCAACACATATGCGGGCCTGCTACTTGTTCTCTGGCGCCTGAGCCCAATAAATTGCCGCTTGTCTCCTTGCCCTCCATTCTTTCAAGCTCAGACCTGCAGCCCATTTTTCCTAACACGCCTTCCTTTTTTGTGTGTGACGAAAAAGCAGTTCATTTTTTTATTATTAAAAAAAGCATTTCATTGATAGTAGAAGAACAGGGTATAAGGACTTAAAAGAAAACTAAAAAGGAAAGAAAAGAAAACTGCTCGCCTAAGGCACAGATCGAAAAGAAGAGAGTAGAGCTAACCAGTCGGTTTCCTTTGGTCTAATCAGAAGGCGTCTTGGAGAGGGCCAAAGTTTCGCCTCATTGACGATCATTGATTTGAGATTGAGCAGGATGGATGTCATCCACCAAACCAGTTACGACAATGCCGACCAATCCTTGCGCAGGTGCTTCTCAGTCATTTTGCCTAGTCTCAGAGACCCACAAATTTTGGTTTGGGTCGTGACGTGGAAGGATCTCACACCATAGCTATGTGGTGAAGGGACAGTCTGCGAGTAAGTGTTGCACCCATGTGGTGAAGGGACAGTCTGCGAGTAAGTGTTGCACCGTCTCGGGTGCACCAAGGCAAAGTGCACACACATCGTTGTGAGGACATCCTCGCTTAGCCAGTCTATCGATAGTAGGGCACCGGTACTTGAACACGCCTTTCTTGCTCGACGAAAACGAGAACATGTTTCTCTTCGGCCTTATCTGTTTCTGGCAACCGAGCAGCGCTGGACATTACAATCAAGGAGAAAAGGAAATATCCATGTATTGTGAAGAGTTACAAAAGAAGTGGGAAGTAAAAAGGGTGGGAAAACAGAGCATTTTTGTATTGTTGTATGCTAATACAATCTACCGATTCGTGAATTCGTCTACTGAATTTGAAAATTTGGGAATCTTATCAGGAGTATGATTTTTTCTTAGAATTTTTCCTCCATCCGATTGTGTTCGATGAATTTACACATAATTTTATATTTTATAATCCATAAAGAACAATTTGTATTTAGTTTTCATGATTTTCATGTTTATAATGTATTGTGGTGAAACCATTCTATTAACTCCGCACACAACCCTTTGGTATGAGAATTAGCGGATCATGAGTTAGCAATGGAGTTACATTGGGCATCTGCTTCCACATATTTGCTATACCTACTTATCACTTCTCATTCATAATAGGAGTAATTGGTCTCTATGTTGTGTAAAACATTGGTCTCCACATTTTACCCTGAAGTTGTCCATTTGTGACACTTTTTATCCAATTTCGTGAGACAAAATAATAAATACATTATATATAAAATTTTAAACTTGGTTTTACGCCGTTTCGACATTCTGCATGTTTCTTTAGAAAATACCGACCTCTTATATCAATGCAAAATATGTAAAGATCTGAGGGCATCATCGACGATAATGTCCAGTCTTTTCTTGGCCATATGTTCAATTCCTCGTTCTTGTCATGATATTTTTGAATCTCAATCATCAACTCACAACTTATCCTACGAAAATGCATCAAAAAAAGAGGGTTCAAAGTCTCTAAAATGTTTGTGTCAAAAAAAAGTCTCTAAAATGGGTAATCTAGACAAATTTCACTAGTGTCAAAATGCATACCTAGAGGGTAAGAAGTGGAATCCACTCTTTGTAAACTGTAGATAGATTGTCATTGCATCTATGTGCACCCATGTTTTTCATAAGACATTGTCATTTGGTTTGGAATTCTCACATATTAGTTTTTTAGGACAAGACTTTGATGAACAATTAGCTCACAAGAATAATATTGTATGGCATAAACGGTATATTTAAATGTTTTCCAGAGTATGTTTTGTGGTGCTTACATATTACTCCATCCGTTCCAATTTAATTAACTTGTTATCCACCAAATATGGATGCATCTAGACATATTACATGTATAGATACATCCACATGTGGTGGATAGCAAGTTAATTACATGTATAGATACATCCACATGTGGTGGATAGCAAGTTAATTAAATTGAAACGGATGGAGTAATAGAATAGGTGTTGGGGAGCACTCCGCTCCCCACAGCAATCCTTTGGTAGGCTACTGAAAGACGTTCCCGTAGCCAACTACTTACTATCTTTGTTTCTTACAGGAATGATTTTTTTTTTGGTAGAATCAAACAACGTAAAATCCAACTGGGTTTACTATAAACTTTGTTGCTAACTTTAGGTCAAGCGGGATTTAAGTTAGAGCTACGTCAATTTTTTGACGGTGGAATTTGCATTGTGTTTCGTAACTACACATCGTTGTACATGAGTTACAATTGCATATGAGGCTAATTGTGTGCAAATGCACATGCTTTTTTTATAATTGCACATAAAATTGCATATGTAATAGGGTGACAAATTATTTCTGGGTCAACGGAGAATTAGCCGCTTCTTATTACAAAACTATGCATAACTTTATTACGGAGTACTAAATACTGTTGTGAAATCTACTGATATTGATTTGGTAGTGTAGATTGTAATGATCTTTGTATTATTTAGGTTAAATTTTACATTGTTCGACTTTAAAAACCTGTACATACTCTTTTCACAAACTAAATTGTATACATGCCCACGACGATCTAGAAAGATTGACTAGAAATTTAAAGTCAGATAATACTAACCGTGCCAAATAGCGGGCATATTGTGGAGTACATTTAACCACGGATTCGCATCATTCATCAGTTTCCTTGGAGCAAGTGGCGACACCTCACCGTCCCCCTGATAATCCCGGAAAAACGAAAAGGAAACACAAATTGGCCAGCCGTATAAAATCTGGAGTTGAAGACCCGATCGATCAATCGCCGCACGAATCAATCCTCGAAAAGTCCACCCTCCACCGAAGACCACCACCAAAAGATCGATCCATCGATCACCCTCGCCGCCATGTCCGTCAACGGCGCGGCGGGGCCGGACACCGACGCCCCGGCCGGCGAGGGCCTTGAGCTGGCGCAGTTCGGGGCGGGCTGCTTCTGGAGCGTGGAGCTGGCGTTCCAGCGGCTCCCCGGCGTGGCGCGCACGGAGGTGGGGTACTCGCAGGGGCACGTCGACGCGCCCACCTACCGCGACGTCTGCGGCGGCGGCACCGGCCACTCCGAGGTGGTGCGCGTGCACTACGACCCCAAGGAGATCCCCTACGCCGTCCTCCTCGACGTCTTCTGGGCCAAGCACAACCCCACCACGCTCAACAGACAGGTACGTACGTGATTCTCGTCGGGGAATTTCCGGTGCCGCGGCCGAGCCGATCTTGTCGCCTCGCCGGCGTTGCAAGGTTCAATGAACCTGGAACGGGTCTTGGGGGCTGACTTGTCCAGGAACGAAATGTTTTTAAATAATTACTGGATTTCACACTTGAACGCAAAATTATCATGTGATAGCTCCCAAGGAAAAAATTGCTAGCGCCAGCCTTAAAATACGCTATTAGCGTGCTATATCGCGCTATAGCGTGCTATTAGCGAGACATTATACACTGATTGATTTAGCGAGACAGTTCTGAAAATGCTATAGCGTGCTATTAGCGACGCTATAGCACGCTATTTTTTTCCATGTCATAGCTCACAGCGGATAGATCATTGTACTGCCTGGTTCAAAGGAACTTCTAGTCGCATAGGAAAAATTTATACAGTACTAAAATTACTGGATTCTTAACTGTTATTGTTACAGGAATATTCAACATTTAGTAGGTATCACGATTACGACATCACATACGCGACGTATTGGCTTCAAAAGAACAAGACATGTTTTTTTAGATGAAAAGAATACAGTGTTAGCACTTCGCGGTTGGCACATCATGTTTTTAGATGGACACGCCGCGCGTAAACTAGTTGCGCGTCCGTCTGATTAGTTCCTTGCGGCCATGTGTATTTCTATTTCAGGGCAACGACGTCGGGACGCAATACCGCTCGGGCATCTACTACTACACGGCGGAGCAGGAGACGCAGGCGCGGGAGTCGCTGGCGGAGAAGCAGCGGGAGTGGAAGCAGAAGATCGTGACCGAGCTCCTCCCGGCGAGGAAGTTCTACCCTGCAGAGGACTACCACCAGCAGTACCTCGAGAAGGGCGGCCAGTCCGCCAAGAAGCGCTGCTCCGACCCCATCCGCTGCTACGGCTGAGCGTTGATGATCAACGCCGGTCCAGCGGTCCGTGGCGCAACAGTCCCCGCGTCCTCGTCGGCCGGTGTACGCGTGATCTAAGGACACCATCAGCGTGATTGTGTTGGATGAGTACCAAACAATACTACTATGTTTGTGTTGTAATAATGCTTGTAGCCTGTGAAGCTCCTGTCCAGTACCTTATTGTTTGATGACTTTACCATCACTATTCGCAAATGTTTGATTGCTTAGTGCTTATGTGCGGAATTAGTTAATCACGAGAGGAGAGGCAAGAAGATAAGGCGTGCGGTGTAATAAAGGGTGATGCAGATGGAGGAGAGAACGAGAGGGGATGGAAGAGGAACGAGGGGGAGGAGTATTAACATTAAGCCCCCTTTGCAAGAGAGCACGGAGACCATTGATCATCTTCTTGTGGATTGTCGGTACTCCACTCGCCTTTTGGATTCCATTCGAGATTGGTTAGGCTTCTACACCCTCGACCCTCATCATTGGAGGGGGTTCGACATCAAGGAAGGGTGCTCGCACTTCGCTAATGGCCCTAACTCGGAAGATTTGGCCTCCCTTGCCTTGCTCGTGACTTGGGAGATTTGGAATGAAAGAAATGTGCGGGTCTTTCAAATAAAATTCACCCCCTCATTCATCATTCTCGACAAGGTTAAGAAGGAGGCTAGACTTTGGATCATCGCCACCACTAAATGTTTGAGTGAAATAATGCCGGAAGAGTAGGCGTTGGGAGTGTGGTGTGGTTTTGAATATTGTCGGCAAAATCTTGGCCCACCATTGGATTTCAGAAAACTCTATAAATATTTGTTATACATGGATGCCCCAGAGCTTTCCACAAAGAATTGAAGGTAACTATATCATATAAAAGTAGCACATATAATCCACAAAGGCTATATTTTCTTTCATTATGCGTCCTTGTACACCTATGTCAAGAGAGATTTCCTCACTCTATGTTGATGATGCTAGTCGTTTGATCTAATTTTGATTCCTCCACCCTTGTATGAATGGATCTCATCTACACGGAGGCATCAGATGACTTAGCGTTTTTAGTTAGACATGAGGAAATATATCGGGCTACAAAGATTTAGCAAATGATTTATCTTGTTAGACATAGGGTAGTGAGTTCACCAAAAAATCTTAAAGGCGTCCGATGCTTATTATTAAGAAAAACTAACACAATTTGTATTAAAAGTTATGATTATAATTTGCTAAAAGTATATATGTAATTATAAACATTAAAATTGTATGAATTTCATATTCGATATTATATATACATATAATCATATGGTTAATTGCACTAAGCATAATTTAAAATATTTTGAAGTTGAAAACCTGAATTTTGAAAAAATAAAAAGGTTTGGTATAAATCCATTGTAATTACATATGTACTTGATCACCTTTCTTACATCTGATCTGATGATTTCCTCCCCCCAAGGGACTCATGCTCATTCCTGGAAGGGCCATCGCAAAATTTGGCACATTGAACAGTTTGCAGCAGGATAGGAATAAGTTTTTTTTAAATGGTTTCTAATACACAAACATGATATCCAGAATATTAGCAAAAAGTAGTTTTCACAAAAAAAACTCATCTGCTCATGTCCTCGGTCTTTAATTACTCTTTGTGGTCTTCTTCAACTTGGAATTTATTAGGTTGTGCTCTTTTTCAAGAACACTCAGGCCATCCTTTTGGAACTTCATTTTCATTTAAGCGTGCATTTCTCGTATCATAGATGCGGTACTCTACCTCAAATTCTTCATTATAGCTCATTGTAGCATAATCTTCATTATTAAGCAACATATTCCTCACATTTGGAAAACCTTATTATCATGCCATCTTTCTTTGCATTTATAACATTTAGTGTTACTATTGTGAGATTGGATGCATTTTGAAGATTCGACCTTGAATGTAGTTGCTTCCTTCGTAATCATGTGGCTTGCCAACATTGATTGACTTTGCATCCATATTCCCATCTCCTTCGCGTAAATTAAACGTTAAAAGCATCTCCACTCGCGGCGCCCGAATGGTCGTCCAGACAAGCGTTATGGGCGCCATCCGGACGAGTAGCAAGGAATAGGCGGCGTCGCTCCCCACTCGCGGCGCCCAATTAAAATTTTGTAAACTTAAAATACGACGAATTTCATTCAAATTTTAGGACATATTACAAATTCGAATGAAATTTAAAAAATTTAAACGTAAACTACTCTAATGACGGCGGTAGTGCTCGAACTTGCTATACTCGTCCTCCTCCTTGACGACGCCCCCGCCGTTGGTCCTGCTTCGTCGTCCTCCTCCTTGGCGTGTATGGGCCCTGCTCCACCGCCGTCGGTGAGGTCGAAGTAGGGGGCACCCTTCTCCTTGGCGTGCTCCCTCGTTGGGCGCAGACCTCCGGCAGGGGAGCCCCGGCACATCGTTGCGCGATGTGGTGAGGGAGGCCCTGCAACGTCGTAGTCCATGTAGGCCTACGCCCGCATCAGCTCGGCGAGGAGCGGCAACACCTCCTGCTCCGCCTTCAGCTTCATCAGCTCTGACTTCAGCGTCAGGAGCGGCGACGAGCGGGAGCGTGAGGAAGAGGCCAAGGGCGAGAAGGAGGAGGTCGTGCACGACGAGGAGCGCGACGCCGAGGCTGCCGTCCGCGGCACCCAGCGGTTAGCCGAAGGAGGAGGAGGAGGCATCGCCGGAGTGTGGAGGAGGGATCCGCCGCGCGGATGTGGTCGGGGATGAAGGGGAGCGTGCACCCCGTTACGCCCCCGAACGTGTCGCGGCCAGCGGCGTTCTTTTCCCGCGACGGCGCTCCCGGGTCGTCCCAGCGGTTGATCTCCTCCTCGTACAGGCGGTGAAACCCGCCTCGTAGCGGGTGCGGGAACGGGATGTCGCCAACGGAGAGCGACCACATCCCCGGTGCGCGCATGTCTGGCAGCGCCAAATGACTGTTGTCGCGCAGCGCGTGCGCCTGCTCGACAAGTAGGGTGCGCGGCGCAAATCCGTTTGCCGTCGCGCGGGGGCATTGATACGTCTCAAACGTATCTATAATTTTTGATGTTCCATGCTTGTTTTATACCAATTGCTACATGTTTTGCATCTACTTTATATCACTTTTATACATTTTTTGGGACTAACCTATTAACAAGATGCTGAAGTGTCAGTTCATGTTTTCTGCTGTCTCTGGAAATATTCTCGGAATTGGACGAAACTTCACGGGGGTCCCTATTTTAGCAGAACTCACCTGACGGATCGAAGAAGCAACAGAGGAGGGCCACCAGAGCCCCACACGCACCTAGGGCGCGGGGCCCCCCTCTGCCGCGCCCTAGGGTGGTGTGGGCCCCTCGGGGGTCGCCAGCCGCCGCCCTTTCGCCTACTTATTCCCCCCGACGCGAAACCCTAAGTGCCTGAGCAAATATCCACGAAAAGTTCCAGAGACGCCGCCGCCGTCAACCCTAGCTCGGGAGGGTTCAGAACCTCTTCCCGGCACCCTGCCGGAGAGGGGAATCGTCACCGGAGGCTTCTACATCGTCATGCCTGCCTCCGGAGTGATGCATGAGTAGTTCATCCTTGGACTACGGGTCCATAGCAGTAGCTAGATGGTTGTCTCTCCACTTTGTGCCATCATGTTTAGATCTTGTGAGCTGCCCTACATGATCAAGATCATATTATTGTAATGCTACATGTTGTGTTTGCTGGGATCCGATGAATATTGAATACTATGTCAAGTTGATTATCAATTTATCTTATATGTTATTTAACATCTTGCATGCTTTCCGTTACTCGTAGATGCTTTGGCCAAGTAGATGTTTGTAACTCCAAGAGAGAGTATTTATGCTAGATAGTGGGTTCATGCCTCCATTTTATCTGGGACAGTGACAGAAAGTTCTAAGGTTGTGGATGTGCTGTTGCCACTAGGGATAACCTAACGATGCTATGTCCACGGGCATATGTATTTGTTTACATTACGCGCTTTACTTAATACGATTATCCGTTGCTTGCAACTTAATACCAACGGGGGACTCGGATGACAACCCGGCGGTGGATTATTAGTCATAGATGCTGTTGGATAACGGTCTATGTATCTTGTCGTAATGCCCAATTAAATATCATAGTAGTCATCATGTCATGTATATGCATTGTCACGCGCTCACTATTTGTCAATTGCCCAGCTGTAATTTGTTCACCCAACATGTTAGTTATCTTTTATGGAGAGACACCACTAGTAAATTGTGGACCCCGGTCCATTCTTTTACACTGATTAAACCACCACAAACTGCAAACTGTTCATTTTTCATTCTCTGCAATTTAATACTCATTTTCCACACCCTACGTTTAATCCTTTGTTTTCAGCAAGCCGGTGAGATTGACAACCTCACTGTTTCGTTGGGGCAAAATAGTTTGATTGTGTTGTGTGCAGATTCCGCGTTGGTAATCGAGTAACGGCGCCACCAACAACCTTCTGAAGAGTTGCTGCTCCTACTGGTTCGATAACCTTGGTTTCTTTCTGAGGGAAAACTTGCTGCTGAACTGCATCATATCTTCCTCTTGGGGTCTCCCAACGAGCGTGTGATTCACGCCATCAGGCATTAACGCTGCTGCCCTCAAAATGGCGCGCCGCATTGACGCGACGCCACACTGCCGTCGGCTGGGCAACCGAGGAGAGATTAACTCGGTTCGACCTTGGACCTTTGCATCAGCATCATCGAAGGCGCCGTGGCAATGACAGGGTTGGCCCGCGCACCGGAGTCCAACGTGGCGTCATGCGCGGCTTCGTCTAGCGCAGCCGCTCTCCACGAGGAGGGCGTGGGTTGGGTGTGCGGGACCAAACTTTGCGCCGCGCCGGACCAAAATTGCGGTTGGGCGCCGCGAGTGGGAGCCATTTTTGGTCCGGCATGCCCGAAACACCTTTGGGCGGCCCCTTTGAGCGCCGCGAGTGGAAATGCTCTAAAGGAATGCTTCCAATAGCTCGATTATTTAGAGACTTGTTTGGAGGCGCTTGTCTTGTTGCTCTTCTTGGACATCACGATGCACATGTTCCGATACATTTTGATAGGGAGCCTTGTTTTTCGTTTCTTAGGGTGGTCATAGTGGAGAATAACTTTTAGATTATAACATGCACATGTTACTAGTCAGTGTTACTAGCTATATAGTGGTAAGTGCCATAGATTTCCTGGTGCAGGATTTGAGCACGTGGCGTCCAACTGTCATTCAATACTGGCACGCCATTTGCAAGACTCTCACCGCTAACTCTAATGGATTTCGCTCAGCCATCATCCTGATTTCTTGGAAACTATGGAAGGAGAGAAATACACAAGTGTTCAACAACAACTCAACAATGCCATCGGTTCTCTTCCAGGAGATCATGGACAAGAGCAAAAACTAGGTCTACGCCGGCGCTAAGCATATGGCAGAAATTATCACTTGATTTGCCCTAGGGGCATGTTTTTCTTTTGGCCTAGGCTGTGTCATGTTTATTTCCCCTATATCAATATAAAAGATAAAGGTTTTTTTAGTTTCAAAACAGAATAAGTACCATAGGTGTGGTAAGATAGAGACATTCATTTATTATTTATAAACTCGCTTTACATTGGGAAGTGTGATATGATGTAGTAATAGCTATGTTAATCCATTTGTTTCTCTCTTCATTAGCTCCATCATTATTTATAACTATGTTTTATGGTTACTACCACTATAAGTACCATTTCTGTAGTTGTTAATGAGTAATGACAGCTGTGCAGCCAAATGAGCCAATCGCCTCGGACAGTTGACTAGAACTAGAACACCACAAATTTCCCCATCTCGTTCGCGCGGGTGTGGATCCCGTACACCACGCCGCCTGTAATTTCCACCGGCCGTCGCACCTCCAGAGTTAGGGGCCGAGGAACCGCAACGATGGCCGCCGGTGACCTGCGCAGCCTGGCCGCGGTCTCGGCCGCGGTCACCCTGGCCATGTGCTACGTCCGTTTCGCGGCGCGGCGCCTTCGCCCGGGCCTCCCCCGCCTCGCCGCGTTCCTCCCGGTGCTCGCCGTCCTCCCATTCCTCCCCCTCGCCTTCCGCGCCCTCCACCCGCGCGCCATCTCCGGCTTCTTCCTCGCCTGGCTCGCCGAGTTCAAGCTCCTCCTCCTCGCCGCCGGCCAGGGCCCCCTCCACCCGTCCCTCCCGCTCCCGGCCTTCGTCGCCGTCGCCTCCGGCCCCGTCCGACTCCGCGGCGACAAGGCCCAAACCTCTCCGTCGGGTCTCGGCCTCGTCCCCGCCGCCGTCATGGCCGCGCTGCTCGCCGTCATCGTGTCGCTGTACCGCTACGAGGAGCAGATGAACGAGTACGTCCTGCTCACCCTGTACACCTTCCACATGTACTTCGCCCTGGAGCTCGTGCTGGCGTCCGCGGCCGTGGCGGCGCGCGCGCTGCTGGGCCTGGATCTGGAGCCGCAGTTCGACCGACCGTACCTCTCCTCCTCGCTGCGGGACTTCTGGGGCCAGCGGTGGAACCTCTCGGTGCCCGCCCTGCTCCGCCCGTGCGTGTACCGCCCCGTGCGCGCGTGGCTCGGCAGCGCGCCGGCGGCGGTGCTCGCGACGTTCCTCGTCTCCGGGCTGGTGCACGAGCTCATGTTCTTCTACATCACGCTGCAGCCGCCCACCGGGGAGGCGACCGCCTTCTTCGCGCTGCACGGGGTGTGCGCGGTGGCGGAGGCGTGGTGGGCGAGGCACGACAAGTGGTGGCGCCCGCCGCGGCTGGCCGCAACTCCGCTTGCGCTGGCGTTCGTGATCGTAACGGCGTTCTGGCTCTTCTTCCCGCCCATCACGAGGCCGAGGGCTGACAAGGTGGCGATAGCCGAGTGCGAGGCGGCGATCGCCTTCCTGCGGGACGCCGGGGCATGGGCGGCGGGCTCCGTCCGGTCGTTCTGGACCGGCCGCTCGTAGTGCGGACGGACGATCGTTGCGGCACGCCTGACGCGCCAGCCATCAAGAGATCGTTTCTGCCTGCCAATGAGACTCTGAGAGCGATGCATAGGTGCGTCGGCAGCTATTAAGCCTATTTGATACGAAAATGTAGCTGAAAATCGATAGCTTGATACTCTTGGCAATCCATTCGTTGTCTTGCTGGTCTCCTCTGTTGTTTCTTATCGTCGGGGAGAAATGCTGATCTATACGGAGGAAATCAGGACGGGTTTATGTTTAACTAAAGCTACCCGCTACATACAAGGGGCGTCACGTGTTCATGGTCCTTTGGATTGTGTTTCAGTGTGCTTGTAAGGGTCAACTACTCTGTATTGTTTCATGATTTGAATGCAAAAACTCTCAAAAAAAAAATCTCCAATAGGCGATGTAAATTTTACATCACCAAAAATATAGTTTTTAGTTATAAAAAGATCAAATTCCAACAGCTGCCCTAAAATACATTAGCTTTTGGGACACGAATGATCCAGCAGCTGCCTTTAAATAGGGCAGCCGCACGGCAGCCGTCGTCTGGGTCGCCTTCGTGGACTACACGGAAGCCGCCACCGGTGCCAACAAGTTGCTCGAGACTCGGTGTAATCTCCCATAGGGAGGGCCAATCTTCCCCTTAGAGTAAGGGAGGATTAGGAAAATCCTATTGATGGTTGCTTTCTTTAGACCGTCGTGAAGGCGCAAACCCACCACGCCTCACTGTCGGCGATGGTGGCGGTGACGGGGGGAGGGATGCTCTAATGGAAAGGACAGATGAGCAAGTTATGCACCCACCTATCGCGCTTTTTCCCTTCTTTGTTTTCTACCAGTCATTCATATCGAGGGAATGTTTTAAAATTTATCAAATGATATTTCAAAAATTACGACATCATTAAAAAATATGGTTTAAAAAACTTGATATGATCTTTCTGAAATTACATGAACTTATAGAAATCATAAAAATGGGAAGACGGAGACCCAGTGCAGTGGTGGAAAAGAGAGCTCGTAGGAGGAGACCAGGTTGCTAGGTCGGCGTCGGTGTGTCGCATCGACCAATGCAGTAGAAAACGCAACAATACACAATACATTTAAACAAGGTGAAGTTAATACACAAACTTGTGTTCTCATAAGAGCGATTTATCTAGTCCCATCAAAGAGAGGAGGGGCAGGTGTTACGAAGATGCAAGTTTTGAGAGACGAGGAGATTGGAATTGGAGTAGACTATTTGTCGTTGCTTTTGAGTGTTAGCCCTTATATCGCAGGTTGCAGTCTTAGCTCCGTGAACTTTTTTTTCCAACCATTTGTCTCCGTGTAGTCGCTTGCCACTCGGATCCTATTCTAAAAAAAACGACGATTAGTGCCAGTAGCATGGACACCAACTAAATTTCTTCCAACGAACTGGCCCGCTGTGCAGCCTCATTCACATCGCTTCTAAGCACGATAGTGCTGCCAAATATTCCATAAATTTATCGCCTGAACATGTACATGCTCCTCCCTGCGAAAAACGATCTTTTCAAATTACAGTACATCACAGTTCAAATCTCCCAGCATAGGCAAACAAAACAAGCATCTGAGTGCTCCCGGGACGAAAAACTAGGCTCCACGCACTGGCGCTCAAAACGCCAGTTGTCAGTTTGTCACTGTTGATCGCTCTCACCGGGGTGACGACAATGAATACTTGTTCTCATGGCCTCAGCCTCTTGAGATCTCTATCGCCACCACGGTCGTAACTCCTGTGCTCGTGGGCGTCCTTCCTCTTGCGGTTGTCGGGGTCAGGAGAGCGGTATTCTTGGCTGTCCAAGGACAGCTCGCCCTCCTCGGTGTTCTCCACCTTGGGATGGGGCCAGCTCTGCCTTCTATCGTGTTTTTTCTCATCATCCGCGGCCAATTCTACACCATGTTCCAGCTCCCTCTCAATTAGGTCATCATCATCCATGACGTCAACCTTTCTACCAGCATCGCCTTTTGATTTCCTCCGTTTCTCCAGTGCAGCTTTCACCTTATCCTTGTCTATCTTTTTCATCGCATCCATCATTGACGATGACATATTGGTACCTTCATTCTTAATGGCAGTAACATCCCTTGCTTCGTTCTTGGGTATCCGCTGGTTTGAGTTTTGCTTTTCAGGGTGAGGGTGGTCATATCCATGGCCGCCTGGTGTGCTGGACTGCCTAGGTGCTTGATGGTTTCATGAGCAGGAGGCTCCTCTTTCACAGGAGCACGTTGATTAGCCACAGTGACAGAGCTGCCTTCGGTTTCATTCACTTGCGATGGCGGCGGACCGACACGGTTCTGCTCGTAGAGCTCCAACATTTGGTTGCTAACCTCTGAAAATTTTGTGACAAAACATATAAGAAGGGGTCCTTGGTATTGTATGTTACACAAAGAGCATCAACACTTCAGAAAATAACCATGGCAGAAAAATGAGTAAAAAGAAGTATCAGTTCTAAACAAAAGGTATTATAACAGGCAATACTGCTCAGTACCATTGGAAAATCACTGACTGAAAAATACAATCTGTTGCATCCACAGGTGGTCACATGCCCCACATGTGATCCCCATGTTAGATGGTAATTCCCAAACTATACCTCTTTGTGATGCCACGGGAAAAAAAATCTGTAACTACGCATACAAGTTCACAATTCTATGTTCTAGTCATGCATTTTCCGTACTGATCCCAGAACAATAATACAGAAGAATACCCTGGGCACACCACGTAAACCCTCTGTCTTTGACCTAATCAGCCTAGTTCCACTATCATTTCTGAACAAAGATAATGAAATGTTGGCCATCAAATTTTCATGGGCGCCTAGACAGCTAAATCATGGCAACAACTGCTGCTACTTGTGAAAGCGTGTATACTATTATACTTACGACAATAGATAATTCAATAATGCAAATACGCACTACTGATTTGTATCTAGAGACCAACCTTCCAACTGCCGTGGGGTTACATCAAACTCTTGCCACCAGACCTTCTCGCCATCTGCTGGAAGCTTGACTTTGAGGAACTTCGCAGCAAGGAAGATTGCGCCGGCCGCAATATGATGGGGCTTAAATTGCAGGCAAAGCGAAGTGCGTAGCCTGTACACCCCTTTCAAGGTATAGTAAATAGGCATAACGGGTATTTTCTATTTTCTAAGGATAAATGTAATTTTAGCATACCCATCGTTAACAAAATTCCAGGCAACTTGAGCAAGTGCATTTTGAGCAACCTTGAATTTTTTAATTGCTTCAACCAAGGGCTTGTAAGGGTGATGGACATTCATGTCAAAACCAAGTGTTACAAGCACAAGGCGCTCCCCAATCAACAGAAGTTCCTTCTGTTGCTCATACACTTCCTACACACAGCACAAATATCCTCAGCTACCATTTTGGTAACAGTACTCAGGGAATAAAAATGCATCGACCATAGAAAACTTTTGCGGCTTTATGAAATACAATTGTCTGGAAACACAGCTAGCTAAAGCTAATAGGTAGGGAATATCAAAGAGAATGTTCACAATAAAATATCTCACCTTCTGCTTAATTCGAGCAACTGCAGCAGGATCTTTTTTGTGGATGATTTCATAAGAGATGAGTACGACATCCTTCAGGGGTCTGGGTGTTTCTTCAACTTTACCCGCCAAGAACATACAAACTGTGGCTATTGTCTGCAGATTATAATAAACTTCACTTAACAACTTGTAATGAGCAGTTGATAGTAAGAAAAATACTACCCCTAACAAATAACATATTGCAAGCAGCATGCTCTGTGTTGTACACTATCCAAAAAAATACTTAGTGTTGCATATCGTGAAATTAATAAATATATGGTCTACAGGTGACAGCAAAACATTTTTTCACCTCTTTCATATATGGGTTGCATGCCGCAAGCATGGATGATTGTCTGTTAGCATAATGCTTACCATGCATAGATAGTGATTTACAGATAAAATCGAAAATATGTTGTCTGGCAACAAACATGTACAAGCCCGTGCAAACTTCAGTAAGGCTTTACCTGTCTATCATTTTTGGCATGAGATTGACGAAGGAAAAAGCGGTGACAGAATACGATAGCTGTAGCAATTGTTACTTGGGGCCTACATTATAAATCCATTCATTAATAAGAAGGAAATATAACTATAAACTATCAACCATCCCAAGAGAACACAACCGAGGCAGTAATACACAGGGATATTTACTAATTCATAAACATTTACAGTGCAAGTGCTCTACGGAGACCTATAAAATACTAAACAGAGTTGGATATTTTCTGTTTACCTAAACAAAGATGTCGTCAGCCATTACTGCATGCCTGACAAGAATGAGTGACCCCTAAAACATCTATGATACAACAGTGGATCAAGTGCCAATATGTTAAAAACTTACACCTAATAAACCCTGTGATCATGAAGAAAACATAAATACTTTTTAAAGGGAAAAACTGAGCAGGAGTAGTGTGGCCACATGCATATTTAGCAACATTTCATTGTGTTCACATGAATGTGGTAAAAAACACCTCACAGTTGACGGAAACCCATGGCTTGATAATGAGAGTTTTGCCAACAGATTTTTTTAAATCAATTAGTACCAAGTCATCACTTGATTGTTCTCACAGAAAACAAAGTTAACATAAATTTTTAGGCAGAAGAACTGGACAGGTCAACCATCAGAAAAAAAATGTAATATAGTACAGATATGGCATGATTAAATAAGAAGACTTAGTCAATGTAACCAGAAAAAAAAAACAAGTAGATCTGAATGGCAAATGATTAAACTGACGCTTGAGCAGTCAGCGTGCTTAGCAACCTATCCTGTAAGGCCAGTTTATGTTTAGCTATGCATCATGTTCCCTCTAATCACCAGAGGTGGTGCTTGTAATCTTCGGACTAGCATTTGCATCCCTGACATCTTAAGTTCTTCTCTTTAGCTGGTCCTCCAATTAAATATTTCCACTAAAGGCCTGTTTGATTAGCAGCCTAAAAGTGCCTAAGCATACCAGACGGTTGCCTAACTTAGTCAAAGTAGCCTTAACAGTTTGTGACAAATTGTTGTAGAGTTTGGCTTCCAACTAAAAAGGCCTTTATATGTAAAGGTATAGACCATAGTCATGCAGAATAAAAGAACTGTCATCAACAGAACGAAATCATCTAGGCTTTAAGTGTGCACCAGACTTTCCTCGGATTTGGAAAATCAAAATAGGATGACATCAATCATAAATTATTTCAGGTATTGTTAGCAGGGAGATGAGAAAGAAACAAAAGCTGCTTCAAATAAATTATGATATATAATAATTTCCAGTTGTCTGTAGAAACTTAAAAAGAACTACAATATTCAAATAATACTGCTAAAACAGCTGTTATATTTCCCAGGCAAAGAAGTAAAAAAACAGAATATTCACTGTTGAATATATTCTTACACTTTAAGCCTCATCCCAAAATCCTGAAGGAAAGTGCAGTATGACTTGCGAAGATAAGACTCCTTCTTCAAATCAATACCATCTCTCCTTGAAAGGGAATTCTCCTCTATTTCTTTTCTACTAAAATACCACGAAGCACCAAGTTGGCCACCTTCCATATTTTTATCATAGGGAATTTTGTAAGGGCTGTTCTCTACAATTCCATGATGTGCAGAGTCACTTATCTGCATGATATCCATGTATGATTTTCCTCTTTTCTTCTAAAAGAATCTGGTGAAGAGAAAGAAAGACAATGTAACCATTGCAAACTTAACATATAAGCATATACATAAGCAGGACATGAGGTGCAGCTATGCTTGTACCTAAATGCATATATGCCTTTAAAATTAAACACAGAGTATTTTTTGCGGAACTAATGAATGCATCATATGTACCAATACATGCAAAAGATGGGTGCTATAATAACAATTCCATGCAGCTTCGATGAACTACCTGTTATGTCCTTCATGGAAGTAAAGTAATTAAACAAATTCATAACATATGGATGATAATTTGATGATTTCTTAATTACAACAGTCCAACACATTACCTACATTTACACAGATAATGAGTTAACAATACACAGATCTTTGATGAAACTAATAGTGTTATAAATGAACACAGTTGCATACAAGTTAAAATCACGATATATATTGCAATTTGTTCTTTCAAGGTGTTTTTCCTTGTTAGTGAAAATTAAGACAGTGATAAAGCAACATATTTGATCCACAACAAACTCCAATGAAGATACGTTTTCTCAAGCAGTTCCATGTCAGGTTACCTCAAGGGCACATGCTCTTATCAAGTTAACGAAAACCCGATTATTTAACAATGATGATACATTTTATCTACCAGCGCCTGCGTGTAACAGATTTGTTGAAACACTTGAATTTGACTTTCATGAACATCAGATAATGTGAACTGCGATTATTGCATCATGTGCAAATTTCGCAGGAGCACACTATGTTTTGCAGTATTTATGGCTTTTGAAGTTGATTTTATCGAGCATGGGGTGTAATGAACTTAACTTTGGAAAATTCATTTGTACGGTGTTCGAGGATTGGATACAAGTTTTCTTCACTGTTTTATGGTGCCCGCCTGCTGCCTTTAACAATGTGTTTGAGAACCGTGTTACTCCTGCTTTGGGGTTAGTTTAATGTGGTTCGAATCTATTAGCTTTTCTAGAGCTATACTCAGCTTTAATTGCTCCCAACTGATCATCCCACCCAAGTCCAGTTGCAGCATGCTTCAGCTGCACAAACTGAGTGTACTCTTCATCAAATCCCATTTGTTTTTAAATTGTTTCCTTTTCAACATTTTCTTAGTTTTCGCATAAAACTAGGTTCTTGTAACTTTGTTTATCCAAACATCCCAATCACCTAACCTATTCTTATTCCCAATTTTTCTTGTCAATCTATTGCGTTTCAAATTACTCATTACACACTTATTAAAACAGAGTCTACCACCAAAATGCATACATACATAAATAGAAGATTCCATACAAGCATGTCCAACAAACAGTATGCACAAAACTATAGAAAATGTGTATAATCCATACATGAAACATCCTATTCATCCTCTGGTAAGAAAAGAAGAAGGAAATAAATGAGGCCATACCTTGCTCTGGCGTGCAGCTTCCGGTGATCGTCCGAAAGGAAGAACTTGGGGCCAGGGGCAGAAGGGAGGAGGGGGGGCGAACCAGGGCGAGGGGCGTCGAGGATCACAGTCCGGAGGGCCGATGAGGAGCAGGCGGCCGGAGGAGCGCTGCGACGACTGGAGGAGGACGGCTAGACCACCTCAGGACTCCGAGGGCCGTTCGTGGAGCAACGTCTACGAGCAGCCTTCAGGGTCGAGGAGGGGCGGACGGAGGAGCGCTGCGACGGCGACCGGGGTTGGTGATCTCGGACCCCGGTCGGTGAACGCCGGGCGCAGATGGAGACGGTCGGGGGATTTGGAGGCCGTTCGGATTAGGGGCGAGGAAGCCTTTTCGGCCGGCAGCGTTGCCGGAGGAAGACCGGACGAGCGGGCGGGCGGCGGCGAACCCTAGCACCTGCTCTGCTCGTATCGATGGGAGTTGGGAGGAGATGAGGGATCGGGACCGATTCGGGGCTGGAGTTGCGATGGGAGCCGGATTCAGTGACAAGCTGCGAATTTGTTTTTTTTTTACGAGAAACATAAATTCCATTAACCTTCTTGCACAGCAATATCGCTGGCAATAATGTCAGTTACACAACTGGAGGCACAATCCGCCCAAAGGGAATCAGCCGAAGCTGAATTCACACAAAATTTTGCTAGCTCATGACATACAGCGTTACAAGTGCGACGATCAATAGAAAACTGGAAACACTGAAAGTTTACAGTGCAAAGGCTTCTAGCTTCTTTTATCAGCACACCTATCTCCGATCGGTCATACTCGTTGGAATTGAGTGCCTTCACCAGGTTTGAGGAGTCAGACTCGAAAATAACACGGTTGGCGCCCAGTCTAATTGCTCCATCTACTGCTGCAAGGCAGGCAACTGTCTCAGAGTGAAGAGGATCACGGAGGTGGATCGATTTGCCAGCTCCAGCAGCAGCAAATTCTCCGAAGTGATCTCTGATGATGTAACCCTAGGCTCCCTTCCCAGTGGCATTGTCAAAAGCACCATCAAAGTTGATTTTGACGAAGTCATCTGGTGGTTTCTTCCATCTATGCGACTCAGGTGTCTTTGTTGCTTTTTCAGGCTTGTTTAGGGAGGCAAAGTCAATAAGCTTCCTTTCCACCCTATGGCACACCTCCACAGCCGTCCTCCTAGTTTCACCAGCATTTACTTTGTTTCTGTTATCCCACCATTCCCACATCAGCACAAGAGATTTCAGCTGAATATCATCCTCTTGTTGCGCCAAAGACTCCAGCATCTCATGTGGGTTTTTACAGCCCAGAAGAGACTCTCTTATCGTCGCCAAGTTTAAGATGTTCCAGCACTCCTTCACCCCTTTGCACTTTAGGAACACATGGCCCCAATCTTCATCAAGCCTATTGCAAATCACACATCTAGTGTCCAGATCGACACCCACTATATGGATTTTCATTCTGTTAGCTAGGCTGTTGTGTGCCAATCTCCAGACAAACATCCTGAGCTTGCTGTTTCCTTTTAGCTTCCAAATATTATCCCAATCAAATTTCACAGTGTTGTTGGCCGAGACTGCTCTGGAGGCAGCAGCTTCATGTCCATTTTGTCTGTTTCTTAGCATAACAGCCACCTTGTATGCAGATTTTACCGAGAAATTTCCTTTCGGATCAAAATGCCAGGCCGGGCTGTCAACCATGTCTTCACAGACACTGATTGACAAAATGGCCTTCGCATCCTCCACCTGGAAGTTGTCCCAAACTAGCTGTTCGTCCTAGCCACCAGTGACAGGGTTCAGAAGATCGGCCACCATGTTGAGGTTTCTGTGGCCTTTTAGAGTTCTAGGTCTTCTAGTATCTCCGCTCGGCAACCAAGGATCGGTCCAAATGTTGATATTTCTGCCGTCTCCCACTCGCCAGATCAGACCCTCCTTAAGCAATGCGACACCCTTCAGAATACTGCGCCAGGAATATGAGATGCCGGGCTTTGGGACGGCATCAAGAATGCATCCACCCGGAAAATATTTGGCTCTCAACACCTAGCCGCACAGAGAGTCTGGTTCAAGAAGCAGACGCCATCCTTGTCTCGATAGCATAGCCATGTTGAACAGGTGCAAGTCGCGGAAACCCAAGCCGCCCTTTGCTTTTGGATTTGTGAGGCACTCCCAGCTGAGCCAGTGGTGTCTATCTTCGTCCTGATTGTTCCACCAGAAATTTCCCACCATTGCACTGACCTCATCGCAGAAGGTTTTTGTAAGATCAAAACAGGACATTGTGTATATTGGGATTGCTTGTGCAACAGCCTTCACAAGTATTTCTTTCCCAGCCCTAGAGAGGAATTTTTCCTTCCATCCTTGAATTGCTTTCCTCACCTTTTACTTCAAATATTCAAAAGCTTTCCTTTTGGATCTCCCAAGATAGACCGGCATCCCAAGATATCTCTCGTTGTAGACTTCATCAGAGATTTGAAGAGTGGACAAAAATCTCCTTTTCGCCACTCTGGAAGTTCCTTTGCTGAACATGACAGCAGATTTATCTTTGTTTAGAGTTTGGCCAGAGGCGCCTTCATACACGGCCATAATTTGTTGGAGCTTCCTCAGTCACTTTCATGAATATGAGGGCGTCATCAGCAAAGAACATGTGATTAATGCGAGGAGCACCCGGGCAAATCTGGATTCCTTGCAGCGATCCATCTATATCAGCTTGTTGGAACAAGGAGGAGAGGCCTTCACCCACGAGGAGAAAAAGGTAGGGGAGAGAGGGCACCCCTGCCGCAGGCCCCGCTGTGGTTGGATAACAGAGGTTAGGCCATTGTTAACTTTGACCCGATAGCTGACTGTCCGGACACAAGACATGACCAACTTGACCCAACCTCTCGCAAACCCCATTCTAAGCATCATCTTTTCTAGGAAAGACCAATCCACATGATCATACGCCTTGGACATATCCAACTTGACTGCAGCAATGCCATCCCTACCTCCTTTCTTGGTGTGCATGTAATGGGTAGTTTCATATGCAATTAGGATGTTGTCCGTGATCAAGCGCCCCGGCACAAAGGCACTCTGGCTCTGTGAGATGCAATCAGGCAGCACCGATTTCATCCTGGAGGCAATGACTTTGGCCACGATTTTGTATATCACATTGCAGAGGCTAATTGGGCGCAGATCCGTCATGCGCTCCGGAGCTCTGGTCTTGGGAATGAGCACAATGATGGTCTCATTCCAGCCTGCAGGCATCAGTGCCCCGTTTAGAACTTTCAGAATTTCACTTTGTACCTTCTCTCCCACCAAATCCCAGAATCTCTTGTAGAAAAGAGCAGGCATACCGTCGGGGCCAGGGGCCTTTAGATCGCACATAGAGTTAAGTGCCTCCTTGATCTCCAACAGAGTGAACACTTTCCGCAAGTACTCGTTCATCTCGTTGGTAATCACCTGTGGGACTTTACCAAGAAGGTCCGACTGGGAGTGGCTAACTGCAGCAGTGAACAAATTCTTGTGGTAGCTCTCGATGAAGGCCGTCAGGTTGTCATCACCCTCCACCACCACGCCTGTATCAGTTTTGAGCTTTTTTATCGTATTGACACGCTTCCTCTCTGAAGCGCAGGCATGAAAGAATTTCGTATTCTGGTCTCCATCCTTCAACCAGTGAGCATGTGCCCTCTGCTTCCAAAAAACATTCTTCTGATCTTGCAACCTCTCCAGCTTGTACCTCAGCAGGTGTTCCCTGGAGACTTGGTCTTGAGAGATGGCTTCCTTTCTGCACTTGGCAAGGTCTTTCTTGGCCTTTTTTATTCTATTCTTCAGATCTCCCAATATCTCACGGCTCCAATGATGTAATTCTGCCCCCACACGTTTAATCACATCAGCCACAGTTGTGTCACCATTTAGGATAACCAGATTCCAAGCATTATGCACTACCTGTTCACATTCCTCCTCCTCAAGCCACTTAGCTTCGAATTTTGGTTGCGGCGCCACTCTGTTGTTGTTTTTGCAGCGGCCCTCAGGTTCCATTTCCAAGATGATCGGCCTATGATCCGAGTGCCTCGGGTCACCGTTGATTGCTTTGTAGGCTGGGAAATGTTGCCTCCAAGCCAGGTTTGCCACGGCACGGTCCAACCTCTCCTTGATGAAGGTATCCGCGTTGTGGCTGTTGTTCCTCCAAGTGTACGGGTCACCAACGAAACCCAGGTCCTCGAGCTCGCAAAATTCTAGTGCATTTCTGAACCTGTCCATGCACACTTGCGCCTTCCCCTTCCCTCCTTGCTTCTCGCTTGCAAACAGGATTTCATTAAAATCCCCAAAACACATCCAAGGCAGAGTGGACTGCCCATGGAGAATCCGCATCAACCTCCAAGTCTTCTCCTTCTCACTCGTCTTCGGCTCCCCGTACATCCCTGTGAGCCGCCAAACGAAACCGTCAACCCCGGTGATCTCCGCATCAATGTGGTAGTGGGATTTTACCGGGCTGACACTGAGCTTCACGTCCCTCTTCCAAAACAGCGCCAGGCCGCCACTTTGGCCCTCGCAGTCTATCACTTCCATGTTCGGCATGTTCATCAGCATCTTGAAACGCTCCATCCCCCTCCTGTCTAGTTTTGTTTCCGACAAGAAGAGAACATCAGGCTCTTCTGCCCTCTGGAGTTCCAGAAGGCCGTCAACTGCTGGCTGGTTCCCAAGCCCCCGGCAGTTGTAAGCTACAGCTTTCATTGAGTGGCGCGGGATTGACCCGGCAATCCCGCTGAAAACTGTGTGTCAAAGCTCACTCCCTCCATCATCTCCACTCCCATTGTTTTTGCTTTCTTTCCCCCTCCCTCCTCCTCCTTTTCCTCCACGACGAGAGCCCTTTTTGCCCTCTGCTTCTCTTTGGTTCCCTCCGGGTTGGTAGTCTTGGGCCTCTTCTAACTCTTGTAAGTCTTGGGTTTATTCCCCTTAATGGGACTGACCACATTTGCTTCCTTGCTAGCATGCTGGGTCAGAGATGGCAGGATTGTACCCATATCCCCACAGATTATCGGTTCTTTTTCAGTTGAGATGGTCGTTTCAAACGTGGCACCCTCCTACACCTTCTTCTCCTTCACAAAGAGTTGCACAACCAGGCCTCCTTCCCTCCCGGAACACCCACCATTTTCCAGCTGAATTACAGGTTTTAAGAGTCCAGCCTTAATTGGGCTCGTGACTTCCTCCCCCTCTCCTTTGCCCCGCTCCGGCAATCCACCTGCCACCTCCTTCACCTTCCTCCACGACGCACCTTCACTCTGGCTGCCACTTTTGCTGCCCGAGCCGGCAGCCCCCAGCTGCCACCATAGCCTCCTCCTGAAGTTCTTCCCCTCTCCTCCCCCACCCTTTTTGCAATCAGCCCCGGGCCGTATTCAAGGATTTTGCTCTTCCTATCACAAGTTTGGCAGTGCTCTTTTTTATGACCAAGCAGACCACAGAGGTAGCAAAAGTCGGGTAGGAATTCATACTGAAAAGGGCACCATCTAAGCTTCATCTGATTGCCCTCCTCATCCACTTCAATTTCGCCTCCATCCCCCTCTGCACCTTCCTCCCCCTGCTCCACTAGCAATTTGATACCCCTTCTGAGTGGCAGCCTGATGTCCAGTTTCACCTTGATTCGCAGGTATTTACCGGCTGCTAAGCCATCCTCCTCCGTCTCAGCCTCGACCATCTCCTCGAATTCTGCCCCAATGAGCTCAGCGGTGTCTCTGTTCATCAACCCGAACGGCATATTCAGAACACGGATCCAGCACGGAATCGAGATAAACTGGTACTCCTCCAGAGTCTTCCGCGCATCGAAGTCAGCCATCACGAGCAGCTCGTGGTTGAACATCCACGGGCCCTCCTCCAGCGCCTTCATCTTCCCCCATGCCTGCGAGAAGATGAACAGGAAGGTGTTGTCTCCAAGTTCCTTGCACACAGTACCATTGCGAGGGCACCAAATCCCACCCAGCGTCCGCATCAGAGAATCGGGTGTTGCTGGCCTCTCGGACAGGAGTCTCCCAACTGCTTGTGGCTCTGCCGCCTTCGCTTTGCCCTTCACTCCTCCCCCACCTTGATTCCTTCTTTTCTGCCTCCGAGAGCCTCATGCTCTTCAAGAGACCTTCGACCCCTTCCATGGCTGTCGCCGCCACACGCGGAGCCCCTACTTCCCTCCGCCTCCGCCGCCCGCCGCCGAAACCCTACCGGACGCCGGGGAAGGAGATGCCCGGGATTTCGGCCACCACTCACGCGAAAGAGGACACCACTCGACTCGGGACACCACGCACACACTGGATTTGGTCTTGGATTAAAAAACCGCCGGAGAGACAAGGGAAACCGAGGTCGCGAACGGAGAGGCAGCCGTCGCCGGGCGAGACGCCTTACTAAACACGAGCCACTGGTCCCACCAGTGCCGCGACCTCTGACAAGCTGCGAATTAACCCTTCCTATCCTCCTTCCATTCCATATCCAACGGCCACATCAGTCAAAAAGAGCAAATGAAGCCACCCAGTTTACATCGGCACTTAAAGTATTCTTATAAAAATCTTTTGAATCCGATGAATAAAGTAGAAAAAAGAGAGGAAATAACATAGTATTTCCCGTTCGATGCTAATACTATCAACAAAGCTAACAACAAAGCGGCTGGTCCAGATGGTTTCAACATACAATTCTATCAAAAAAACTGGGAAATTGTGAAGAACAATTTGTTTGGGCTTCTAGAAGATTTCAGAAACGGAACGCTAGATATAACCAGACTTAATTATGGAATGATTGTTTTGATTCCAAAAGGAAACGACGCCGACAAAATACAAAAGTACAGGCCTATATGCTTGTTGAATGTAACTTTAAAAATCATAACCAAAGTCTTGGTTAATAGATTGACGAAAGTCATTCAAAAAGTAATTTTGCCTAATCAAACTGCATTCTTGAAAGGGAGATATATAATGGAAGGGGTTTGTGTGCTGCATGAGGTTTTAAACAGCCTGCATACTCGCAAAAACCTGGGGTACTGACGAGGGGTTAACTCATCAAATCCCATGGTTAAGAACTAGGGTTGAGATTATGGGGAGAGAACGTGGTAGTACTGGTAGTTTCGTCGGCTGACAAGCAGAGGCAAAGATTTACCCAGGTTCAGGCCTCCGGAGAGTAACACCCTACTTCCTGCTTGTCTGGTATTGATCGTGTGAGATTATGCGGTTACAGGGAAGCTCCGGCGAGATGTCGATCTCGCTAGGGCTTTTTATGGTTCGAGTATTGCGTGTCCTGGATCGGCGGCCCTCCCAACCTTTATATAATAGGCTGGGTCTCGAGAGTTCGTAACCGACCAAGATTACATGTAAGTAAAGCCTAAACCGACTATGCCTATGTCTAATCTTGGAGGATACTCCATCTTGTTGGGCCTTTCGTCATGGGCTTCATGTAGGCTCTTGATAATTGGGGCTTAGTCGACACGTGCACCAGGTACCCTTATAGTAGGGTACCCGAGGTGTATATCCTTGTCAGTAGCCCCCGAGTACTTGTCTGACTCGAAGAATCGGGCATGGACTCATTCGTAAGTGCACGTCATATGCTTTGTACTCGTATGTTGGAATTGGAATTCCTGTATGAATAGCACATGTTGGCTATGTCGAGTATTTCATCGACTTTGGTTTTTGCTTATGATAATCAAAGGATAATAGCTTAGTAGGCCCGGTACACTCGACGGATCGGGACCGGTTAACTACACATTCGGGCAAAACCTTACTAGCTTTCAATCAAACTCGAGTCACCGGACTCGAATCTGGAACAGACTGGTCAGACTCGACTAGGCCGCGGAGGTCTTACTGAATCGATCTGCAGTATAACTTTGAAATTTACCCAACGCGTCCGTCGGGATTTTTTATCATGTCTGCTGACACGGAAAGTATAAGGATTGACGTTGCTGGAACAGTCCTTAGCCCAGCTCGAAAGTTCGGCGGGTCTTACCTTTGCACTATGCGTGCAGCATCCGAGGTATTTGCGGCGGACGCAACTCGGGAATGTTTCGAGTATGATTCTGTATATGAACTGAGTCGAGCCTTCTGTCGACCGACACTTTGTCGTTATTCTATCGGGTGCGCGACAGCGCTCCCGATGGGAGTAGCCCCCGAGATTGTGCTTTATTGCTTGCAATGGAGGATAATCTCAAATCTTTTTATCCCATATACTCTTAGTCGAAGAAATTTTTGATACGCTCCCGATGGGAGTAATATGTCTCAGTCGAAGGAACGGTCGAGTGACCAATTTTTGTCTTAACGTTGCTTTTTCACACCCGAACCAATCAAGACAGTCGAGTGAACGATATGCACTGGGCGAACTCGAATGCTTTTCTGAACAGATCGCTTGCAATGACATCAGGGATGACGTTTTTTGGCGACTGCGCTGCCTGACACGCGGTGGCGTGCGTTATGCTGTGATGGATGGGACGTGACACGTATGTGGGCCCATTGTGCAGCGCTCACCAAACGACGGTGCCGTTTGGACTTGATTTGATCGCTCTGGCCCACTTTTTGCGGAGACGCGATGATGGCTCCTCTTTTTGCGTGCGTAGTGGGCGGAGTGGCCGGCGACGATTGCCCTCCGTGGTTGCCACGTGTACGGTGGGATTGCGTGCGGAACGCCCGATTATGATCTGAACGGTTATGATCGCTTTTGATTTGTGGTAAATAGGGGGAACGGCGCTGGCATTATTTTTACTTGCCATTTGCTCTGCGCACCGCCCCTGCTTCATTGTCTTCCTCTCGCTTCCCCATTGTTCTTGCGCCCGAGCTCCCGCTGTTCCCCTTAGCCACCACTGCCGTGGCGCCAAAGAGAAAAGCTACTGCTGCCGACACGCCCGCGACCGACGCGGCCACTCTGAAGGGGAAGAAGACTGCGGCTGGCGCATCTGCGCCCGTCGTTGAGCTCAAGAAGAGCGACGGCGATTGGGTGAAATCCACCATTAAGGAGGCGCAGCTGGACAAGCTTCGCGAGGAGGGAATGCTGCCACCCGCGGACCAGCTGTTCGTCCGCGCGCCGTAACCCAAGGAGGTACTCCCCGAGCCTCGCGCTAACGAGCGCGTTTGTTTTGCGGAGTTTCTACCTAGGGGTTTTTCGTTTCCCCTCCACGACTTTGTTCGTGGTTTGATGTTTGCTTACGGGGTGCAAATCCATGATTTCACCCCAAATGGCATTTCGTTTCCCCTCCACGACTTTGTTCGTGGTTTGATGTTTGCTTGCGGAGTTTCACCCCAAATGGAATCCATGCGTTGCTCGGGCTTTTCCGGAGTGCAGGTCCTATTCGAGACTTTATCACCCAGAAGCTTGTGGATGGAGCCAATGCAACGATGGCGTATATCCGGAGTCAGCGTCCAAATATGCAGCTCCATCCACCTGTGCCTGGATCGATTTTTTCACAGTCGCAACTTGACGGTACAGTCGAGTTTGCGAGAGTGATGGTCGAGTGTTATCACGCTCAACTTATGGGCCCTGTTCTACCAGCCAAGGACGAACCGGAAGATTATGGTATTTCTGTATAGAGGACAGCCCCCGAGTGTAAATTTGCCACTTGTACGTAGTGTATATTTGTTTATGTGTATGTGCGCAGCCCCCGAGTGTATCGAGTGGGGTTTATGAAAAACACTTAGAGTATGGAACATAAATTGCACAGCCCCCGAGTATTCGAGTGAGGCTGTGAATTTTTGTGATGTTTGAAGCTTCAACTCATGATTTTGAGCAATTTTTTCGTTTATGTATGATTTTTATGACCCAGCCCCCGAGTATTCGAGTGTGGCTGGGGTATTATGTTTGAAGAAGAAGGAGCGAAAGCTCATGCTTTGAGATAGCGTAGCCCCCGAGTATTCGGATGAGGCTAAGTTTGTGCGAATAAGTTATGCGAGTAGTAAGCAGAGAGAAATATGAGGAATCATTGATTATATTCCATTTTTGAATGTTAAGCTGCAGGCCGCCTCATTAAAGACCTTACAGTCCCCGTAGGTACCCTGGTAAGGAAAAGAGCGCGTCTGAAACCTGCAGCCATCTGACATATGTGCTTATTACATTGTGCGACTGAGCAATCTAAGCATAGAAACGGCGCAGTTGCGCAACGTTCCAAGGATTGTGCGAGAGTTCTCCTGTTTTCGCATGCTTCAGTCTGTATGCTCCACCACCAATGACCTCGGTGATGATGAATGGTCCTTCCCATGGAGAAGCGAGTTTGTGCACCTTCTTTTGCTTCAGTCGAAGTACCAGGTCGCCAACCTCGAAGGACCTGGTACGCAGTCGACGGCTGTGGTTGTTGCGGAGGTCTTGCTGATAGACAGCTGTGCGTGCTAGCGCCGTGTTGCGTGCTTCTTCGAGCTAGTCGACTGCATCTTCGAGTGCTTCATTTGCATCTTCTTCGTTGTATGCCTCGACTCTTGGTGCATTGAATCTTACATCTGATGACAGGATTGCCTCTGCGCCGTAGACCATGAAAAATGGGGTGAACTGTGTTGAAGCGTTAGGAGTTGTGCGTAGGCTCCATAGCACAGACGCGAGTTTTTCGACCCAAGCACCCGCGGCCCTTTTGAGTGGCACCAGGAGGCGTTTCTTGATTCCGCTCGTCACGAGTCCATTGGCTTTTTCGACTTGGCCATTGGACTGCGGGTGTGCCACGAATGCGTAGTTGAGCGTAATGTCCTGCTCTTTGCAGAAGGATCGGAACTCTTCAGCCGTGAAGTTTGTACCGTTATCAGTGATGATGCTACTTGGCACACCAAAGCGGTATATGATGGATTTTATGAAATTGACTGCTGTAGTGGCAGTCGAACTTGTGATAGGGACTGCTTCAATCCACTTAGTGAACTTGTCGACCGCCACCAGAAGGTGAGTATGCCCTCCATGGGAGGATTTTTTGAGTGGCCGACCATATCGAGCCCCCACTGGGCGAAGGGCCAGGCCAATGGTATTGTGTTCAACGCCGATGCGGGTGCGTGCGGCTTTGTGGCAAATTTTTGGCAGCCGATGCACCTTTTGACTATGTCCTCCGCGTCTTTGAGTGTTGTGGGCCAGTAGAAGCCTGCGCGAAAGGCTTTTGCTACGAGTGATCGACTGATATGCTGTGCTTGTATAGTTCACCGTTGATGACAGTGTATGCTTTAGATCTTCGAGTGACTCGTCTTGACTCTGTTATGTCTTCAGGTATCTCGCCGCGAGTATGTATGCGAGGAAAGGTGAGTCCAAGTTGGCTCGATGAGGAGTACCTCGACTGGCGGGTCCTCTGTGCTAGGTGCTTTGCTCTTGGCTGGTGCGGCTGATGTAGGAGATGTTCGTTTTTTCTTGATGGACCTGTGCTCGATGCGCTCGAGGAAGACACCAGGTGGAACTGGTGCTTTGGTCGCGCCAATGTTGGCTAGCTTATCTGCTTCTTCATTACTCTCGCGCCCTATGTGCCGCAACTCGCAGCCTTCGAAGCTGCCCTCCATTAGGTTGTACAGTCACGGTAGGCGATCATGTTATCTGCGATTGCATCGCAGGCCTTCATTGTTTGCTGCACCACAGATTCGAGTCACCATAGATCATCAGTCGAGTGCACCCGAGGGCTTTGGCCATCCGCATGCCATGGATCAGGGCCTCGTACTCTGCTTCGTTATTGGATGGTAACTCGAATCCCATCTGCAGGATATAGCGAAGCTTGTCGCCTTTTGGTGATATGAGGATGACACCTGCGCCTGCGCCTTCGTTCTTCTTTGAGCCGTCAAAGTACATAGTCCATGAGTTGGACACATCTGGTGCTCCTGGCAACTGAGCTTCATCCACTCGGTATGGAAGTCAGGTAAGACTTGTGCTTTGATGGCCTTCGGGTAATCATACTTGATATCTCGTGGTCCTAGCTCGATGAGCCATTTTGCGACTCGCCCAGTTGCGTTGGGGTTTGTGAGGATGTCTCCGATCCCTGAGGTGCTGATTACAGTGATCGGGTGCTCTGCGAAGTAGTGCGTCAGCTTCCTTGAGGACATGAACACGGCGTAGGCCAGCTTTTGATAATGCGGGTACCGCTGCTTTGATATGGAGAGGACTTCACTCAAGTAGTAGACTGGGCGTTGTATGCTTTGGGCGTGTCCCTCCTCCCTGCGTTCGACTACCAGTACGGTATACCACCCTGTTAGTTGCGGAGACATACAGGTATAGTGGCTCTCGTTCCCTTGGTGCGACGAGGATTGGAGGGCTTGTGAGGACTCGCTTGAGGTCCGTGAAGGCTGCTTCGGCTTCTGGCGTCCACTCGAATTTGTCTGCTTTCTTCATCAGTCGATAGAACGGGAGTGCTTTTTGCCCAGTTGCTGATGAATCGACTGAGTGCTGCCACTCGACCTGCTAATTTTTGTACGTCATGGAGCTTTGAAGGCCTTTGCATTGTCAAGATGGCCTGTATTTTCTCCGGGTCTGCCTCGATTCCACGAGCCGAGACTAGATACCCAGGAGCTGCCCGGCTGGCACGCCGAACGTGCACTTCTTCGGGTTGAGCTTGATGTGGAAGCGTTTGAGGTTTGCGAACGTCTCTCGCAAGTCATCGAGTAGTGTGTTTTCCTCCCTTGTTGTGATGACGATGTCGTCTACGTAGACCTGGACGTTTCGCCCAATTTGCTTCTTGAGGCAGTCTTGCATCATGCGCTGGTAGGTTGCGCCTGCGTTCTTGAGCCCGAAAGGCATTGTTGTGTAGCAGTAGACCCCGAGTGGGGTTATGAACGCCGTTTTCTCTTCATCCTCTTCCTTCATCCTTATCTGGTGGTAACCTGAGTAAGCATCCAGGAAGGACAAGCGAGCGCACCCGGCGGTGGAGTCGACGATCTGGTCGATTCGAGGTAGTGGAAAGTGATCCTTTGGACAGCATTTATTGAGTGCTGTGAAATCTACGCACATCCGAAGGATATCTGTGTGCTTCTTCTCTACAAGTACGGGGTTAGCCACCCATTGTGATTTCTTGATTTCTCTGATGAAACCTGCTGCGAGTAGTCTGTCGACTTCGGCTTCGACTGCGGTTCTTTTCGGGCCGGATATGCGGCGCATTGTTTGCTTGACTGGTTTAGCATCTGGAAATAATTGGAGAGAGTGCTCGGCGAATTCCCTGGGAATACCTGGCATGTCGGCTGGACACCACGCAAATATATCCCAGTTCTCACGGAGGAATTCGACGAGCGCGCTTTCCTATGCGATAGGCAGACTCGAAGAGACATTGACTGTCTTGGTCGGGTCAGTCGGGTGCACCTGATGCGACCTTGTGTCATTGGTGGCATTGAATGCTCTGTCGACTGCCACCTTCTTGTGCTCCGGCATAAGTGTTCGATCGTTGGAGACCGCTAGATCGGCGAGTGTTGCTTCCATGCCGAACATCTCAGAGATTTTGCTGAACCTCGGTCGCAAGAATCGGACTTTTGGAAGTTTCCTTTGACTGTGATTACTCCTTTTGGTCCAGGCATTTTCAGCTGGAGGTATGCGTAGTGTGGGACCGCCATGAATCGAGCGAACGTCGGGCGTCCAAGTATGGCGTGGTATTGTGACTTCCAGTCGACAACTTCGAACTCAATCGATCTGTCCTGAATGGTTTTTGTCCCCGAACGTAACGTCGAGTTGTATGGTGCCTTCTGGCTTATTGCTTTGCCTGGGACGATACCGTGAAAGGTATTTGAGGATTTTGGCAGGTTTTCGACTGACCTGTTCATTTTGCGGAGCGTATCCGCGAAGATGATGTTTATGCCGCTGCCACCATCCATGAAGACCTTGGACATGGCGTAGCCTCCAATTTGGCGTCGAGTACCAAGCAGAGTGCCCTGGGCGAACGACCGATGGTGGGTGGTCTCTCTGCTGAAGCTTATTGCAGTTTCGGATCCCTTCAAGAATTCAGTTACGGCGGGAGGTGACATGACCGCCATATTTACTGTCGAGTGCGAAGTTTTTGCTCCCTGTTGGAAGGGCGACCTTTCTGTATCATGTACATCTGCCCTTGGGGCGAGGGTACTGAGGTTCGTCCACCCGAGGTACGGGTTGTATGGCACCCACGATATTTCCGCCTGCGGCAGGCTGTGGTGGTGAGGTGGTGCCATCAGAACAGGCACATTGTTTGGCTGAGGCACAGGTGCAGGTGCGGGTGCGTGTGCGGCTGTTGCCTTTCTGAGTTGCACGTATTCAGATGCTAGTTGGTCGAATTCTCTGCAGTTTCTCATCGAGTGATTGGAGCGCAATTTTCCGTCTTCCCCTTTGTACAGGTGGAATCTGCAATCAGCATCCATCTTGTCATCGAATGTTCGCTCGCTTTGTGCGCCGGAGCGCGACTTGCGCCAGTCTTTCTTCTTGTAGTTGTCGCTGCGTTGGCCGCGGTCTCGACTGTCCCGGCGATCATCTGACCGTCAGTCGCTTCTGTCTTGGTCGTTGCGGGGTGTGGAGAATCCAGCCGCCATGAATTCGGGTCTGTCGTCGTCGTAGTGACGTTTTGAACGTTTGCGCCTCCGGTCGTCTCTGTATGAGTCTCTGCGGCTTCGACTACGTCTTTCATGATTGTCACAGGGTGAGGACCCGCGTGTGGTGCGCGCCATGTCTTCTCCGTCTGCCCACTCAGTCGCGATCTTCAGGAGGTTAGCCACAGAGGTTGGCTTTTGGCGACCAACTGCTTCTTTGAAATCCCGCCTTGCGAGGCCCATGATGAAAGCATCCATGGCCATATCTTCTGAAATTACTCCAACTGATTTGCGTATCTCAGTCCATCGTCGGATAGAGGCTCGAAGTTTTTGATGAAGTCTGCGCGGAAGTGATCCCACGAGTCGTATGTTGATGGAGGTAGAGCCTTGAGCCAGTCGCGGGCTGTGCCTTCGAGCATGAGTCGTATGTATTGCATGGCTGTGATATTCGTGCCTCGCTGGCACGCTACAACCAGTCTGTAGTCTTCCAGCCATCCTGAAAGTTCCCGTCGACCCGTGTATTTGGGTTGTTCAGATGTGAGTTTGAACCCTTTGGTCATCCGTGTCTCGCGGACGCGTCGAGTGAAGCACAGAGCTCCGTATGGCTCAGGCTCCTGATCAGAGTACGAGTCGCTACTGTAAGATCTGCGTGATCTGCTCATGGACCTGCGCCGACGTGAACCGCTTCTTTCCTTCGAGTGGTGATGGCGACCACTGCGATTATATTCTTCACGACGCGTGTCTACTATGGCACGGTCTCGACTCCCTCCTGGAGTTTTTGGGATTTGGCGTATGACCTTCGCTGCTAAGGCGAGTGATTTGATCTGTTGGCGATGTAGTTTTGCATTGGGGTCATCCGCTGGAGGTTTGATTGCCTCTAGGTATGCTGCAGCAGTAAAGAGGGCACCCGCAGCTGTTTTGGGTACTGGCACTCCCTCCTCGTCGAATGTCATGAAAGAGTGGCCTAAGTTGCGGGTGAGTGCTGCCCTCTCATCTGCCGCGAGGTGTGACAGCCTTGATCTTGGTCTTGTGTCTGCTCGCCCGGTGGAGCTCAAGGAGAGCTGTCTTTTTCGTGCACTCGACAAGCTAGCCTGCTTTTTACGTTCTTCGAGTGTTGCTCTGATCTGCTGCAGTCGAAGTGATTCCTGCCAGTTGAAGTACTGGAAGGTCAACATCTCCTCTCGTGTTGCGTCTGCTGGCATCATTGTGCACTCCTTGATGACTTTATCTGCTTTTGCTGCCATCTCAACAGTAATTATGAGATTTGTGACTCCATCCGGCATAGTAACTGTGCACGGGAATTCTGTAGGCCAGCGACTGGCCGCAGAATCAGATGATTCTGCGGCGAAGGCAACGTAGACCTGCTGGGGTATCACCCTAGGGTATGTGTATGTGTTTTCGAGTCCCGTCATGGACTTGACGTCTTCATCGAGGCTCATGTCTGAGTCGATATGCCCGTCGAGTGGTCCGTCTGGATGGATCTCGCAGTCGATGTCTTCATCGCCTATGCTCATCTCGGTGTCGGCGAAGTTGTTATGAATCTCAAAGTCGAGGCTGTTGTTGGTGCAGATCTCGGAGTCGACCTGGTTGTCGATATGGGTTTCGGATTCGTCGAAGTCGCTGAGGGAGATCCCGCAGTCGAAGCTGTCCTCGAGTGGAAGATTGAGCTCGGGATCTTTTGTGCGGTATGCTGATTCGGCGTTCTCCCTTGGAGTTCTTTCGCGAATAACTCGTCGATCTCTCGAGTTGACATGGTTGTTGCAGACGAGCAGGATTGGAGGATAGACGATGGTATGGACGCAGTTGATGGATCCGCAGTCGAAGGAGCCGCAACCGATGGAGCCTCGGGTGCGGAAGTCGCGAGTTGGCTGATGGCTACGTGTTGGTGAACCCCAAGAGGAAGGTTATGATGTAGACAGCAGAAGTTTTCCCTTGAGAAATCTACCCAAGGTTATCAATCTAGTAGGACTTGACGATCTATCGGAAGGTCGTTGATGTTGACTCCCCCTGGCGCTAGGGAGCTTGCACCAACGTGGAATATGCACAGACACAAACCAGAACTTTGCCCAACACGAAACAGAGAGGTTGTCAATCTCTCCGGTCTTGCAGAAACAAAGAGTTAAACGTATGGTGTGGAAAACAGCAGGAAACACAGCAAGTAACAGGAAACAGATGATTGCAGCAGGTTGTGTAAACAGTATGAGGAAATTGGACCAGGGTCCACAGTTCACTAGTGGTGTCTCTCTCAGAACAGATAACTAGCATGTTGGGTAAACAAATTACAGCTGGGCAATTGACAAATAGAGAGGGCATAACAATGCAATACATGCCAAGATGTCTACTATGAAATCTAGTTGGGCATTACAACAAAGTACATAGACCGTTATTCCAACAGCATCTATGCCTAAATAATCCACCTTCAAGGCAGCATCCGCATCCTGTTCAGTATTAAGTTGCTAACAACAGATTATTGCATGAAGTAAAGTGTGTAATGTAATCAATACAAGTGCCCTTGGACACTGCACCAATGTTTTATCCCTACTAGCAACAGCACATCTACCATCTTAGACCTTTCTGTCACTGATCCAGATATCTAGAGACTGAACCCACTATCGAGCATAATACCCCCTCTTGGAGTCACAAGCATCTACTTGGCCAAAGCATCTACTAGCAACGGAGAGCATGCAAGATCAAGAGCACATAGATAAACAACTTGAATAAACATGGTATCAATATTCATCGGATCCCAGCAAACACAACATCTAGCATTACAATAAGATGATCTTGATCATATTAGGCAGCTCACAAGATCTAAACATGGAGGCACAAGGTAGAGAGACAACCATCTAGCTACTGCTATGGACCCGTAGTCCAGGGGTGGACTACTCACGCATCACTCCGGAGGCAGGCATGGTGATGTAGAGCCCTCCGGTGATGATCTCCCCTCCGGCAGGGTGCCGGGAAGAGCTTCAGAACTCCTCCGATCTGAGATTGACGATGACGGCCGCGACGGAACTTTTCGTGGAATATGATCGACCGTAATAGGGTTTTCGCGTCGCGGAGAATATATAGGCGAAGAGGCGGCGTCGGTGGCCGAGGGGGGCCACCACGCCATAGGGGGGCGCGGGCCCACCCTGGGCCGCGCCCTAATGTGGCGTGGCCCCCTGGTGGGTCTGCTCCGACTCCCCTTTGGACTCCGTGATCTCCTCGTGATATTATTGACGATGTCTTTTGTTTCGTCCAATTCCGAGAATATTTCCTTAATAGATTTTCTGAAACCAAAAACAGCAGAAAACAGGGAACTGGCACTGTGGCATCTTGTTAATAGGTTAGTCCCAGAAAATGCATAAAAATGATATAACGTGTAACCAAAACATGTAGCAATTGATATAATAACAGCATGGAACATCAAAAATTATAGATACGTTTGAGACGTATCATTGGCGTGGATCTGTCAAGTCCTGCACACCAAGTTTGTTTACGAAAAAATTGAACGAGCCAACGGTTAAACCCAAACCTGACACGAGATCAGCGAACGCCTCCTGGAATTCTGGCGAGTGTGGCTCGAAGTCCATCAGAGGATCTGATGTGCTTTTTGCGGGTGAAGTTGGCGTGCTGCCGTTTGTCGAGTTGCCGTGTGCCGCCCGAGTCGGCGAGTTCTGGTTTGTTGATGCAGCCAGCGAGTTGCCATTTGTAGATGCGATCGGCGAGTTGTCGTTTTCCGATGGAACCGAAGAAACCGTGAGTCCAGCACTATTCTTTCCCACAGACGGCGCCAATTGACGAGGGGTTAACTCATCAAATCCCATGGTTAAGGACCTAGGGTTGAGATTATGGGGAGAGAACGTGGTAGTACTGATAGTTTCGTCGGCTGACAAGCAGAGGCAAAGATTTACCCAGGTTCAGGCCTCCGGAGAGTAACACCCTACTTCCTACTTGTCTGGTATTGATCGTGTGAGATTATGCGGTGACAGGGAAGCTCCGGCGACATGTCGATCTCGCTAGGGCTTTTTGTGGTTCGAGTATTGCGTGTCCTGGATCGGCGGTCCTCCCAACCTTTATATAATAGGCTGGGTCTCGGGAGTTCGTAACCGACCCAGATTACATGTAAGGAAAGCCTAAACCGACTATGCCTATGTCTAATCTTGGAGGATACTCCATCTTGTTGGGCCTTTCGTCATGGGCTTCATGTAGGCTCTTGATAGTTGGGCCTTAGTCGACACGTGCACCAGGTACCCTTATGGTAGGGTACCCGAGGTGTATATCCTTGTCAGGTACTCTTCAAAATAGATTTCGAAAAAGCCGTTAATAAAATCAAATGGCCTTTTTTGCTCCAAATCTTGCAGATGAAAGGGTTCCCAGATAAATTTGTGGATATGTTCATGAAAATTATGTCCAGAGGTAAAGTTTGCGTGAATGTAAATGGGGAGTTAGGGCCATATTTTTCTACATACCAAGGTCTGAGACAAGGTGATCCGTTGTCACCCTTACTTTTTGACCTGGCTATGGATGTCCTTGCCTTCTTATTAGTAGAGCGCAGGAAGGGGGGCTTCTGAGAGGTTTAGCAGGAGATTTGATTGAAGGTGGGATATCTATACTACAATATGCGGATGACACGATACTTTTGCTAGAAAATGATTTCGAACAGGCAAGAAATCTCAAAGTTATTTTGTGTTACTTTGAGCAAATGTTTGGTCTAAAAATCAATTTCCACAAGAGTGACATATACTGTGTTGGGGAAATGGAACGATAAAAACTTTTGAGAAAATCCTAACTTGTAACTCTGGCAAATTGCCTATGAAATATTTGGGAGTGCCGACAGACAAGAAAAGGCTAAAAATTTCAGACTGGAGACCGGTGAAAGAAAAGATGGGAAATAAATTGAGTCCTTGGCAGGGCAAATGGCTAGCCATGGGGGAGAACAACTCTTATCAATTCCTCTCTGTCTAGTGTACCCCTATACATGTTATCCTTTTATAGGGTACCTGTGGGGCCAAGAGAACAGATGGACATGATAAGAAAAAATTTCTTATGGAATGAAGACAAGGATAAGAAAAAATATCATCTGGTGAAATGGCAGATTGTGTGTGTGCCGAAAGACCTAGGAGGTTTGGGGATACTAGATTTGGAATTGATGAACATTTCACTTTTATCTAAACTAGCAAGGTGGCCCTCGCAAATGCGAGGGCATCGTCTTTAGCATGTTGAAAGATCTAAGGAATTAAATTTATTTTAATCTGCTATCATATTATGTCCTAAGAACTCATACGTCTCTACCACCACCACCACAAATTTAGATATAACATATGTAGGTATGTAGTATCTCTAATCAACGGTAATTTCCAGGCTAAGGATTATGACATCATTTCCCTAAACACACATATGTGTTATTTGTGTCTGATATTAGGTTATTAAACATAAATTTATTTACATGGTGCAGTAGGTGGGGTTAATATCAATATTATATATAGTTACAAAAGTCTTCATATTTTTGTTAAATTACCAAAAAGAATTGTGAGTTCATCGACTTTAGTATGTTAAAAAGTTTATGAGAAATAAAATTATGTTATGGATATCACATTACGCGAGAAGAAATAGTGTGCCTCTAACGTCGACATAAATGATATAGTAAATAATTTTTTTAATTTTCGGACCACGGATTATAGTGTCATTTTATAAACACATATATTTGTCATTTATGCTTCATGTAAATTAGTAAACATAATTAAATATTTATATGGTGTCTCATCAATAGGTGAGAGTTAATGGTGGCATTATATATATAGTTACGAAAGTCTTCCTGTTGTGGCTGAAATAACAATAAGGGCAGGTCAACGCCTAGCTTATGTTGCCGTGATCTTTTATCGAACTTATTTTCCTTAGGTGCAGTAATTAATACAATTGTGATGAAAAAATGGTTGTTATTTTGTATACATATAGTTTATTCAGAAATATTATTTGGAGTATACAAACAGAATAGTGTACGCAAGATTCATCATTCATATCTTTTATGTTTTGAAATTAGAATTTGAAATGTAGATTTCTTATAGAACAAATGTGTGCCTGGATGGCTAGAAGGGATCTTGTACTAATTACAGCATTTCAACACCCTCGATAATTATAAACATGCAATTGTGATATTCATTAGGCTTCCATGTCAGACATATTTTAACCCTAGGTCATACTTAGCCTCTCATCACAACTACTCTTCATTCCTTTTGTCACTTCGTATGCGCCGCCATCGTATATTCCGTGATCGTTGTTGGTTCTAGGTATGCATCCTATGTGACCCCTAATTTGTGGCATGTCTTTCTTGAATATTACTGTTTTAAAATATTTACCAATATAATGTATTGGTGGTGACACTTACGAATATGAATTACTTAGGGTCTACAAATAAGATTAAAAAGTCCAACAAATCGACAACCGGAAGCCTGCTAGTTTTATAGGAATTTATGATATCTCTCTTTATTTCAAATTTTACAATGATTTTCATGTAATAATTAACTTGAGAAAAACCTTCTTCATTCTTTTGTTCGCTATTTAATCAATGCGATGTGCCCATATGGTTTAGATGCTTAATGTTAACAAAATAGACAATCGGGACCCATGCTTTTCTAAGTAAAGTAAAAGTCGTGAAGATTGTGTGTTTCTTATGTTGGTGTGGAACTTTCGAATTTCGTATCATGGCACTAACATGTGCAGCCTTGAGAAGATTGTTTTTGATGAGTCAGTTTCAGACTGTTCATATACTCTTGTATGTTTTCAACTCAAAATTATAAATGTAGATGTCTTAAACTGTGTTTGGATGGCTAGAGAGGTGTCTCACTAAAGTAGATTATATTCTGAATGGAAAATGACATTGTTGTAAATAGTGTGTGTGTGATCACTGGAGTTCACAGCCAAAATAACTTTCCGCAGTGGAGTGCTCCATTGCAGACTTGGTGCTCCCCAGATTCAGTGATCTCACTATTTAAAACTATCAAAAAAAAGTTTTAATTTTTGAATAAATCATGCATGTTCTCAATAATATATCCTACAAGCGTCATTATCTCAATGCAAATACTTTACGTTTTGCACTACACAAAAAGACAAATGTACATATCTGAGTATAGTTTCTGATTTCCAACTTTTTATGTATCCCATAATATAAATAATTTCGCATTGGGATTGTGCACACTTGTAACATATATTATTGAGAACATGCACATTTTTTAAAAGTTTTCTTAAACTTTTAAATATATTTTCCCAAAATAACTTTCTGCAGTCTGTACCCCTATTTGTATATCGATATCACACTCTATGGTCACAAAAAATCATGAAGTAGTTAACTGATGCACACACATTACACATATAACTGATACATGTACCATCACGATCTAGCTACAGAAGTATTTTCCTATTTAAGTTTTTTCCTATTTAGTTACGTGCACGACCATGTATTGGATGGAACAGAAGATTCCTTTTTTTTAACGTGAAGCAGCAATTTTAGTTTGGAGAAGCACATGATAGGCCCAGCTTTTTTTTTGTTTCGGCAGAAACGGTATGCCCTCCCTTGCTTTTCACGATTGATCAGTTACAATTCTCAAAGAAAAAAAAAAGAGTCCAAGTTAGATTGAACATACAACTAACGTCCAATCAGCTTTTTTTTTCTTGAAAAGTTCACGAAAGTTGTGCGTGCACTATGCTGGCACGTACATGCGCGTATGCACAAATATGTGGTGTAACGTTTCAAGTATTAAATCTGAACTGTCTATTTTTTTTAGATCTACGTCATATATGTTGGGTAGATCTGGACTGAACGTGTCAAACTGGATTAGTTAGCTACGTAACAATAAAACTCTTGTTAAATCTTAGCCACATATTTTAGATCTAACTATTAAAATTAATTTAGATGATGTGGCTTAACGTGGTGTCTCGAAAAACTACCTCATTTTGCTTTTACTATATAATAGATAGATGGCTTTGGAAACTATTTAATGGCGAGGGGTTGTGGCAAGAGGTTTTGACGAACAAATATCTCAAAAACTGCACTCTGTATCAAGTAGAAGCCAAAACAGGGGACTCACGCTTCTGGCAGGGCCTGATGAAGGTGAAGCCACTGTTTTGGTCTTGCTATACTACTATATATAAAGGACGGGAGGATTCGCGACCTCTCAGCCCCTGTCTTACTGTTCATACTACTAATGGTTCCTGGCCGTCCGATCATAGATCTACGGCCCACATCTACCCTGATGAACAGTACCCCACGATGAACAGTGCCTAGGATGAACAGCCCGCGGTGGACAGTTCCCGTTGGTAACCGGATGTACAGTACCAGCAATGTCACCTTCGATGAACAGTGCTGGTGATTGCGCGTCGACGAGTAGGTTCCATTCCCGTGATCGGTTCCGAGTTTGGTCGACTTTAACTCCTTAATTTTGGATCCAGATTCGCAAAAACATTTAACGAATTTTGTCAAATTCGTCGCACTCAATCATCCGTTTGAATTTTCCTTTCACGAGTAGATGTATATCACCATTCGAAACAACTTTCATGTTTTAACATTTTTATTTTGACGGACATATACATAATTCTCTCTAATCTTCAAATTCAACTCAAATTCAACTCAAAGAGTTCATCTAAATCCATCGACTCATCCATGGTTACTATCCCCTACACTGAAGAAAAATGTAGCTATTCCAGATGAATAGTGCTCCACCCGGTAAACATGCCGATCACACCGGTGAATAGCTGTGCAATGACCAGTGTATCATACAGTGAACAGCCGGTCAACCTTTTTTAGCTTTTTTTCTTAGTTTCTTTTTACACATAGACTTTTCTTTTTGGCAGTAGTTTTAAGTGTATATTTTCTGGCTAAAATTTTTCCAAGCGTATTTACACAGGCCTGCCTTCTAAACGAGTTTAGACTTTTTGACGATATTTTTCTTTAGTTTTTTCACAGTTTTTTAAACCTTCTTCGGACTTTTCGATTGTGATTTCTGGTGTTTTTTGTCTAAAAAATACAAACCGAATTTACACACATATACCTCTCGAACAAGTTTAGTTTTTTCGACCTACATGAGTTTATACTTTCTGACGGTATTTTTTTCGCTTTTCCCCAGTTTTTAAACCTTTTCTTTCGCTTTTCCCATTTTTAAAACCTTTTTTGGACTGTTCGATAGAATTTTTTGGCCCTTTTTTTGTGTGAAATTACCAACCGCACTTACATACATGCACATAGCTCTCGACCAAGTTTAAACTTTCCGACCTAAATGAGTTTAAATTTTTTTGACGGTATTTTTCTTCAGTTTTTTTACAGTTTTTTAAACCTTTTTGTGGACTTTTCGATAGTATTTTTTGGCATTTCTTTTTGTGTATAACTTACCAACCACATTTACGTACATACATATACCACTCGAACAGGTTTAGACTTTTTGACTGTATTTCTTACAAAAAAAAAAGAAAAACTAAATATTTTCTCCTCTTTTTCTCATTCCTTCTTTTTAGCCTATAGAATGATAATTTGCGACACAAATTTCCATCCGAGCACAAATTTTCGTCCGACGTTCGTCCACTGTACATCCGGCTATTTTTAGATTCATCCCAGTTTATCTTTAAAATATTGCAATTTGTCATCACAAAATTATACAATGATTTAATAAACCCACGGTATCCGTCAATACAAATTGTACTCACACGTCTAAATACAAACACTTCTCTTAATACATACAATCTTTCGCTTCAGCAGATCCATTTTACTCTTTGAACAAAAAAAATAACTACTTAACACTATTAAAAACACAAAATACACTCATGTATACACAGTCGCGGCGTGTCGCCGCGCCATCTTGCCTAGTAGAATACAAATAGGTAGTGGTGATAGAACAAGATTTTGGGAGGATCATTGGATTTCTGAATCCAGATTGGCTAAAAAAATCCCTAGGTTGTTCAACATCTCGCTGAATAAAAAATCACGGTAAGAGAGGTGGTGGATAAAGGAATAGGTGCGCTGAGATTTAGAAGGATGTTGAATTGGGTGCTTGGTGCTCAGAAAAATGAGATAGACCATTGGGGGTTTGGTTTTGACAGATGAACCTAAGCTAGTTCGGAAGCCAACTAGCTCTGGGTCGTTTTCAGTTAAATCTTTTTATAATGTGATGCAATCCAGGAGAACGGTGCCTTTCAGATTTTTGTGGAAGGTAAAGATTCCCCTGAGAGTTAAAACTTTCTTGTGGCTGGTGCTTAAAAAAAGCATACTGACAAGAGATGTTCTACTCCACAGAGGGGAAAGTGTGAGGCTAAATGCTTGTTTTCGTGTCTAAATGAATCAATTAATCATCTTTTTTCCTTTGTCCTTTAGCAAGATACACTTGGAATGTGGTTAGTTGTACTTTTGGGATAAATTGCAACTTCATGAATATCAACCAATGTATTGCTTGGCTGAATGGTTCTAGAAAAGAAAAAAAAAGAGATTTGTTATCAGTGGGGATAGCTTCCATATTTTGGATTTTGTGGAAAACTAGAAATTTAGCTTGTTTCCCGGCCCAATGGCCGGACAAGCCGGTTTCTGTTATCATAGGGATTTGCAATGGGATTCAAACTTGGAGCATTTTGCAGGTGGAGCAGGACGCAAAGGAGGATCTCAGATTCTATGCTAGACTTCTGGAGAGTGGTGAAAGAAGTGTTTAGGGCGAGGAAAAGCTGGTCATCATGGACTCCAAGACTGACGATGTGACGAAGGAAGAGAAGGGGGAGGTTTTGGTCTCCAGCTGGCGATCGCTGAGATTCCAAGACTGACGATGGTAAATGCATGTTGGGCGCGTGAAGAAAGCCATGGGTGGAATATCTTGTTGTTGAGCGGCCCTTGCCTTATGGGTGGAATATCTTGTTGTTGACGATTCTTGCCTTCTCTAGTTGGTCAATCTTGGGTAATTGTCTCCAAACGAATGAAGATGTCCATTTAGGCCTTGTTTACTTCAAAGGTTTTTTACTTTTTTAGGGATGGGGAGAGTGGGGATGGGAGGGGATTTGGTGAACACCCAATCCCCACAAATCCCAACAAATACTCTTCCCCTACAATACACTAGTATGGACTAAAATTTTTTTGTTAGACAAAAATGAGGTGGTTGGTAGGGGATATTTGGGGATTATCCCCTCCCATCCCCTAAAATACATTAGAAGTAAACAAACTAGTAGGAATTTTCCGGGATCCGGGATAATCCCCTCTCATCCCCTAAAATACACTCAGGGTAAACAAGGCCTTAGTTGTGTGTGACTCACATGTTAGATCGGTAAGTTTGTTTCTCTACTTGCCAACTATGATCACACACTCCATTAGTCATCAGTGGCGAGACTTCAAAATCTACGGGGGAGAATATTTGGTTGCACATGATTTTCTCTACCTTTTTTTAGTGAAAATGATTTCTATTACATGCAACCATAGAGAAAGAGGCACCACATGCAACATGTTCAATAAGCTTTACATACGGAAGATTTCACAAATTAAGCGTGCCATTTATTAGTTGATTTTATTGTATTGCTATCTGAAAATTTGATAGTGGCCTTGCATGCATACAAAACTGATCGAGTAGATTATACTCCCTCCGTTCCTAATTATAAGTCGCTGGAGACAATTTCCGACCCATTCCCTTTTAAGGTGAACACGCGATTTGAACAACGTATCTTTTTTAAGATATACTCCAGCTCCTACCTGTGCGTAGGCCTTGAGGTCGACGTACGATGCCATTCCCTTTTTCCCTACTCGATCGACGGGATCGTTGGTAAGGATCATGTGTCTGTGTGCGACGGGGACAAACAAAATGACGAACAAAGCCGGCGGAGTACGTACTGGTTGATTTGAAGAAAGAGTAGACGATGATAGATACAGTACATGTTTTCAATCATGTAAAGGCTGTTTTTCTCTAAGCTGACATCCACCTGAGAATTAAGTAGTAAGCACCAATAGACGATGATAGGTGGAATCAGTCACTTATGTGAGCTGAAAAGCACATACACGGACCCGGTTTGGCCGTATGGATCTCAACGGAGTCAAAGAGACAAGAGTCGGACGCAGCACCAAATGTCCAACTCCAAGCCGTCCATCTGTCAGCATATTCCTCACTGGTTAAACCTCCATCTGACACTGGGCTACCTGACAAGAAGCGCAGATTAATTAGCTAGCTAAGTGCCATCTAGGGTGGGGGACAGCGCGGCCATTGGTGTCAAAATGACGCCATTGATATCGTTACTGATCCTCTTCCAAGTAACATAATAAGGCTCTTAGCGTTTAGGGTGGGGGTTATCGATCACGAGCTACTTAGCTCCGCAATCTCTGAAAATCTGTCGTCGATTACCTAGTTCGGTTGTGATCGATCGAGCGATGGGGGATAAGGCAGGGAAGGCGTCGTTCATGGAGACGGTCCGGTACGCGGACGGGCACGACATGTGCCTCATGGTGCTGGGCCTGCTGGGGAGCTTCGGCGACGGCATGATGCAGCCGCTCTCCATGCTCGTGCTCGGCGACATCGTCAACAGCTACGGCGGCGCCAGCAGCAGCAGCGGCTTCAGCTCCAGCACCGTCGACAAGGTAAAAACATAAGCACTACTCTACTTCACGAGATTTTGTGGAGAGCTTACTCTTGTCGTGCATGGTGCTGATCATACAGTTCGCGCTTCGGTTGCTGTACGTCTCGATTGCAGTGGGAGTCTGCGGTTTTCTAGGTAAGAACAATAATCCGCTTCAGTAGTGATGGATGGATCTTCCTCTTAACGGGAAAATAATGGCGAACATCTGTACATGCATGCAGAGGGGCTATGTTGGACAAGAACGGCGGAGCGACAGGCGTCGAGGATGAGGCGGCTGTACCTGGAGGCCGTGCTGCGGCAGGAGGTGGAGTTCTTCGACGCCGAGGAAGGGGCCACCACCTTCCGTGTCGTCTCCACCATCTCCGACGACGCCGACGCCATCCAGGACTTCCTCGGCGAGAAGGTCACGATCGATCACCTTTAGCACTCCTGGCACACGTACTCAGCCGCGCAACGTGCCCATGATTCATTCTCACGTCAGACGCGACTGCTTTTGATTTCAGCTGCCCATGGTTCTGGCCAACGTGGCGCTCTTCTTCGGCGCGCTGGCGGTGTCCTTCGTCTTCGCGTGGCGCCTGGCGCTGGCGGGCCTCCCCTTCACGCTCCTCTTCATCGTGCCGTTCATGATCCTCGGCAAGCGCATGGCCGCCGCCGCCGGGGAGACGCGCGCGGCGTACGAGGAGGCGGGCGGCATCGCCGAGCAGGCCGTCTCGTCCATCCGCACGGTGGCGTCATACAACGGGGAGCGGCAGACCCTGGAGCGGTTCAGGCGCGCGCTGGCGCGGAGCACCGCGCTGGGCATCAAGCAGGGCCTCATCAAGGGCACCCTGATCGGGAGCACGGGCGTCATCTACGCGATCTGGTCCTTCCTGTCCTGGGTCGGCAGCCTCCTCATCATCCACATGCACGCCCAGGGCGGCCACGTCTTCGTCGCCGGGATCTGCATCGTCCTGGCCGGAATGTCCGTCATGATGTCGCTGCCGAACCTACGCTACTTCGTCGACGCCACGGCCGCGGCGGCGCGGATGCGGGGCATGATCGACAAGCTCCCGCCCCTGCAGGAGGCCGGCAAGAAGGGCGCCACCCTGAAGAGTGTCAGTGGCCGAATCGTGTTCAAGGACGTGCATTTCTCGTACCCGTCGAGGCCGGACACGCGCGTGCTCGACGGCGTGAACCTGACCATCTGCGAGGGCGCCACCGTCGGCCTCGTCGGCGGCAGCGGCTCGGGGAAGTCCACCCTCGTCGCGTTGCTGCAGAGGTTCTACAGCCCGGACGCTGGGGAGATATCGCTGGACGGCCACGACATCGGCACGCTCAACGCTGAGTGGCTCAGGGCCCAGATTGGGCTCGTGAGCCAAGAGCCAGTGCTGTTCGCGACGACCATCAAGGAGAACATTCTGTTCGGTAACGAGACGGCTTCGATGAAGCAGATCGTCCACGCGGCCAAGATGGCCAATGCTCACGACTTCATCGTCAAATTTCCCCAAGGATACGAAACACATGTGGGCAGTTCGGGACGCAGATGTCGGGAGGGCAGAAGCAGCGGATCGCCATTGCTCGCGCGCTCATCCGGGACCCCAAGATCCTGCTCCTGGACGAGGCGACCAGCGCGCTGGATTCAGAGTCGGAGCGGACGGTGCAGGACGCGCTGGACCGGCGTCCGTGGGCCGGACCACCGTCATCGTGGCGCACCGACTCTCCACGCTCCGCAAGGCCGACACGATCGCCTTGCTCGACAATGGCCGCGTCGTGGAGTTCGGCTCGCACGACGAGCTCCTCGGCATGGACGGCGGCGAAGGCGGCGTCTACGCAAAGATGTTTCACCTGCAGAACTCGTCCGTGCCGAGACAACAGCAGCACCGCGTGGTAGAGAACGAGAGATCAACCTGACGCCGTTCCACAGCGTGGAGATCATGTCGCCGGCCAGCGAACTCCGCGCTAGCCCGGTGCCGTCATTCTGGTCGTTCGAGTCCGCAGTGGAAGAAGGCGACCCCGCGGCCTCCTCCGGCGCGTCGGCACGACCGCGCAAGCCGTCGCAGCTCCGCCTACTCAAGATGAACGGACCGGAGTGGAAGCAGGCGCTTCTCGGGTGCGCCGGCGCCATCATATTCGGCGCGTGCTGCCGCTCTACTCCTACAGCCTCGGCTCGCTGCCGGCGGTGTACTTCCTCGGCGACGAGCGCTCATCCGCGCCAAGACCAAGGTGTTCTCCCTCGCCTTCCTGGCGATCGGCATCGTTTGCATCACGGCCAACATCGTGCAGCACTACAACTTCGCGGTGATGGGCGAGCGGCTGACGGAGCGCGTCCGGGACCAGATGCTCGCCAAGATCCTGTCCTTCGAGATCGGGTGGTTCGACGAGGACGACAACTCGAGCGCGGCCGTGTGCGCACGGCTGGCAACACAGGCGAGCAAGGTTCGGTCCCTCGTCGGGGACCGAATGTGCCTGCTGGTGCAGGCGGCCTCCTCGGCGACGCTGGGATTCTCGCTGGCGCTCTCCGTGTCGTGGCGGCTCACGTGGTGATGATGGCCATGCAGCCGCTGGTCATCGCCAGCTTCTACTTCAAGAAGGTGCTCATGACGGCGGGATCCAAGAAGGCCAAGAAGGCGCAGGTGCAGGGGAGCCAGCTGGCCAGCGAGGCCGTGGTGAACCACCGGACGGTCACCGCGTTCTCATCGCAGCGGCGGATGCTCCAGCTGTACGAGGCCGCGCAGGTGGGCCCGAGGAAAGACACCATGACGCAGTCCTGGTTCTCGGGCTTCTGCATCTTCCTGTGCCAGTTCAGCAACACGGGGAGCATGGCGATGGCGTTGTGGTACGGAGGCAGGCTCCTGGCCGACGGGCTCATCACCACCACGCCCCTGTTCGAGGTCTTCTTCATGCTCATGACCATGGGAAGGGTCATCGGCGACGCCGGAAGCTTGACGTCGGACCTGGCGAAAGGCGCTGACGCCGTAGGGTCCATCCTCGACACACTGGACCGTGAGCCGACGATCAAATCCGCCACGAGGCCAGTGGGTCGGACGACGACAAGAAGGACAAGAAGCGGAAGGCGATCAAGGGCGCCATCGAATTCAGGGATGTGCATTTCAGCTACCCGACGCGGCCCGAGGTGACGGTGCTGGCCGGGCTCAGCCTCGAGATCGGCATTGGCAAGACGGTGGCGCTGGTCGGGCCGAGCGGGTCAGGCAAGTCCACGGTGATCGGTCTGATCGAGCGGTTCTACGACGTGCAGAAAGGCTCCGTTCTGATCGACGGCAGGGACATCAGAAGCTACGGCCTGACGCACCTCCGGTCGCACGTCGCGCTCGTCAGCCAGGATCCCACGCTCTTCTCCGGCACGATCCGCGACAACATCATGTACGGCGACGAGAACGCCACCGAGGACGAGGTCACCAGCGCCGCCATGCTCGCCAATGCCCACGAGTTCATCAGGTACGTCCGAACAATCTGAATCTCTGATCGATTACAGGTGTGATGTCTGCTGAAACTGATGGATCCATGTACAGCGCGATGGAGAGCGGGTACGACACGCAGCTTGGGGAGCGAGGGACGCAGCTGTCGGGCGGGCAGAGGCAGCGGATCGCGCTGGCGAGGGCGGTGCTGAAGAACGCCAGGATCCTGCTGCTGGACGAGGCGACCAGCGCGCTGGACACCATGTCGGAGAAGCTGGTGCAGGACGCCGTCGACAGGATGCTGCAGGGGACCAGGACGTGCGTCGTCGTGGCGCACAAGCTCTCCACGGTGCAGAAGGCCGACATGATCGCCGTGGTGAAGGACGGGAGGGTGGCGGAGAGAGGGACGCACCACGAGCTCATCGCCGTCGGCCGTGCGGGGATGTACTACAACCTCATCAAGCTGCAACACGGCGCGTCGCCGTGCCATAGTCCCATGTAAACTGCGCTGAGCCAGATTTTCATCCTTATTTTTGGGATGTTCCTTCGGATGGTTTTTACAAATACTAGTGTGTGACCGTGACTGTTGTATGATTGTATACAACCCAAGGAGAAGTGGAGAATGATGACAACAACAAATAAGACAATGTGAAGCATGAAGAGTAGGTGTCATTCGTATTTGATCCAGCTTTGATACAAATACAGTAGGTATCCGACTCACTCCAATTCATAACAAGTGTCGCTGATGTAGTACATTAAAGAGGGAATACTATACTTGTATATAGGATTTTTGGGGGTCTAAGTGTACATGTGAACCGGTCTAATTGTTAAGTATGGAATTATTGTTTAACTGTAGCACTTGTTGATATACATTTGAATGTTATATTCTACCTCTTTAAGCATTTGTTCAATTTTTCACGTATAATCGGTTCAATTTTGGATTTTATCATATGCTATATAGCACTGGCACTTATCGTGAATATTGTAGTCCTTTTAACTATTCATAATATATTGCATTAAGGAACATAGTGAAGCATTACAAAGCACTGATGAACCGAGCAAGAGGAACATATGCCAACATGCACAAACCAAATATATGATGGTTGGAGCTCATGTAGAGAATACAAAAAAATACCGAGGAAGCCAAATAAGCACCATTTATACGTTGACAACAAAATCTCGAAGCAACTGCATCTGCAATCATTAGTGGCCTCCATGCTTGATACCTCTCCGGTGGCTCTCCAAGCAGTCTAACTGGTGTCTTCACATGTGCTTATGAAAATTGAGATATAACCTCATCGAAGCAAAAAATATGATCAATTGTTTTCGAGAAAGTTAGTGGTCTTTTTTCTGATAGTGACTTTGTAGTTAAAACCAGAGGAGGTAAGATTCATTATTTTCCATGAGTCTGTCCTAGCTATCTTTCATTACGGACTTGGGTTAGATATCGAAGTGTTCCTCATGAAGTTTCTTGTTCGTAACATGGGGCCTCTTTGGCACTCCTCCTTGTACCGTGAATCTTTCGACCTAGCTATGCGCAACTAAATTCAGCTCCCCGATAAAAGAAAGGCAACTCCTATATCCTCTGTTAGCGGCGAGATTGGCTCACGTTGTCTCGAGCAGGTCTTTGCTGGGCCAGGCCCATTTATCAGCTATTTTCATTTTTTTTCCTTTTTCATTTGCTTTCATTTTTTTTCTTGTTTCCTCTTGTTTTCATTTTTTTCCTTTTTACTTTTTTATTTTTCTATTTTCCAATTTTTTAGGATTTTGAAAAATGACCAGATTTAAAAATGTTTAGATTCGTAAAATGCCCAAATTCAAAAAATGTTCGGATTAGAAAAATGTCCAGCTTAAAAAAATCTGATTAAAAAATGTTCGATTTGAAAATATATTTAGAAATATTCGGATTAAAAATGTCAGATTTTTCTAAACGTAAAAAAGTAAAACCTTATAAAACAAATCGACTAAGTAAAATACCTGATGGGCCGACCCAGTAGAGCGCTCTGAACGAGCGGCGCTCCCGTGTAGCGCCCCACGCGAGAGCCATATAGGCGATCCCGAAAAAAGGCAATCCTTTTTTAGATATAAATAAGGGAAATCCTTTTTTTTCTTAGCGGCTACTGTGGAAATGCTGCCTACCGTTCTTTTAGTTGCTTTTTCTTATATCATGTCGGATTTCTTATACTTTTCTGTTAGTTTCTTTTTCTTGGGGCTTTTGGACTTTACGTTATTTTTTTCTTATATCATGTCGGACTACTTTTCTTTTAGTTGCTTTTTCTCGTTTGCTGTTTCGCTAGATGTATTCTATTTTCCTTCATTTTTACAAGTTTCTATTTTTTATGTTTTCCTTTTCCCTTTATTTTTCTCTTCTTAATTTTTTTGTGATATGTTAAGATATCTTATTGTATTGATATATATTCAAAATATTCATGTGTATCGGAACAAATGTACATGATCTTAATTTTTTTCCATATATCTGACAAAACATTTGATGTATTTGCAAAAAACAGTTAGTTGAAAAGTAAAAATAAAAACTAAATAAAAGGAAAAACTTAAAAAACTTGAAACAAAATGAATGAAAACGACAAGATAAGGAAATGAATATAGAAACAGATATACGATAAAAGATATTGAAGTAAACAGATAAAAAAAGGCAGAAGAGAAAAAAAAGCCCAAATGTGGACTGGCCCAATTGCTTTATTGTGGGCAGGAGATCCGTCGAGTAGATGGGCCGACGGACAGTAACGTGGCGAATGACCGGGCGAATAGGGTCGTCTCTAGGGCGAGGCAAGAAGGGCAGCGGCCTTGGGTCCAAATGTGTAAGGAGACCCAACGTAGAAATTTTCTAAACCCTGTCCATTCACTTGCCCGAGGGTCCAGGACCGGCCCTAGGACAAGGTGTCAAGTCTATGCAAAACTATTCTTAGATCTGACCTCTGTGCAAAACTATTGTCAGCTCTGGTCCCGAGGTCGACGCCAATGAAGATGTAACTGAACCTGTGCAGATCGGCAAATATTTTTTTTTTGAGCCGAACCCACTTATCCTCGAGATGGTAAAAATTGTTGGCGCTGAGGTGCACAAATTTGGATCCATCCTCATTCGCGTCGACCTCAGCCATCGTTATCCCGCACTGGCCGACACGACGACAGGCCGATCGAGCTAGAAGATGGCTGGATGACGCGATCCGTCTGTCCATGCATCGACTCAGCATGCAATCTCGCAGCGTCATGAGCGATTCAGCTCGACCGAACACACTCCGCAATCATTCTAGCTCGATGGACAGTCGCCGAGAAGGAGAAGAGCGCCGCCGCCTGAGTGTGCTGACACGCGCGCAATGGAGGTGCACTGGCTAGCTAGGTCGACGGGTGAGTGCATCGTGTGCTCAGGCTCACCGTACGGCCGGCCAAAACAAAGAGGGGCAAAAGTAACACCGGACAAATGGTGAACTTCCACTTCATCGCCGCGCTGTCCCGTCCGTGGGCGCGTCGGGCGGAATCATCACTGCGTGGGACACGCGCGTCGTCTCCCGCGTCTCCGATCACCCCTTGGAGCACTCTCTCACCACCACTTTCGAGCTTGCTGCTGACGGCATGCGGTTCGCCGTGACGAACGTGTACGCTCCGTGTGACCGGGCGCGTCGCGATGCGTTCCTTGACGAACTCCGCACCCTCGCCGGCACCATCGCCTCTCCGTGGCTGATCATTGGAGACTTCAACGTTGCTTGCTGTCCTGAGGATCGGAACAACGATAACTTTGACGCGCGCTCCGCCAACGAGCTGCTCGGCCTTGTTGACGAATTGGAGCTCCAAGATCTCCCCTTGCTGGACCGGAGGTTCACGTGGTCGAATGGGCGCGCCGACCCCACACTGGTCCGCCTCGACCGTGCGCTGATCAACCTCGCTTGGGGAGAGCAGTTGTTCAACACCACGCTGACGTCCCTGCTGAGAAATACTTCCGATCATGTCCCCTTGCTGCTGAGTGCCTCCTCGCGCGCCCCAGTAAGCCAGGTTTTCAGGTTCGAACGCTGCTGGGCTGCCTCTCAAGACTACCGATCCTTGATCTCCTCCGTCTGGGCTCGACACCAGAACCGGTCGCGCAGGTGTGCGGCATCACGCTTGACCAACTCCCTTAAATGGGCTCGGGCCGCTTCAAAAATGGGCCCGGTTGCGTCGACGACCTGCTGAGCTGGTTTCGAATTGTCGAAAAGTCATTGATGTGCTGGACACCGTGGAGGAGTTCCGCGCGCTGTTCCCTCCCGAGCGCTTGCTTCGCGACCTTGTTCGTGCGCGCCTCTCAGAAGAATACAAGAAGTTGAGCCTGTATTGGCGGCAGCGCTTCACCTTTCGCCTCTGCCGGCTCGGGGAGGAGAACACCAAGTTCTTTCATGCATGTGCCTCCGCGCGCCTCCGCGGTAACCAGATCAAGGTATTGCATGACTACGGCAGGGTGCTCGTCAATCACTCGGACAAGGCGGAGGTCCTGCATCGGTTTTACTCTGATCTCCTCGGTGCCTCGCAGCCACCGGTGTGGGACTTCGACCTCCGGCGTGTCCTCCCGCGTGTGCCCGGACTTGGCGCCCTTGAGTCCACCTTCACCGAGCAGGAGGTGAGAGACGGGCTATGGGCGATGCGGATGGATAGCAGCCCCGGCCCCGATGGCTTCGGTCCGGCGTTCTACCGGGCGTTTTGGCCTCTCGTCCGCCCCGATGTTATGGCCTTCCTCGCTGATTTCCACGCCGGCAACGCGCGTTTGGACGGCGTGAACCGTGCCTTCATCACCCTGCTGCCCAAGAAGGCGGACGTGGTCACCGCTGATGGCTTCAGGCCCATCTCTCTGCAGAACTGCGTCATGAAGCTCATCACCCGTATCCTGACGACCAGGTTGCAGCCCTATATCGAGCGCCTGGTGGCTTTTGAGCAGTCTGGGTTTATCAAGGGGCGTGTCCTTACGGACAACTTCCTCTACGCCATCGACCTCGTTCAGAGTTGCCATGCCCGCAGAGTCGCCGCCGTGGTCCTCAAGTTGGACTTTAGGAAAGCTTTCGACTCCGTCAACTGGACCGCCTTGGACTTCATCCTGGAGGCGCGTGGTTTCGGCACCACCTTCCGGGGGTGGATTTCTGCTATCCTCTCCTCTGGAAAAGCAGCTATTTTGCTAAATGGGGTGCCAGGGAGATGGATTAACTGCAAGAATGGCCTGCGCCAAGGTGATCCGTTGTCCCCGTACCTCTTCCTCGCCGTCGGTGAGCTGCTTCGTGCGCTTCTCGTCGAGGACGTGGGTGATGACCGTCTCTGCCATCCTCTTGTGGATGACCTCCCCGTTCCTGTCATTCAGTATGCCGACGACACGCTGATCATCCTTCGTGCAGACCCCCGCCAGATTATGAGGTTGCGTGGTGTGCTGGACTCGTTCTCTCGCGCGACTGGCCTGCATATCAACTACCACAAGAGCACGTTCGTGCCCGTGCACATGTCGGCCACCCGCGCTGCCGATCTTGCAGCCCTCCTGGGGTGCCCCGTGTCATCCTTTCCCCAGACGTATCTAGGCCTGCCCCTGTCAGATCAGAAACTCCCGGCATCGGCATTGGAGTTCCTCGCCACCAGGATCGCGCAGCAGATTCCGGGTTGGCGCACCTCACTGATCCCCATTGGGGGGCGCCTTACGCTTGCCACGGCGGTTCTCTCGGCGATACCTATACTTGCTATGTCGGTGCTCCCGCTGTCGAAAGGGACTATCGCCAAGATGGATAAACCGCGCCGCGCGATGCTGTGGAAGGCGGCCGCCGCGTGCTCTGGTGGGGATTGTCAGGTGGCGTGGGACTTTGTTTGTCGGCTGAAGTCGGAAGGGGGGCTTGGTGTAGTTGATCTTGAACTCCAGAACACCTGCTTGCTTCTGAAGAATCTGCATGGGCTTTTCGACGGCCGTGACACCCCGTGGACGCGTTGGGTCCGGCGTAGCTACCTGTGTCCGTGCCCTGAGCCATCCACGCCGTCTTGGAGGCATTTTGCCTCCTTGATCCCTCTGTACCGCACCATCACTCGTGTGGTGCCGGGAGACGGTGTCTCGACCTCGCTATGGCACGACTCATGGACCTCACTTGGGCCGCTCTCCTGGCTCTGCCAGCCGCTTTCTCTCACTGCCTCTCCCCCGATGCGAGGCTTACGGATGCTTATGGGGGGATGGGTCCGTGCGTTGCGGTGCAGCCGCGTATCTCCGAGCAGGCCGGTGCGGAGCTAGCCTACCTTCACGCGCAGTTGCGAGCCGTCCGACTCGCGCCTCTCCCTGACCGTCGCGTCGTCTCCTTTGGGTGCTCTGACAGGTTTCGGACCGGTGACGTCTACCGTGCGCTGCGCTCGTCTGGCGTGGTCGTCCCGTTCCAAGACGTCAACTGGGAGAACTTTGCCCCCCCGAAGGTGCGAGTTTTCTTCTGGATCCTGCGCCTCGGCAAGACTAGGACCCGAGCGCGTCTCTTCCGACATGGCTGCGTCCCCTCGTCGCATTGCCCGTTCTGCCCCGGCCGCGATGAGGACCTGCTTCATCTGTTTGTGCGATGCCCACGTCTTGGTGAGGTGTGGTCGCGTGCCGCGCCGGGCCTGCGGCTACTGCCCGATGCCGACATGGCGACGCTCTTGAGCGAGCTGGGCGGCCACCTCCCCCGCTGGCACCCGTATGCTGTTAACACTGCGCTGCTTGCGATCGTGTGGTGCGTTTGGAAATCGAGGAATCGTATGGTGTTTGACTCGGACAATCTCACCACCGCCCGTGTGCTCGCCATGATTTCGGATCACTTGCGGCTCTGGATGGTGCGCGCGCCCCGGCGAGTCGACCTCAGCGACTTCCAAGCCTGGTGTGATGCCTTGGTGTAACTTCTCTCGCGCTGGAGCATAGCCCCCTGTAGTCCTCTCCACTCTCTCTCTCCCCCTCCCCTTGTATCCTCACTCGAGGGTGGTATGCCGCCCCGCGCACGTCGCGCACCCTCCTGTTTTGTGTGCGACGCTGCTACCCTGTACCTTTTGAACTTATAAATTGAAAAACCGTTCAGGTGGGCGATCGCCCCCCGTTGAGCTCTCAAAAAAAAAAAAACCATGTCAGCCACCGTCATCCCGGTGAGAAAATATCACATCAGTCGATCTATGCCCACACCTCGATCGCCGGTCACTTTCGACGGCGTGGTCCTGCCCCTTTTTCCGTTCCAGGCAAATTAAACACCGGAACACGCGTACGTCCGCCGTGCGCCCGGGTTCGAGCGCTCGAAACGGCAACATACATCCGCAGGATTCGTTCGATCTCCTCCCAAGTCTGAACGTGAAGCTCCAGCTCGTTGAGAGACATGCCGAGCGTCTGCGCCCATCCATCCGGCCATCCCGTCGTCCTCGTCTCGCTTTGCACCGGCGGGCTCGTGGCCGCCGCTCGTTCCGGTCCATTTTTGCTCGGATCGTCGGGGCGGCCGCGCGGACAGCTCTGCTTCGCGCTTTGCACCTCACGCCCGGGTACTGCATGCGCGGAAAACTGTACGCGTGTAGCGCTGCCTGCCGTTGCCAGATTTGGGGCTTGTTTCCGGATGCACTGTTAAGTTACGTCGTCCATTCATGTGATGGGAGTGAGTGCTCGTGTCCAAGCTAGGCCGTGTTACACGCAAACGCAAGCTTGCTTGCATGTTTTAAGGTCACACGACACGAAAACACGTACTCCCTCTGTTCCAAATTAATTGTCTCAACTTTGTCTAAATTTGGATGTATCTGTGTGAGATACATCCAAATTTAGACAAAGTTGAGACAATTAATTTGGAACGGAGGGAGTACGTTGTAATACAATTAGCTTTACTACTCATTTAGCCCAAGTCAAGTTCTCTTTAGAAAGTATATATACTCCCGGTTTACCCAACTTTGATCGAAAGACAGCCCTCTTTCCAGCTAGCCAACATAAATTTCCTCGACAAATTAAACCATTTGTTTGACAACCGAAAACTCACATAATCATCCACATCATGCATTACACCGATCACTCTCCCCACAATCTTCCCCTGAAAGAAAGAAAAGGCAAGAAACACACCACCAAAAGCACTGATACATGCATGTGCCATGGTCGCCCACGATCGAGCTCCGCGATGATCGATCGATCGCAGCCCCACTTCACCAACAGAGCTCGTTGACGTGACAAGTTTCAGGCCCCCACTCGATTCAGCTCCTGAACTAACCGCTCCACCTGGAAGGCCGTGGACGCATGGAAGGATGCGACCGGACTCACCGGAGGCACCCTGCACAATCATGTCGACAAGACTAGCTAGCTCCATTTAAACTGTCGCGAGGATGAAAATATCAGGGGTGCACAGATTTGAGCATCTCGCTCTGAAGGTTTCGTTATTTCCCACTGGTGTTTGTTTCCGCATGCAGTAGATCGTGGTACAAAGAAAGCCCTTTGCTTGAGCAACGAATATCGCCTTTGCCTTTTGCGCTAAAGAAGGCATAGCGCTTAATTAATTGGACCACAAGGGATGGTCCAAGCTTTCAGCTTTCTGCTCCTCGATCGATCTCTCTCTCTCCTCCCGTACGTATGTCACGCTCACGGCTCACGTACGTACGCGAGATCTAACTCATCTCGGTTACTCGTATCCTATATTCAGGAAGATCGACGACCAGTTCGATCCCTGATCGAGCACGCACGTCGCCGTCGCTACCATCGTCAACGACGAGCCAGGTGACGACGATTCCTACGTACATGTCTGATTAATTACTATACCGTACTTGCGGATCGTATTTATTTGTATCTGCAGATGCAGCATGACACTGATGTCTATCTCGTGACTGCCAACTTGTTGAACGTTGCCATCTGCTTCTCTCATATATATATATATATAGGCGACAAAACAAAATGAGCCGGTAATGATAACTAATTAACACGTACACAAGTGACGACCCACATGCATGCATGCGGATATAGATAGCTTTGACAAAATATCTAGTGCATGCATGCATGCCAATGTCGATTCCCGCTCTGGTTTCCTCTGATTTGCTTGAGCACAAATTAAGCAGGAAAAGCCCAAGAGTGCGCGTGACAAGAAGCAGAATGACAGGGACAGCGGCAGAAAAAACACAATCTTTGATGCATCTCCACTCAAATAGTCCTATACAAATCCATGCATGATATTCTTTCTTGCGATCGATCGATACGATACTCGAGGCATTTGTTCCACGATAATCTCTGCATGAAACGCGGATCATCTTGAGACCTGATCGGAATGTCCCCTTGTATATAAAAAAGTACGTCGGATTCGCGCTCCATTTCGCTATCCACGTCGCCCCAATTCTTCTGCCCGTCCGATCTGCGAATGGACGCTCACGATTGATCCACGTCGCTCCCTAAACGCGTTCTACTGTAGCACTTTAGTTTCTACCAATCAGAGCGCGCGCACGGCGCCATTTTGCAAAAACAAACTCGCAAAGCGAGAAATTAACCCTCAATCCACATTTTACCGCTGCGGAAGAGCTATTTTCATTTTCCGAAAACCCCAAGGACTTCCCTGCAAAAACACCCGTAAGTGGACTTTCTTCCTCCTCTGCTCGGCCTCGTGCCCGACCCTCTCTCTCGCGATCCCCAAATCGCCGCTGCCGTCGCCTTGCCTCCACCGCCGGCTTCGGCCGCCTCGGCCGCCGCCGTCGGCCGCAAACGATGCGCCGCCCTCTGCTCCTCCTTCCTACCCAGCTCGATCTGGATTTCTTCCTCTCTCTGGCTGACGCTCAACTTCGACCTCCCGCGCCTCCTGCTGGTGCTACGACGCTGCCATGCCCGCTGCTCCTGCTGCGTCGCCTCCCTCTGCCATCTCGCGGCCGACGCGGTCACGGCGGAGCTCGAGGCCGCGAAGCGCGCGCGGGAGGCGGCGGACACAGACCTGCGCGGGAGCCAGCTGCAGGCCTCCATCGCCGCCTCAACCATCCAGGCGCTCGAGGTCTCTCCCCATCTTCCACACTCTGAATCGGCGAATCGTGTCTCTGTTTATTACTGCCAGACTGCCGGTTCGTCTGATTTGATCCGAATTTCGCCATATTTTGGTGCGTGTAGGCGACGATTGCACATCTCCAGGAGGAAATCACGAAGGTGGGCTCACAAATGGAGAATCTTAAGGTCAGAAATCTCGAAAATCGCAGCATATTACGGTCCCGTCTGTTGCATTCATATGACACACGCTTGTGTTGTTCATGTTGTCTGTATGATTGGAACTTCTGGAACTTGCGGGGTTGCGCTTTTTTTGCTTGATGTAATGGACCTGAAGAGCAAGGAAGACGGTGAGAGGTGAGTAGGATTAACTCTGTCTATTGCGCTGTTTCTGTTGTGCTCCAGTAGGATAACATTCCTGGTAGCAACTGAATTATACATGCGCCTGTGTTGGTTGTTTCAGAGACGAGTTCATCAGCCAGATGCTTGAAATGAATGCAAGGATAAGGTGTGTGTTCTAATCTTATTTGCCTGCGACGACTCCATGTTGTTTCCTGCATATGAAATCAGCTGTACCTGGTGCTGCATCATCTTGTTTGTGTTGGTATTGTAAAGGACTATGGTCATTGGCTGGCATAGTACTGCGCTTATGTCTGTTCAAACTACAGTGAGCGCTCGAATAGGGATATGTGTGGATCTGAAAATTACAATGATGTATGAAGTATGGACGGTGAAGATGCTTTAATACACAAACCTGCAGTAAGGGCAATCATATGAATATGTGATATATTGTCATCCCCTAACATTAAAATATCTGTTTCAGTCTGGGACATTATTAAGATTCTTTACTAACCGTCTAAAGATGGCAAACTACTTGTGTGAACACTGCTAAGTTACTTTTAGTTCTTCAAATAATCTGACTGAATCAGTTCTCTACTTCTTCATGTTTATGTCCATTTGGTATTTGTTTAACCTGCTACCTGAAACTTACTGTCGGAAGTTTCTTCTTTCCTAATTATCTTGAGGTAAACTGTGTTCCTCCTTTGCAGGCAGTTTCCACAGATGGCTTCCGTAGAATTAGCAAGGAATTCTGAACTGTCAGCAGATGGTAAGCAAGGGAAGGCAACAGACAGTAATCAAAGCACGGCAACAGATGGTAAGCAATGCAACTTTCTTTTCCTGAAATCCCTTAAGAAGAGGTTCCTGTAAATTTGCAGCATCCGTTTTAATTTCTGCCCGAAATATTTCACCGATAGGACTAAGACGTCAATTTATCCCATGAAATGACAAACCATGTGGATTCTAAGTTTATTATTTTTGTGTCCCCTTGCAACGCACGACACAGATTTTTTCTCCCGTTGCAGGGGATGGAACCGCCGCCTCACCGCCGACGTCCGAGCTGCAGCAGCCGGGCAGGAAGCCGCCCCGGATCAACGCCAAGTTTGCCATCCTTGTGGACGTGTACATCCGTCCTACAGCACGTCGTCGCCAAGATCGTCCTTGTGACGCCATGGCGGCCGCGTAGGCACTACTCCACCACGCTGTCATGGTTGCGCTCAGGCGCTGGTAAGCACTCCTTCCCCTCCTTCTCATCTCTCTCTCTCTCTTCCTTCTGGCCTTCGAGCCATGCTCTGCCGTATACAGCTTATTTCCTGTAACCTAGGTTTTGTTGCTATTTAGGTGTTCTACTACCTGTGATACACTACTGAAGCCATGGTTTATTCATGCTGGCTTATTGTTGTTCGGTGATGCTTGGTGTTGTTCGCTGGAAAATCTCCAGTCGTGCTGCCCTATGTCTCCTGAATGGTTTACTGGAATTGATTATGCCTGTTTCAGTTAACTGTGAATGGTCATGTTCATATGTGAGTGCTACTCTGAACTACTACCTGTGATGCACTACTGATGCCAATGGTTTATTCATGCTGGCTTATTGTTGTTCGGTGATGCTTGGTGTTGTTCGCTGGAAAATCTCCAGTCGTGCTGCCCTATGTCTCCTGAATGGTTTACTGGAATTGATTATGCCTGTTTCAGTTAACTGTGAATGGTCATGTTCATATGTGAGTGCTACTCTGAACTTTTAGGTTCAAAGATGTGCCGCTAGAGTGTTAACTGAACCTAGGTTCCAATTATGCATCAAATGATTTCCTGATATAAATATAAACCATGATTCGTAGAGTTTAATTCTACGAAAATGATTTAATAAGATGCAATTGTATTACTAAGGATTAGTTGTAGGATTTGGGTGTGTCATGTTCTGCTTGAGGTGCTAATTCCTCTGGGATTACTGCCCACCAATTCACATGCTGGATATAGCTGCTGGCTTGAGTGTGTGATTGCAAGATATTTCTAAGTGCCTTTGCAAAGGATTTAAATTGTTGCCTCTACCAGTGATGCACAGGTTGAGGCTACTATTTATTAGGAACAGATACTTGTGTGCTAACATATGAGCTAAAAAAGCCTAATGTTGCAATCTCATAGTTTTCTGCAGGCTGTGTTCATCGTGTTTCTGGTAAGTTTGTTCCGTCAGATATTAGTGTCTGATCTGATTTATGGGAATGTCAAATTCCTCAACTGACTATTTGCAATGGCTGACCGCCAGGTCAACACCTTTTGTATTTTTCATATACCTCATCTATTTGACCAAACTTCATACAAGTATCCATGTATATGTGTACGTACAGTGACATTACTAGAGCTGCAACCATGTTATTTTGAAATTGCTCATAAATACACAAATTTTCGATCAATATGATAGTAGTGAGGTTTGTTTTAGATGAACTTGGAGTTTTGTTAACATCATATCATAGAGCTGCAACCATGTTATTTTGAAATTGCTCATAAATACACAAATTTCCGATCAATATGATAGTAGTGAGGTTTGTTTTAGATGAACTTGGAGTTTTGTTAACATCATATCATAGCAATGTGTTTAGTACGGACACTGTAATTCATGCCAAGTTACTGTCAGTTATGGTTGTTCTATGAAGCTGTTCGCTCAGAATCATTATGCCGGGCGGTGTCGTGCCCGTTAATTTTGGCGATAGAACAGCAGCTGTATACTGCATCATAAACCTTGATAGAATCAAGTACAAAGGGAATTGTTTGTTCGTTTCTGTTATTTAATAATCTTGATACTGCGCGCTGCCAAGTAAATTTTCAATCTTTTCACCATGGCAATCATTTTCATACAATGTTTTCTTACAATTCTCAAGATGTTGTTACAACCTGGCAGTACATGGTGTGTCCTGCTTTCTGGATGAAAATCTTAGATAATTTGGTGCCAATTAAACTCATACACACGTGGATGATAATCCTTCTCTTTTTCATGTCACACTTAGCATGCATACATTATTTCCTTTGTACCTACATAAGTATATAAGGATTCGATATACCAATGGTTTGATTCTGGAGCATTTTACATCGCAGTTGATTCTTTTGTTGTGTCAGACTATATAATGTTTGTTCAATAAAAAAATTATGTATGCAATATATGGTACATGAATAGATGTCTTATTGAATCTGCTCTCAGTGTATTGTAAAATTGCGGCAGAGTCGAAGGAGACGATGAAAAGTCCATCAGGTCCTACAACACTATGAAGTGTGTCTGTGTGAAAGAAAGAAGTTCATTGAAAAGCCACAATATCGGACACATAAAGAACAAGTAGATGTGTGCCTCTCAGATGAAACAGAATGCTACTCATTTGAACATTTCTCTACTGTTTGCATATTCTCTTGGATACCCCGTAACCGATATAACACAATAGTGATTTGTATATTGTGGATTTACGTTTGCATTATATTGAGAAATAAATTTGATAACATATGTTAATTAGTGTGTCTTTGCTTCCCGAAAGGGCAGCATATACTCTGAACTCACGTTGTTTCAACTAGGAAAATGTTGAAATTTGTTTAATTTATTATTGTTGACAAGCGATTTTGTGTAGGATGATTATGTTTCATTATTGATGCAACTGGTTGGAAACTTATTGACCATTGTTTGGTCCAGTCATGAATCACATATATACATTTTTTGTTTACCTTTTTTATGGCATATATTGCAGCTGCACTCGAAGGGAAGAATGGTGAGGAATTACTGTATAACACAAATTTGAATACATTCCAATACGGACAATTTTCAAAATCTCAACACTCTTCTAAACGCAAATTTTTCCGAATTCAAATAATATTCATATTGCAGCAATTTTTTAAAAACATATTTGAAATTCATCAAACAGGCGCGGCATTGCCGCGCTAATATCCCTAGTATTATGCTAATGACACACTAGTACTGGTAGATTTTTTCTTTATCATAGCAAGAAAAGGAAAAATAAGCTACCACTAGAATGGTTTTCTAGCTAGGTTGGCTACGAGGCTGGCAGTAGTTGGACCAGGAGGCAGCAGAAATGCGCTTAACCGGGGCCTGCTTAAAACCTTCTTAATTCACGTAAAGTGTACTATTACCACCGAGATTAAAGAACTTGCTGGGGAGCAAATAATGGAAAATGTATCATTAATATTTGCCTTTTATAATGCGCTGCTTTTGCTTAGCCGACCATGGCTCTTTACACCGTATGAATTGCCTGGGACTTGCCTGCACTTGACCTTTCCATGCATTAGTGAGATAATGTTGCACTATTAATCACCCACCTTTTGGCAGCACGTGCTAAAATAAGATACATTCTGTTGGAGCATTATTAGCTCTAAGTGTGCTCTTCTTTCCCTCTCTGTTCAGCACTCGAGCTTTCGTATAGCACAATGTACTATGATCAAGGTTTTGGTTCCCGACTTTTTTTTCCCGAGGGGGCTCGGGATTTCCGGTTACCGCGGTAACCGAGAAATCCCGTATGGTTACTGGACAAATTTAAAAAACAAATTTTGAATTCAAATATTCTTTGGAACGAGTTATTTAAAGTTTAAACTAGATTTTTTTACAAAATTTAGTGTAGCGTAGCGGTATGCAACGATTAACTTGCGTACGCACAGTCTAGGTCGCAGGTCTGAACCTTTTTAGTATTCTATTTTTAGTCTTTTTACATATTATGGAGATTTAATCAGTACAGAGAAAGAAAAATAATTTAAAAAATGACACGGGACAGCAAACTCGAACCCTGGACCTGCTGGAGCGAGCAATGCGTCGCAACCACTGCGCTACGTCTTCGAGGTGGAAATTTTTTGGAGTATACCTTATATTTAGGTAACATTTGGTGTTTAAATTCAAAAAATTGGAAAATCTCGGGATTTTTTGACCGGTATGCACCTTTCCCGTGGGTGCTCGGGAATGCTCGGGAAACCCGGTTACCGGGCGGTAACCGGATTTACCGACCGGTAACCAAAACCATGACTATGATACGATATTGCGCTTCGTAAGCTGGTAAGTGTTACCAGCTTACAATGTACAATGAACATATTTTTCTTCAATGCCCTTTTGCAAAAAATATTTGGTCCGTGGTTTATTCGACATATAATATTCCCCCTCCTGCAAATATAAATAATAGGTTTGGCAATTTGCTAAATGGTATTGATGTTAAGACAAAAGGGTGTATTCGTATTGGCGTATCTGCTCTTTGTTGGTCTATTTGGAACTGTCAAAATAATCTTGTTTTGAACAGATTCAAGAACTTTCATGTTTTATAGGTGATCAATATGATGACCCATTGGATTCAGCTTTGGGTGTTCTTGCTACCGCCGGACCAGCGGGACCTTATGGCTATTGGTTGTACCCGACTTTTGGCGGTTACCCAAGATATTTTCAGACGGCCTTCGTGGCAACATATTAGACGCATTAGGAATGACTAGATGCTTTGTGCTGTCTTTTTTTCGATGGTTGATACATGTATCAACCCTTTGTGACCATGATTTGTAATACTTGAGATACCTAAACTTTGCAATAAAAAGATCTGTGCACGATGCACAGGCTGGGGCTTCTCCCCATTTCTAAAAAAAGTGTCTGTCCACAACTCATTTTTTTTCATGAATTTTGTCTACACTGCGAAAAAATTATCCACATAAGGTATCTACAGATTTTATTTTCAAATAATAAAGACCGTGAAAATTTGGCTCCATGGTTCATATGATCATTATTGAGTAGGAAATTCAGAAATTTCTGAAACAAAGCGCCAACAAATATACGTGCAAAGTTCCATGATGAAGCGGCATAAATCAGCAGAAACGCTTCGTTACACGTGTGCGAGCGCTCTTCTATGAAATTGATATCTGGTATTAAACATTTCTTGATGCAACACCGAAAAAATACCTTTTGGTTTCATGTGACAAAAATAATTTCATAACCATTTGGTCAGATCTATGTTTCTAAGGCCCCGCTTGGATGCAGGGTATGTTAACCAATACTGTCGTATAATTTCACGGAGGTGGTTTGCTCCTCCTAAAAATCCGGCCAGTTGAGTGACACGCCAGGATATTTGCACGGAGCAGAAATCTAAACTACATTCCAAGCAAGCCCTAAGGTGTGTATATGCTCTACGATATTACTCAAAGTTTTAAATAACCCGTTATGGCTTTGCTAAAGCTAGCCCTCTCGCTAAATCTATGCACTTTTAGAGCTAAATTGAAATGAATTTAATGGCCCGCTAAATCCCTCTATAGCACTAAATTTAGACTCATTTAGCCCGCTAAGTCGCTGCAGCCATTGGCTGTACACAAGTTAGTTCGATAGATCCATCCATCTACCTTATTATTTCTTCATGATTTTGATGTGGATATATGGTGCATCGATGAAGATATTAGTTACTGAATCTGTCTTTTTAGAATTAATTTGAGACAAAAATCAAAATGTTGTAAATTCTTTAAAATTGTTAGATTCAAATACGATCTGGTCTTCCGAAAAAAAAATAGACAGAACGGTCGTTACATGTGGTAGTTGATCACTGTTGGGCTAGCTTTTTATGAAGTATAAACGGTGTCCAACTGACTAAATCGTGAAATTTTTGGTCGGTAAAGGCGTAAAGCATCCTGAAAAGTTGCTCTTTTGTGATAAATTTTTCTCGGGTTATCTTTTTTTTGACTTGTCGGGTTATTTTTTGTTAACCCAATGGCCATGGTTTTGTGATATTTGATCTGTTAACCTACTGATGTATGAGTTCAACCATTAGCTTTAGCGTTGCTCCTTTCTCAAACGAGTTGACATTGGTAGCCGTGGGTGGACCAGATGCACGCATCAGAAATAGACACCGAAATGGACAAGCTTAAATTCCCATTTTAAATAATGAACTTTATGGCCGAGAGCTCTAGCTTTCCTTTTCTTCTTTTTGAAACGAATCTCCACCGTTCATTTTAGAAGGAAAAGGGTTTACTGCGTGACATGTTTAATCCGTAGGCTGCGTCACAGTAGCTAGTAGGCAGAAACGCCGCACGCTTCGAGTCCCGATAATTTGACATGAGGTGGAGACAAAAAAGAAGCGAGAGCAGGAGTTCCACCATGTGCAACGCCGTACGACTTGAGTGATTGGATGTCCATAGTTTTTTTTTTTTTTGGAAAAGGGGGCAAGTTTTCTCCTAATTTATTTAACTAAGAATGTGTTTTACAATACGGTAAAAGCTAAGGAAAGTACAACGGACTACTCTGCCTGCATTATATCACTCAACCGCTGTACACACGTGCGTGGTGACCCAAAGTTTTACCTCACTTTTAATCGCAATGAAAATTACGAAATAAGGCGCATTCTTCTTACGAAAACCCTGGGCACTTCTCTCATTTCAAATGTCCCATGTGACAAGCATGGTAAGAGAGGCGATGTCCTTTTGATGTTGCGTGGAACCGTCTACCACCCTTTGAGCGAGAGAGAAGGCCATTGCGAGATGTTCAAAGCGAGCACAAGCCAATCATTGACAAGATCGCACACGCTGATGGTGAACCGACAATGGACGAAGAGGCCATCCGCCGAGATTCCATCGCGCACTTACGGTGCGGGCAAAGACCACAATTTTACAACCCCTTTTTTCAAGACGACCCGCCTTTCATATCTTATTTTGAAGAGCGAGCCAAGCAAAATGTTTTATCGTCAGAGGTGTCCAAAATTTCCAAACCATCTCCTTCATCTCGGTGTTAACCGCTGCAAAAGGTGTGCTTTGTATGCCGACTATTGGCCAGTCTCCGAGAGCTTCCAAGTGATGTTATCGTCCATCTCGTTGACGAGTCGGACATTTTGAAGCTTGATCCGAAGATCGACGAATTGCTCTCGGTGCGCAAAGGAGAACTCCCCGGTCATTTTTAATTTTAGCAATCCAACCGTTGCCGTGCAAAGCATTAGAGACTCTCCACATTTTTCTTTGGGAGATTGAGAAGATGAGAGGTGCAATGTCTCTAGGCTTCATGCCATTGACCCACGGCGTCCATAGTCGTGTACACGCACACTGACTGCCCGTTCGCTGTAGCGACGGAGCGGCTAGCGTTGCACGCTGACGCGTGGCGACGGCGACTGCCGGCGGCCAGCCATCGCAGCACATACACCGCCCGACACCTTGACACCGGCTGTCAAAGCGAGTACAGAATGGTCATGTCCGAACCCGTCCCGGCTCTAGCAGACTAGTTGCGCGCGTGGCAATTCCAGAATCCAGCCCAGACAGAGCCGTCGGATGCCCGGTCCCTCGCCGGGAACCCGCCACCGCGCGCGCGTACAAATAGGCTGTCCAACCAGACCCAACCGCTCGATCGAACACGACCATCGCATTTCACCCGAGCAGCTCACACACCCACTGGTGGCAAACATATCAGGCGGCGCCAACTCTCCGGATGAAGCTCCTCCCGCGGCTCTGCATGGCCACCAGCACCGCCGCCGCGGCCGACAGCGACGGGAGCAGCAACAAACTCGGCTCCACTTCCACGGCCTCCTCCTCCTCCTCCACCGTCTCCACCTCCTCGTCCGCCGCCGCGGCCGCGGTGTCGGAGGCCTCGTCGTCCACGTCCCTCCCTTCGCTCTCAGCGGCCACGTCGAACGCCGCAATCTTCACGCACCTCGCCACGCTACTCCCTGCGCCCACAGCGGCGACAAAGCCGTTGCCCGCGGCGGCCGTCGGACCGGCGGTGGACGGTTTCGTCGTCGCCAGGCCGGCCTCCGTGGCCCTCCACGATATCTTCACCTCGACACAACATCCACCTCCGACTCGGCGGATGACACGGCCACCGCTGGCGCGGTGAAGTGCGTGGCGCACGTCCACGGCGGCAAGGCGGCCGTGATCACGGGCCACCAGGACGGGCGGCTACGCCTCTGGCGCGCCTCCACGCGCTTACCCACCCGGATCCGCCTCGCCGCCGCGCTCCCCACCGTCGCCGACCGCCTCCGGCGCTTCCCGGTCCCCTCCAACCACGTCCCGTCCGCCGCCACCACCGCCGCTCTGGATCGAACACGCCGACGCCGTGTCGGGCGTCGCCCGTCGACCGACGGCCGCCTCTCTTCTCCGTCTCCTGGGACAGGACGCTCAAGGTGTGGGCCGTCCCGTCGCTCCGCTGCCTGCAGTCGCTGCCGGCGCATGACGACGCCGTCAACGCGGTCGCCGTCGCGCCCGACGGCACGTGTACACCGCCTCCGCCGACACGCGCGTCCGTGTCTGGGCGCCCAGGCCCGCCGCGTCCGACAAGACCCGAAGCAAGAAGAAGCCGGTTTACTATCTGATCGCCACTCTCTCCCGCCACAAGGCGGCGGTGAACGCCGTGGCCGTCGGCTGCGGGGGGCAGATGATGTACTCGGGCGGCAACGACCGCGCGTCGTCGTGTGGGAGCGGGAGGACAGCGCCAGCCACATGGTCGCGATCGGGGCGCTCAGGGGGCACCGCAAGGCGGTGCTCTCCGTCGCCTGCGCGGGGAACGGCGGGCTGGTGGTCAGCGGGTCGGCGGACCAGACAGTCCGGGCCTGGCGTCGCGAGGCGGATGGCCGGGGGCACACGTGCGTCGCCGTCATCGACGGGCACGGCAGTGCCGTGCGTTCGGTCGCGGTGGCTCTTGTTCCGGGGCAGAAGCGACGGCAGGGGGGAGACGGCGACGACGAGGAATGGAGGGTGTGCAGCGCGAGCTTTGACGGCGAGGTGCGGGTCTGGTCGTTGCGGGTGACGGCGGGTTTGTAGCAGCAGGTTGGATTTGTTACGATTTTTTGGCTTTGAAAAAAGTGTGATTTTCCTCTTTTTTGATTGATCTTAAGAGTTGAGACTCGATATGTACGGTACTCTACCGTGCGTCCGTGTATATACATGAAAGGGTGGTATTCTACCTGTATTTTTGGACTTCAGTTGAATTCTTTCGAAACTTCAATTTCGTCACAAGTCAGTAATCCATACATGCAACACAGATCTCGATTTTGATTAGGGGGACGCTACGGTCGGTCATCCGACGGTGGGAAGGAAATCGGTCGTTTACCCCATCGTCCGATTGACCATGCATCATGGTGAATTTGAACAATTCGTCTTTCGCAACAAAATTCTCACGCCGTAGAAAATATAAATTGCAACAAATTTTTTTGCAATTTTTTTCTGGAAGATGTCACAAAATTACAAAAAAATTCACAATGGTTCAAAATAGTAATGCAACAAATCGTTGGTTATACACTATTTTTTCACATCATGTTTTCATGAAGATATAGTAACCGTGCAAAAATTTGGTTGCATTTCAAAACAACAATGCACCAAAAAAGTGGTAACACATTTTTTTTGGGAAGATGCTACAAAAATTGTGAAAAAAAAAGATCCGCGCCATTTTGAAAATATTAATGCAATAAAACAAAGATTTGTTTGCAACATTTTGAAAGTACATATGCAACATTAAAAAATCGAGGAAAATTTAAGATGGTAGCAAGCGCCTATAAAACTTTGCAGCATCTCATGTGTACTTTCCACAAAATCACGCACCACTTTGTTACAAATTCAACGAATGTATGCAACATCAAAGAAATTATTAAACCTAAGCTTGTGCTAGAGCACCGACCACACCAGATCGGCGCGCTTGTGGTGAATCGGGATCGTCGAAGTCTCTCCGGAGCCAAACCCTATCAATTTGAACTCATCCCCTTCGAGCCCCACTCCCTACCCCCATCTTCTTTGGACCTGAGCATGATAGAAACTGTGGATTTGAAACTCTATCATGGCCATGGTTCTGTTTGACCTCTAGGCTTCCATGGAGGAGAAAGCATGGGGTAGGATTGGTGAAGGTGTGGCAGGAGCAGTTCTCGCGTGTGGACTACATCGTTAGCGGTAGGCTTGGCGGCATGAGGAAGAGCGAGAAGGAGTTGGGCGGTAGGAGCATGAGAGATCAATCAAGCGCGGACGCGATCAGTCGCCCTATGCTAGCATATAAAATTGATGTACTAGCCAACTATCATAAAAGTCCGAACTGATGGAAAGTGCTTGGCAATATATTTACATTTAAACACTTCCCTTCACATCTAGCTAATGACTTGGAATACAAGATGATCTCCATAATCCTAATATATCTCTAGTTGTATACGTATACTATTTAACTTATTTTTTTTTTATTATTGTTCGGTTAGGTATACAACCACATACCATCCGAACACCTAAACACGTATAGAAGGTTTTTGAGAATGTCTTTGGCGGTCTCTAATTCTACTTATGCCAAAAATTCAAACCCATACAAGTTGACACCCCTACGCAACATATGCCTGAGATATATCAGTGAGTTGGAACTCAATTTTTAACATTTATCTATTTTTTCACACTTTTAAATTCAGCTACAAATTTTCACATTGAATTTCGCTTTTATACATGGCGGTTTTATACTTAGTTCCCTATTAATACATTTCCATTATTGTTCTCAATTTTTTCTATTCATGGAATTTTCATTGGGGTGGATGAAAATCAAAATACTGATTTTTTTCATTATTGGCCCGCCCAACCCGCTGACGGCCTCTATAAACTTTCTATGTATCTACAGGTGTGGAAGCCAGTGGCTAGGAGACAGGATCGCGAGACGGTTTATGACCCACAAGTATAGGGGATTGCAACAGTCTTCGAGGGAAGTAAAACCCAAATTTATTGATTCGACACAAGGGGAGCCAAAGAATATTTATAAGCCTTGACAGATGATTTGTCAGTTCAGCTGCACCTGGAAGTAGACTTGCTCGACACAGTTTATCAGTAGCAACAGTTTTATGACAGTAGCAGTAGTGAAATAATAGCAGCAGTAAAATAAGGACAGCAGTAATAATTGCAGTAGACAGCAGGATTAAAATACTGTAGGCATAGGTATGGATGAACGGGCGCTGCATGGATGAGATAATTCATGAAATAGTCATACACAGGGCAATTGCAGATATATAATAATAAGGTATCCAAGTAATAATCAATCATAAGCATGTGTTCCGTATTTAGTCGTACGTGCTCGCAATGAGAAACTTGCACAACATCTTTTGTCCTACCAGCCCGTTTGCAGCGGGGCCTCAAGGGAAACTACTGGTAATTAAGGTGCTCCTTTTAATAAAGCACCGGAGCAAAGCATTAACACTCCGTGAACACATGTGATCCTCACGTCGCAACCATCCCCTCCGGTTATCCCAATTTCTATCACTTTGGGGCCTCGGGTTCCGGACAGTGACGTGTGTATACAACTTATAGATATGATCCAAAACAATAATTATTCTCGTGATTCAATAACATGTTCAGATCTGAGATCATGGCACTCGGGCCCTAAGTGACAAGCATTAAGCATAATAAGTTGCAACAATGACATAAAGTACTACCGATGGATACTAGGCACCAAGCCCTAACAAATCTCACAACTATTACATGAATGATCTCATCCAATCCCTACCATCCCCTCAGCCTACAGCGGGGGAATTACTCACACATGGATGGGGGAGTCATGGATGGTCGATGGAGAGGTGGCGGTGATGATGATGGCGATGATCTCCTCCAATTCCCCGTCCCGGCAGGGTGCCAGAACGGAGTTTCTGATCACCGAAATAGGGTTTTCGATGGCGGTGGAGCTCTGGAAGGTTTCTGGAAAAAGCGTCGATTCCCCCGAAGTTTTTAGGTCAGAGGCTTTTAGTAGTCCGAAGGGAGCGCTGGGGGCCACACAGGGGGGCCACACCACCCCAGGGCGCGGCAAGGGCCCACCCGCGCCCTGGGTGCGTGTGGGCACCCTGTGCCCCCTCTCTTCTTCATCTCCTGGCTCCGGGGTCTTCTGGAAAAATAGGATTTATGGAACCTTTTCTGAAATTTTTCTGAAACTTTGACTTTCTGCACAAAAACGAGACACCAAGGCAATTCTGCTGAAAACAGCGTTAGTCCGTGTTAGTTGCATTCAAATCACACAAATTAGAGGAAGAACAATAGCAAAAGTGTTCGGAAAAGTGGATACGTTTTGGACGTATCAACGGTGGAGCTGACGATTAGCAGGATCCGTCAGCTCTACGCGCAGGTGCGGGAGGCCCCTGCACCTTGAGCCCCGACATCCCTGCTTGTACCCCTCTTTGTGATGCCTTAGTGTGTTCGATTCAGTCGCGTGGGGCTGGGATCACCGCTAGGAGTTGTTGCTGTGTGTTTCTCCATGTGCTACGCTTGCGCCTTGTGCGCTCTTTTCATTCCGAGCCTGCGAGCTCCTGTTGCCGTTCCACGGCGTGTACGAACTATGTGGTTACTGTGGCTTCATTAATTTAAAGCCGGGCTCATCTTGATCTTAGGTTCTTTAATCCACTCGGCTGTAAAGTAAAGCGGCCGTGTATCTATCGCCGGAGTGCTGGATATCGGCCGATCGGGACGGAGTCGAGTAGCTTTCATGGTGGCGTGGGCATAGTGGAGCCGACGCGCGTGAGCATGCATGCGAAATGGTGAGCCGTGCGTGCGCTTGTTGGAGACTGAGAACATAGCGGTTCTTTTGTGAAATGTCCCTCCGGTTCAGGCGTCAGTTTCAGTGTCCATCCAATTATTGCCAACATTAATGGGTAGGGTATGTGGCGGGTAGAGTAATACCATACTCATACCCGTGTAGTTAACGGGTAAACAATTCTATCCATACCCGTACCCGCGGGTATGAAATTTTACCCGTACCCATACTCATTGGGTACCTAACGGTAGATTAAATAGTACACAAGTTATTCATAATTTTGGATTCATCGATAGCACATTTCACAAAAGAAAAATATTTATCTAAACACAATGAGTACATGACAATTATCTGAAGAAATAGGCTTTCGCCCCGCTATATTAATATAGCAACCACACCGTACAACAAAGGGATCACTGCTGGGGCAAACAGCACAATCAAGCCCAAAAGGAAAGACAAAGAAAACAATGCCGACACCGGCGGATCAACGAAAACGAACACGACTCGCAACCGCTGCGTCCTCTCCAGAGAATTCCCACCACGATACTAGCACTCGGAATCGCCGTGTACCAAGCAGCACCTCCAAGAAGGAAAGCGACGACGACGACGCTGCTGCCCAGACTGTTCCTAAGGTTTCCCCCGGTACGCTACAGGTAGTGGGGAAGAGGTACATCCGACGCCCTTCAGGAAGGAGAGGCGATGCCCACAAGCGTCACCGCGTCGGTGTCAAGATGACAAGGATTTCTCCCGACCCCCCAAAAACCACAACCCGGACAATCCGTAGTGCTCCACCCATCTTGGCACCCACCAACAGACGCCACCACGGAATTGAAGCCACCTTCGTCGTATCACCATGGTAAGCACTGCGCGACTGGCCGAACTGAGTAGTAAACACCATAGACAAGGAACGGTAGTACCACATCGACGTGGGAGGGAATATCCTCCACCGTCATAGACGGTAGCAGACCGGACGTAGCGGACAAGAGCACACCAGGCCACCATGGAGTCGGAGGGCGGCAGCAGCACAACCACCCGGAGGACGTCCTCCACCGTCATCGACGGGTGCCGACCGGACGCGGCAGCAGAGACACACCAGGCCGGGTAGGCCCGGCCGGGCCCTAAACAGGCCCGTGAAGTCTCCGCCGCCACGCTGCTGCACGTAGGCCGCCGCCGCCGCTACCCAAGATCGACACCAAAGGCCCAGCCAGACCCAGATGGGTCCGTGAAGCTCCTACCGCCACGCTGCAGCACACGCGGCGTCGTCACCGCCACTCCCGTCATAGGCCTGTACGTCAGTCAAACCGGGTACCAGGGCCCAGCCCGCCCTGACCCAGATCGGGCCCAAGGGGCCCAGATCTGGGCATGCAGGCCCTGGCCGAAGCAACCCGCGCCACCAACGGCGGCGCCGCCGTCGCGCTCACCACCCGCAAGCGCTGGAACTCCCGCCGCCATGAGCCGGACCTCCGTCGCCGAATAGCTGGACCGTTGCTGCCGAACAGCACCACCCGGCGCCGCGCCGCCCCGCGCAGGGAGGACGCCGAGGGGGGAGAAGCAGGGGGGCCGCCGCCCGGGCAAGCCCGGCACCGCACGCCGACGACGGCGGAGGAGGAGAGGACGGGAGGAGCTCTGCGAGACGGCGGCGGCACGGCCGGTCGCCCGCGCGGGGGGCAACCAGCCGCGAGAGAGGCGGGGAGGGGAAAGGAGGAGGGGAGGGGGCGGCGCGGGGCGGCTAGGGTTGGGAGAAGGTCGGGTCGCCACATGACAATTATCTCAATTCAAATTAACAATCGATGGCAATTTTAATATAGGACCGGTGACTTAATGGATATTTGGGCACGGCGTTGGTGCGTGGTGACTGCGTGAGACCAAATTGTAAAAAAACGATGCAAGCAGAAGCAGAGCAGGTGTATTCGTATCCCGCTTGGTGATCACGGGCGGATAACAGGAGCAAGACGACGGAATGAGGGGCAGAGGGCGCTAGTTGCGCGGATTAGGCGGAGCTGGGTCGTCGCAGAATCTCTCCATCAATCACGTACTACATGTCTTGTTAAACTAATCGATCCGTTCCGGGCAGGCTGATCCTTTTCTTGAGCTTGGCTAGTTGATTTGGTACCGGTACACACATATGAAGTCAAATGCAATGGAGCACTTCACTCGGCATCTAACTTTACTCATCTCAAGTCTGCTTAACATAGCGCGGGTCCTCCAGGTGGCCAAGCACATATTTTGCATACGCTTGAAGCAAATATATGCTCTGTTGACTCCTGAGCACATGGGAGATGTGACGTACTATATAGTCCACATGCATGCATGTTTTGTATAACAAACAAAGAAATACAATTTGACATCAATGAATGCATGATGCGGCCATTTTTAAAATACTCCACATCACATGCATATGCTGAATTTCGGCACGTCAGCCTGGAGTGAGCTAGCTTGATTGCAAGACGCCGCGGCGAGCTACCCCGAAACCATCGCTCCACTCACACGGTTGCGTTGCGTGGTTTCAACGGAGGAGCAGGAAAGTTCGGTTGCGTACAGTACATGCATGATCGCCTCGGCGTTCGATCGGAATATTTGTCATTAACTTTGTCAACTGGATCGATCAACGACTACTGTAGTAAGCCATGCATGTCAGCAGGTAGCTAGCCTCTAGATTAAAATAAACGTGTTTAAAAGACCAACTTGGCAAATCTTTACGAACGAATTATACAGACTACTGTAGCTGTATGATTGGAGCTGAGCTACTCCCCTTCCAGAAGCTTCGCACCACGTACCGTAGGCGAAAGAGAGAGAAAAAAAAGTCATAAACAACAGAACCTGGCCCCCCGGCCAGGAAGCTAGCAGACAAGGGAGGCCCATGACTTGGATAAGGTGGATTGACGCTGACAGTATGTGCACATCTCGGTACTCGATCGGAGGCTATTTTCAACGGGGTCAAATCTGCCCCCCCCCGAAACAGACGCGTCCAAACTGCATTATAGAATTTGTCACTCCTAACTGAACTTTTAGACGCGTGGGAAAATTGTTTTAATCGGGCAATCCCCGTGGTGTCCAGAGAATGGACGCACCGTCGTCATGGTGTCTTCACGGTCGTAATTCGCCTTTTTTCCGACCCACCTTGTTAAGGAAGAAAGAGACCAGCGCGATCACGCCAACTGCAATCAACGAGACGCCTAACCACGCGGACTAATGACATGATTAAAAACGATGCTGCGTCCGAGATGGCTCTACTGTCTTCAGACAACTTTACGACCAGCACAACACTAGTACAACGTATGGAACAAGAATACCGGAGGGAACTTTGCTTCTTCAGCCAACAGAATTTCGATATGCGATTCAACCGTTTTTTTTTGTTTGACAATTTACAAAAGAAGCCCATTCGAACTTCAGAACCCAAAACCAAGCCCAACCCATCGAGCGATGGCTCCAGATAACGGCCCACTGGACCCCTTAAGTTAGCTAACCCCTTCGCGCGCTTCCATGCCCTAACTCATTCCCCACCACCTCCCTGCTCTGCCGCTCCGGCGAAACCGCAGGTTGAAGTCGCCATGGAAGACGAAGCGGACCACCGCGAGGCGCGCGCCGAGACCTTCAGTCCGGTGAGCTCACCCACAATAGAAACCAGCTCCGTTCCTCTACCGAGTGTTCCTCTTTTTTCTTCTCTGGACCTTTTGTTCTTCCGGATGTTGGATTTGTTGACATGTGGAGGCCTGAGCAGGATCTGATCCACGCGATATTCAAGCTAGTGTGGACCCGGCGGACCGAGAGGGGCGGCGACGACGAGGTCATAGAAATCGAGGTGGTTCCATAGTCCAATCGAAACCCTGTCAGACAGACAAACGCTCTGAATTTTTCTTCTTCTCTCTGACAGTATAGTTGTGATTTTTTTTCTTGCTATGAATAGCGGACGAGAATGTTTTCCATTTCTTATTTGCAGCCTGTTCCGGAGACGTCAAGGAAGAGCAGGAAAACCACTGGTAAATGATGCCGTTTTATAGATGATAAGTGATGCTTTGTTCTTGCTAGTTCAGCAACTGTCGATTCTGCTTGCGTCTGAGGCACTTCGAAGTTAAACTGAAGGAATCTATCCTTAATACTGTGATTTCGCTGTGTCTTCCCAAGCATACCACTGATTCTGTACACTATTGCAGTTGTCTATATCAGGATTCTGTCAGCTCTTAGCCATACATGTTGATTATCACTCTTCAGTTATTCATTTGTGAAAATGGCCAGGCTTTACCATCGAATAGATTTTTCTTGAAAATTTCCACCCTTAGGTTTCTTCGGATAATTCACATCTCAGAGTGATGACGATATTTTATTAACCCTGTGCAGCGAATGCAAGTGCACTTCAAGTGAGCTGCGAACTTCTTCGGATGTTCGTCGCAGGTTTGTGTCGCCAACAACTGTTGCAGTACCTCGTGCTAATAAGTAACCCAGATTCCACTTCTGCAGTTCAGCTCTGAATTTTCTCTTGCAGAGGCTGTTCAGCGTTCTGCCGTGATTGCTGAAGCAGAGGGGACGGACACAATCGAGCCCACCCATCTAGAGCGCGTTTTGCCACAGCTTCTTCTGGACTTCTGAGGTAACCGAGGGCGAGGGAGCCTCCAAAACCCGGTGACGTTTCTCACAGGCCACACCACCGGCATAACAATGGACTAATCCCAATAGTCTGCCAGAAGTGCGCCGGCAGGATCAAGTGGTTAAACTGTTGGCGAACAGTGTTGTTTTGTGTAGGCAGATTTTGCCAGTCTTTGGGCACTGATGGAGAACCGAGGCCAATCGACACTCTCGTATTTGGGCTAATGAGAATGTAAACTTTTCCCATGCTTGTGCTTGTGCTTGTGCAGTAACCTTGCCCACATCTGATTGCGGTTACACTGCCTAGATTCAGAAGTCTGTATTTTGTGGAGTTGTGCTCGTAGTCTGCAACCAATTTGTGCAATATGTTTCTCTGGATTTTTACCGGCCTCCGGATGGGGACGGTGCTACGTGTGACTGGCCTGGGACCGTGAAGCCTCTGGACTGTGGTGGATACGCACGGGCCGGTCTCCCATCGCTGGAACTGGAAGCACCGCGGCGCGCCCACGGGCCACCTGTCGAGACGACGCCCCTCCACACCGCCACCGCGGCCGAGCTCCCCACACCTGGCCGGCTGGCCCCCTTCCCCGCCTCTTATAACGGAATTCCACGCGCCAGCGCCATGTCCATCGCCGCCGCCGCAGCAGCAGCATCCGCCTCTGCGTCCCCGTCGAGCCGATTCCCGTCGCCTGCCACGGCCGCCCGCCGCCGATTCCTCCACCACCTCCTCGCCGCGCCCCTGAGGCCGCCGCCGCTGCGGCGCTGCTCCGCGTACCACTGGATGGCGGTATGGCGCTGCGTCCTCTCTCTCTCTCTCTCTCTCTCGTTTTCCCATGCGCTGCATCGTGCCGGAATCCCAGCTTGCGGAAATTGGGTGCTTAATTTACACCGTCCAGTTTAAGCCGATTTCGGATTTTTCTAGGCAAACCGATTTATAAGACTTGATAGAGCTGATTTGCAGGTCTACTTTGCTGAGAGCTATTTGGATGTCAAGAGGGCTGGCCAGTCGATTTTGTGGGTTGTAGTAGGAGACTAGGAGTATAGTAGAGCACTAGAAGAGGGTGCATATGTATAAGGGCTGCAGATCAATGGAAGGAAGGGTTTATGTTTGCAGAATTTAGAGAGACTAGCTAAATCCCTGTGTTGCTACGGAACTAATATTGAAAGTAAGTCCAGTCATATCATAATTTGGTGTATCAATCTTCATGGATACACCCAATTTATCAGCTTTTGGAGGGGAAGTGGGATGGCAGGCATGCCATCACCACCAACTCCAAAATTCAGTAGTGTTATGTGATGGGCTTATAGCTAAATGTTATTTTAAGTGTGTTGCTGTAATACTGACAAAGTAGGTTAAATCTGCACATAGGTATGCTGTGAACGAAGCTCATCTCTTGTAGGAGCTAGCAGTTATGTGCTCTCAGCAAATGCGAAATTGTTTTAGTGAAACAATCAAGGATTATATGCTGTAAAAAAAAAGATCTGGAATCTTATATTTTCGCTTGTTGTGGATGATTTGACACCACACATGTCCTTTGATGCAAATTTGTGCTCTTAACATATAGAGATGTCAAGTATCATACCTAACGCATGTCAGCTTCTATTGCTTAATTTTCAGCAATTTTGGACTGAAGGATCGCTAGAGAAGAACAATGCTCTGGTTGAGTACCTGAAGCAGTATGGTGTTGTTAGAACGGATCAAGTGGCAGAAGTAATGGAAACGATCGACAGAGCGTTATTTGTACCAAAAGGCTTTACCCCTTACGTTGACAGTCCTATGCCTATTGGTTACAATGCAACAATATCTGCTCCTCACATGCATGCAACCTGCTTAGAACTGCTGAAGGATCATTTGCAGCCAGGCATGCATGCTCTGGACGTTGGATCAGGTGTGTTGCTCTCAGTCTGATACACAGTCACTCTTTTTTAGTTGCTTTAGACAATACACTTGTATCTAAACGAACAGCTTGTCAAAATCCAACTGATATTTTGTCTAACTACTGGCATCTTCATGTATTCCTACCATAGGCAGTGGCTACTTGACAGCTTGTTTTGCAATGATGGTTGGACCAGAAGGGCGTGCAGTGGGGATTGAACACATTCCTGAACTTGTTGCCGCTTCTATTGAAAATGTGGAAAGGAGTGCTGCAGCTCCATTGCTGAAGGATGGTTCGCTTTCTTTCCATGTTTCAGGTATGTGTGTTGAGCCGTTCGATGAGCAAGGACATATTTTTTAAACTGATCAGTTTGTAGCTTCTAAAACTTACTTAGCTGCTGTACTATCTTTCGATGTGCTCATGTGCACTACATAGAACACTTAGAGCTTGAGATGGTTTAATGTCGTTCTCAAAATTACAGATGGAAGGCTTGGCTGGCCGGACACAGCGCCATATGATGCGATTCATGTGGGGGCGGCGGCACCTGTGATCCCTCAGCCGCTGCTTGAGCAGCTGAAGCCCGGCGGGCGGATGGTTATACCTGTCGGAACCTACTCCCAGGACCTGCAGGTGATCGACAAGAACGCCAACGGATCGACCAGCATCCGGAATGATGCCTCCGTCCGCTACGTCCCTCTGACTAGCCGTTCTGCACAGCTCGAGGACCCATGAGAACCTTCTGGACAGCTCCAGGATCTTTCACTCTAGACCTGGAAAGTGTATGTATATATGTGTGTGTGTCTATGATGTCTCCTGCCCTTAGTGGCCTCTGCTGTTTTACATAGTCTAGTTTTAACTAGTAATAATGCTTAGTACTGATCGACGTCACTTAAAAGAGCTTTGCACTCGAGTGTTGTATGCATCTTGTATCAGATTAGAAGTAGGGAGCATACGGAAAGCTTGAATTCTCCCGTGTCTTACTCTGCAGTGTCATCTGATGCAACGTAAGTGAGACTAAGAGTAGCATCATTAGACGTTCCAATTTCTTGCGCTGGAATTTTCCATGCCCATCGCTTCCAATGATGCCTCAGCGAAATGCAAAGGGCAGGAAGAATGATCAGTAGAGCTTCTTTGCAGCTCTCTGTAATCATGTTTCACTTTCCTTTTTCTGTACGCAAGGCATGGTACGGTACGCGAAGCCAGGTAGATTGCGCAAAATGAAAAGATGCAGAGAAATGATAAGAGTGTTACAGTATATGTGAATTGCACTAGTCTTTCCATCAGTTCGGACTTTTGGGATAGTTGGCTAGTGCAGGATACATGACATGGTATCAGAGCTGAAGGTCTCGAGTTCGAGTCCTGGTTTGTGCAATTTATTAAAAATTGCTGGTAACCCCCCTTGTGTCCAAGTATGAGCCTGTCTTGCGCCATACCTCTGAGACTTGCGCGCCGTCGCTATCTTCCGGTTGCACGTGTGGCCTCTCCCTCCCCGAGTCACACGTGAGAGGGGGTGTTACAGTATATGTGAATTGCACTAGTCTTTCCATCAGTTCGGACTTTTGGGATAGTTGGCTAGTGCAGGATACATGACATGGTATCAGAGCTGAAGGTCTCGAGTTCGAGTCCTGGTTTGTGCAATTTATTAAAAATTGCTCGTAACCCCCCTTGTGTCCAAGTATGAGCCTGTCTTGCGCCATACCTCTGAGACTTGCGCGCCGTCGCTATCTTCCGGTTGCACGTGTGGCCTCTCCCTCCCCGAGTCACACGTGAGAGGGGGTGTTACAGTATATGTGAATTGCACTAGTCTTTCCATCAGTTCGGACTTTTGGAATAGTGGTCAGTGCATGAAGTTTGACATGGTATCAGAGCCAAGATCTCGAGTTCGAGTCCTGGCTTGCGCAATTTATCCTAAAATTGTTGCCGCCCCCTCTTTGTCCACGTATAGGCCTCTTGAGCCATACCTCTGAGACTTGCGCGCCGTCGCTCTCTTCCGGTTGCACGTGTTGGCCTCTCCCTCCCCGAGCCACACGTGAGAGGGGGTGTTGAAGTGTATATGTGGATTATATTAGTCCTTCCTATCAGTTCGGACTTTTGGGATAGTTGGCTAGTGCAGGATACATGACATGGTATCAGAGCTGAAGGTCTCGAGTTCGAGTCCTGGTTTGTGCAATTTATTAAAAATTGCTGGTAACCCCCCTTGTGTCCAAGTATGAGCCTGTCTTGCGCCATACCTCTGAGACTTGCGCGCCGTCGCTATCTTCCGGTTGCACGTGTGGCCTCTCCCTCCCCGAGTCACACGTGAGAGGGGGTGTTACAGTATATGTGAATTGCACTAGTCTTTCCATCAGTTCGGACTTTTGGCATAGTTGGCTAGTGCAGGATACATGACAAAGAGGACAAAGAAAAATCCTTTTCTTCGCTCCGTTCCCCTCTCCTTATCTCTACAGTAAATCCAGAGGCGAAACCGGAGGCGACCGCGTCCCTCCCGTCGAGCGCCGGCGAGGCCGGTGGTTCCCTCCCCCTCCGTTCGCTGCCTCGGCAGCGGGAGGGTGGGGGAACCCCGGTTCTCCGTTTCCGGCCTGTAGATAGGGTTAGGGTTAGGTTTTCTGGGGGCGGCGTCGGGGTGGCGGTGACGGCGCCGCGTCGGAATAATTTGCTGCGGCTTCTCCCCCACCACGGCGTCTCTCGGGGCGACGTGAAGGAGTCGGCGGCATCGTCTTCTTGCTGCTCGTGCGCGACGGCAAGATCTAGCTGCCTCTGCTGGATGCGGTCCGGAGAGGCTCTTGTTCCTGGAGGAGGATGCCGAGGCGGTGGCGGCGGCCTTCTCCGTTGGATTTTGTTCCGAGGTCCCTTCCCCGCTTCGCCGCCGTCTGCTCCGGCGCTGGTGAGGGGCCTGGTGGAAGTTTGTACAGGGGCGGCGCTCTCTCCCATCTTTGCTTCTCCGGCCGGCCGTGGTGGCGAGGGGAGGAGTTGGTGGGTGTCGGCGTCCTGGTTTTGGTGCTGGTGGTGCTGGGCTTCTTCGACGGTTTCGTTCTGGCCGGCCGTGGCGGCGAGGGGAGGAGCCGTTTGGAGGTTGTTGGGTCTGGTTCGGGGGTCGCCTGGACGGCGTGAAGCTGAAGCGAAGACCGGCGGTGTTTCTTGCTGGAGAGGGCCGCAGAGGTGGGGAGGAAGATGGCTGCTGCTTCGGGTGAGCCTGCTCTGCTGGTGCTCGTCGGAGTTGGGGCTGGAGAAGAGGTGGCCTTGCTGTGCTCGTTCATCGGTTTATGATCCCGTTGCTTGCTTCGGGTGGTTTTTGCTGCTTTCAACATGGTTGGAGGTCTTCTCTTCTCTAATTTTCGGTGGTGTTGTTCTTGGTGGTTCTGCTGCTCTTGTTCGTGTTCTGCTGCTGGTTCGATGCTCTGGTTTCCGTTGTTGTAGTGTTCGTGTACTCCTGCTTGTATTTTGGATCTTCGTTTGAATACACGGATGCTCCCAGGCTTCAAAAAAAAAAAAAAAAAGATAAGAGGACGGCACAAAGGCACAGAAGGTTATGATGATTGCTTCGCTGGGAGTTATTCGGATAATCCCTTCTCGGTTTGCTGGTCTTCACATAGTCTGAACAAAAATCACAGAGGATGGTCTTGTTCAGAGTCGTATTTTCTCGACTTCGTCGCCACCTTTTTTTTCTTGTTTCTGTTAAAATATTCACCAGGTCAAATTCAAAATACAATTTTGGTGCACAAACTTGAAACATTCACAAGGAGTCAAGGATGAAATATGAAAACTGCAAACGGTATCTTGATGCTTGTCCCCGACTCTGAAAAACAAGGACAGTATAAAAACAAAAGTACTGCTCGATTAACTATGTATTTTGTACAGAAGAACTCCAACGATCAATAATTATACAAGCATGATTTCATCTAACTTTCACCTTACCAAAAATAGGAAATTACATATGTGCTTCACCTGTGTATTTTCTATTACCCAAGACATGTGTGATATTGTTCTTTCAAAAAAAAAAATCAGTGTCGTTCCTTCCTGATCTCCATTTTCTACAGCGAGGAGCTATCTTCGTCGGAGTTGGCGTCTCTTCCTTGCCGGCCATGCGCATTCAGCATCGTACTTACGGTAGTCGCCGAGACACGGAAAGACCCAGCAAACGTCCTGTCCTGCTGGCCGACTTCCCTGCAGACACGATCCAGAATGGAGACGAAGTCCCTCACCACCATGAAGATCCTCAGAGGGTGCGCTTCCTCCTTCGCCGTGTTACCGTGGAAGTAATTGGTGATCTGGTTCACTCTATCCAGAGCCTTCTTCTCCTCACACCTCACATGCTTCATCCCCTGCTCAGCTTCCTCGAGGAAACCACGCATCGCGGCAAAAAACTTCTCCCCCTTTGTGCATTTATTCTCGAGCCGGATGACCGACCTTATCGTTCCAAGTCCGGTTTCGAGCTTCGATACATAGCCATGCAGCACATCGAAGTCCATTGTTGCCGCTTTCTTGACATTTCCTAGCTCGCTGCTCAGCCCAGACACAACCTTCAGGCCATGCTTGCGGAACTGTATATCTTTTCCGGTGTTTGTGATGTCATTTTCTGCAGCTCTTTCAGATCTTTCGTCTTCTGACCGGACAATTTCTTGCACAACAAAGTGTAGCAGGGTAGTTTTGCCATCGGTGCCTTTGACGTCTGCTAGTTTAAGGAGGGTGTCCAGTTTGAAAGCTTTCGCCTCGCCCCGATTTGCGCCAACATTCATTCGGTTCCCGGTTCTCAGCACTGCTTCAAGTAGTTTTAAGAACAATCTGCTGCCTTTTAAATCATCACAAGCTGCCTGAAAAAACATATGAAGATGGTTAGCCACTAAAAGGTGCCATTGCTTTATCTAAAAAAAAAGGTGCCATTGCAAGCTTCATGATACTGCAAAAACAGAGGACTCCAAATTTGAAGAAAATTTTGGCATGTACCATTGAGAAACTGTTTAAATCTTAAACAGAGCCAACTAGAGTTCATTGCATCTCAGAGCCATCATTGCACACCGGTTAGAGGAAAATAATATTGTGTCCAACCCTCACAACTAAGAGCTAACTAAAGAATCAAAACTCAAAAGTACAATAGTATTTCCCAAGTCAGTCATAGTATGGGTATAAGGAGTTAAAAGGGTTTTAGCCGTTGGAGCTCTTTTCTTTTAGTTCTTACCAGGAAATAACCGTTAGCTCATAGTCGCACTTAAAGGCCGAGTACTTTACCATTGAGCTAGCATCCCAGATAAAAAAGGATCCTGAGCTGCCATCCACAAATGAATACCCTCATTTAAGAGAAACTTTTTTGTGTAGGAAGTATAAAACGCAGGATCTAAGAATCCACTGGAAAAGATGTAGCGACAGGAGTGCACACTGTTACAGATCAATAAAAAGTGCCAGAAGCTCAAAGCTAGTAAGATAGACACTCCTGGGGAGATAATAGCTGTAGTTTTTTCAGAAGGTAAATTAGTATGACAAGAACTATCTGCTCTGCGAATGTAAGCCCAGGAAGACACAATTGCTGGATTCAGTTCAATTAAAACCAGAGACAAGACATATTGGTTTTATGTGGAACAACAAATTTTTAAAGAATGATGTGGAATAACAATATTGAAAACTTTAGGTAACAAGAGAACAGTGGTTCACAATTGGAAGATTAATGCAAAATGAAGTGGAATACCTCAAGTGTTTGAAAAGATTTTCTGAGGTAAATTATCTCATTCTCAAAGTTTGCTTGGTATAGCATAGCATCGACTCGTTTGAAGGCGAAAGGTATATCAAGAACTGCTTTAAGAAAGCGCTCCGCCGAACCAAGTTTTGATAATTCCCCGGTAAAGTTTTGCAGTTTATGTTCTTCCTCTTTTGTAGGAGCCATCTTTACTAACGTCTCCAAAAGTTCTGCCCCCAAACATTCAGCATTACCTATTTAAAATTATGGTAAAAATAAAAATGTTGTTAGTAGAACTGAAGAAAGAATGTCGAATTATAATATGAAATGGATGATAGAACAGGCATGCCTCGATTTTTATTTATTTGTGCATTCATGTATTGTCATGTATTAAATACGTATCCCTTACCCCTAAAGTCCTAAATAAGATTTATTTACTTAAAAGACTGGTGAGGGTACTATCTAAGAGTGAAATGCCCAAACAGGTTTGTCTTTGTAGAAGATATTAAATGACCTACAGCAAAAAAAAATGATAACCTGAAAATTCAGCACTTCTCATATTATTCCTGCTCTAAATGTTAATTGAAGATTTCATAGTTTTTCTGTACTAGGTTGACTATCGTTGGGGATGTGAAAACAAATTACTGATCATACTTAAGGTGCACTGCAAACTGCTCCTACATTGAAACTTTAGGCTAAACCAGGAATGTCTTTTAACTCAATGTAATGTAACCTTGAAATTCAACCTATTGTCATTCTGTAGTTCACTGTTAATTTCATTAATGTTCACATGAAGTCATTGAACTGTTGAGAACCAATTATTTATTAGTAGGAACTGAACTTTCTAACATTGCATATCCTTACATGGCTTTGTCAGTAAAACAGAGTAATGTGCCAATAAAAAGAATAGCAGCTTACCATTTAAAAGTGCATCCTCAAGCTCCTCGAGTGTGACATTGAGCGCACGCAGCAGAATGGCAATGTTGTGTGCCTTGTTCGGGTCAAGGATCCTCTCCTCTTTCCTGAGCTGCTGCGTCATCCCAGCTTTCTTGGGTGGCGCGGCTGTCGCATTGTTCATGAAGAGCACCTCGATGGTGTCCTCATCCAACCTGCAATTACAATAAACTCGTATCAGATTCAGTGATCCAACAAACCAGCACAAAATCCTGCATCTGGTTTGCAAATAATATCTTATCCTTAACTGGAAGGAGTTGGACTTGAGCCGGTCCCAGACCATGTCGCGGTCGCCAGAGCTCGCACGGACCTTGTCCCAGTGCAGTGGCTTCAGCTTCGGCCGGGCATCGTCGTCGTCGTCATGCGTCCGCGTCGGCATTGACACGGTGCTACCGTCGCCGACATTGTCCTTGATCGTCGCCGTGACAGGCGCCGTGCGCACAGCAATGGTTGTTGGAGGAACCGGTGTGAGTAAGCGTCGTGAAGCTGAGAGCGGCGGCGGCGGAGGTCTTGGGACAGTGCTGTTCTTGGCTGTTTGGGGTTGCGGTGGTGGAAGAGGGGGTGTGGGTGGAGTGTTGGAGGGCATCATATCGGTGGCAGAGAAGCGGGTGCGCGGCGGCGTGCGGCGAGACCGTGGCGCGGGAGGGGGCGCAGCAACGAAAGAAGAGGCAGCGGGTGCGGCCGGCGTCGTGGAGAAGAAGTCGCTGGTGAGGCTAGGGAGGCTGCGGCGGGATGCCGTGGTGGTGCGTGGACTGGACGCGCTCGCCTCGCTCCATGTCCCGCCTCCGCCGGAGCCCGCAGATGCGGAGCGCTGGCCCGGCGTGTAGTAGGCGGCCGCTTCGTCGTCGGACGAGCCTCGGCGTAGCGGCGGGAGCGGGCGGAGCTCCGGGCTCGGGACGGTGTCGACGTCGCGGCAAATGCCCCGCCGCACGCGCTCGCTTCGGTAGCGGGAGACCGTGGAGGTGCCAGCAGCAGGTAGAGCGCTGGTGGGCGAGGCGGGGGCATGCTCGGGGACGGGTGGCTTGTGCTGCTGGGCCGGGTGGCGCGAAAGGCGGCCGGTGAGGAGGAACGCGGCGGCGAAGGCGAGAAGGGCGAGAAAGGCTGCTGCGGCGGCGGACGCGACGACTATGGCGGCCTTGGGGGTGCCTCCGCCGCCGGTGCGGACACGCGGGGCGGGGCCTGTGGTGGAGGAGACGTCGGCGGAGACGGTGTTGGGCGGCGGCGGCGGCGGGGGGAGCAGCGCGGGCCCACCGTTGTCGGGTGGGGATGGCGTGGAGCTGAAGCCCGGCGGAGGGGTCCACTCGATGGGGAAGAGCGGCTCGTGAGCAGCCGGCGGGCGTTGTCATCGGCGACCGCAGGGGTCGAGAGGAGGAGGAGGAGCGAGGTGAGAGTGAGGACTAGTGTTGTCAGTGCGAGAGGCATTATTTGGCGAGAGAGTGTTGTGTGTTTAGCGATGAACTTCAAATTCAGGAGAGGGGGAAGCATAGAGTAGGAGAGAGAGACCAAGGAAGGAATAATGAAGGAGTGAGGACTGAGGAAAGAGGCCGCCGTATCATCATATCTGCGGTTCCACATAAACGTCTGTCTCACGCCTAGCATATTTCGCCTTATTGTATGCAACAGCCAACAACAATGTTGTACTGTATTTGTCTCGTAATCCATTGTGATTATCTTTAAGAATGATATTACTCTGCTTCAATCATTACTCCCACGAGAGTCATATACACCCAGGGTCTGACAATTTGCGCAAAACAGTCCCACAAATAACAGTGTGAACTTGTGAATCATTTTTATTCGAAGAGAAATGGTCAGCTTGATCATCTGAGAGGATGGCCAGGCTGATTAGCATGTAGTAGTAACACTTAAACTAATTCTAGATACTCTGTTCACTTTTATAAGGCATTCCAGATATTTCAATGTATACTAGATACGGATGAAAATGAATGAACATACACGCTAAATATGTCTAGGTACGTGTATATTTGAAAAAAAAACTAGAATGTCTTATAAAAGTGAACGGAGGGAGGGAGTATCAAAAACCTGATACAGATCGAACAAAATATCATGTTAGTGATCTGTTTTGATTTGCGCACGCGAAGGCAAATAAGCTGCACAAATCATCTACGGACAAAAAACACCAAAACAAACAAAAGACTGGACTGACAAGGTGATACATCTATGATGCACATCACACCATGCTAACTGGACAACTTTCTTCTTAATTAGTCAAGAGATGGCCCAAAGGATTTGCCTCAATTTCAAAAAAAAAAGATTCACAAGGCCACAGCTCTCATTATTGTCATAGAATAAAATCTGATTAAGACCCTTAAGATTACACATGATACCTGGTTGCACTAATATCATGATCAGAAAACATTGATGATCTTGAGGCTACGAGCTGACCATACGCCTGCAGGCCATGGACAACAAATTTGGCGAACCATGCAACATTTCTTCTGGCACAACACTCAGAACTGCTTGCAAGGTCATCTTTATGGCATGTTTCTATTGCACAAATACATTGTAAGGGATGGATGTATCATGTCCAGGAGGCACCGAGTCATATACTTTAAATATTGTGAATCCTAAACCTTTGAATCGTCAGTGTACCGACAAAATTGACTTCTGGCTAAAGAAGAAATCAAGCAGTCTGGAGCTATTATTTACACAAAGTTTGTTATGGCATGGGATCACGTACTAGTCACGTCATGCTCAAGTGTAATGCTACGCCTTTTGAACATGAAGATCAGCTAATGACGAAGTGAGATCTTCTCTCGATTGGGATCTCCGGCTTTGAAGTGTCGTCTGACCTCTGCCAGGGTTCCGTGATCCACTGGAAAACTGCATCTGGCCTAAGCTCCCAACTGAATAGCTATGATATGCACCCAACGATTGTCTGGAAGACTCCATAAGCTGGACACTGCTGCCTCCTAATCCATGAGTCATGCTGAATGGATGGGGTTCTGACCCAGCAACAGTAGGGCTCAATGGTGTCTTTGTTCTTGCATCTGTGCATAGAGGAAGGCAAAATGAGGAAAGGCAAAATTTTGGTATCTTTAAACTAAAGGAAAGAAAAGGTAGAGTGCAACAATCAAACAAAAAACTGCAAGATTGACTTTATGTCATAAAACAAATACTCCTTCCATTTCTATTTATAAGGCGCACAGGCTTTCCATTTGACCAAGAATTGGTACAAATAGAAGAGCATCATTTGATATATAATTGAAAAGCATCACCCTATGCTGGTCACAGAACAGCAGTAGATGCTATTCGTCGGTTTGCAACAAGCAGAAGTTATGGTAAAGGGCACTGGTAGTGGAAGAGATGGCCACATTGAGAGCTATTGCTAAAAGCGGTGTGCGATTAAGTTGTATACGGGATGTAACACCTATGCCACATAATATACTGAATCTAACAATATCGATATTAATTATTATTGTTTAATTTTTTCAGTCAAAGCTTATCTCGAAAAGCGCGAGCGCCTTATAATTGGGAACAGAGAGTATCTTCATATTCTCCAATGACATTAGTGATTTTGATAGAATAATGTTACAAAATTACAGTGCTGTGGTAGGAATGTTGACTCGTGGAGGTATCATACTCTCGTTACGAGAATTCAGTGACAATAGCACAACCCATATCGAATGAAGTACAATGAAAATAAAAGAGAACCCATGTGTTGCAGCATGCAAGATTTCTATGTGATTCTGCTGGGCTTCTTACAAACGTTATTGGAAGATTAAAATAGGGTATATTTCACCATATAAATTAAGCAGCGTAATAAATAGCTTGAAGTCCTAGCAGTGGCGGAGCTTAAAAGAAAAGGTTGAGCAGGCCGGGCTAAAAGGGAACACACAAATCCTGGGCTATGTGCTGTTGGTGTGCTAATGCTAGTGGGCTAGGCTGTCAATACATAGCTATAATTCCTTCTCCCCAAAATTTCTGGGCAGGCCATGGCCCAGGTTGGCCTTGCCGTAGCTCTGCCCCCAAGTCCTAGTAGATAATATGACAACAGAAATGTGAGTAAAAAAGATTCTAGCATTGTAGTCTTTAGACCATACACACTATTTAGACAAGAGGAAAAACCACGAGACGACAGTTCAATAAAAGAAATTAAACACATACCTGAATTAATATGTCTCCATAAATGAAATCTGAAAGGCGACCCCATACCAAGCGCAGAACTACCTCCACTGTTTGGCCTATAAAGTGGCAAATAGGATTTGCGGAACGATCTTGGGATCGAATTGCTAACGCACAATATGGCACATATGACCAGCACAACTGAAATTACAAACAATACTATAATAATATTTGGGTTTATCTCCCGGTGTAGTATCATGTATCCTTGAATATCCATCCGTGTAGACACTGCCTGTCCAGCCTCTAGCAAAGCAACACCAAGAGTCCAAGTGATACTACCCGAGCCAACTATCACCTGGTTATCTTTGATCTGCAATCCCTCTCTCAGAAGTGATGTAATATAAGGAGCCCTGAAGCAATACTGCTCTATGAAAGGCTGGGGTGGAACGCTACTCTTTGCAACATTCCATGGTTTCTCACAAAATTCCTGCCCTCTTTTCAGAACATCAACGAGAGTAGCATCAGGAGTCAAATTAAAAAATTTGAAAACCACATAGAAGCCAGACATGGCGTAGAACTGCCCATGTGGTTGGGGAAGGGTACTAGTAAGAGCACAAGGTTGAAGGTTACAATCAACTCCAGAAGTTGCATTGGACCACTCTGAAAGATTGACCGTTACTTTTGCAAGAGCACTGCATTCGTCCCACTGAGGCACCCCAACCAGTTCAACTGCTGTTCCCTGCTTCTCATTTCCTGTTGTCTTCCCTGAAACACTGGGACTCCCATCTTGTTTGAGTGGACCGCAGTAGGAACAAACATAATCTTCCCTGTATCCAGTTTGTAGACAAGGATGTTTGACCTGCACTTTGCCATTACCAGCTGTTCCTCCCATCATCTTCACCAGATGTGCCACAGATTTGTCAAATGCATCATTTAATCCATAACCGGAAAGAGAATAAGCACTAAGTTGATGATTGACAGAACCAATCCTCAGATGAATGCTTGTGTCATCCTGAACAGTCTTCTCAGTCTCAAATGTCACCTGTAATGATGATCCGCCTAAATCAAGTGACCCATAAGTCATTTCAGAAGATGAGGTGCCAAGCATGTTCAGGTGGTGGTTAAGAGCTATCCATCCATAATAGGCTTCGTCCATGCCACTGATGATCTTAACTCTGTCTCTGGTACAATAAAATGATGAATTCTTCAGAACATCCCACGCCTTATCCAGAAGCCACTCTGAATCTGCACTTGGTAGCTTGCGGACACCAGCTGTGGCATATAGAAAAACAGGTGTGTGCTTGTGTGCACGTCTAGGGATCTGCTGCTCAGCCATTTGAAGGAGAGGCTCTATCGCCTTCTTCATTCCAATTTCATTGTGAACAAGCTTGCTCAATCCAGGTTCAGTTTCCATTCGTTGATAGGCCCGTCCAGTTAATTTACCCATTTTTTCTTAGGAGCATTCCCTAAAGGTTTCAAAGCAATTGGAAGCGCATTCCCATCACTATGATTAATGGACCACTCGTACACATACACTCTTGTACCAGTGCTGCCACAATCAATAATCACATAGTATTCAGAGCTACCTTCTGAGAGAAAGACATGGAAATATCTCAAGGAAGCGTATATGGAGCACACCAATAGGAACAGAGCAATAGCACAACCAACTGTTCTCATGCATTTCTTACGATTTGTTGGTGATGATGGAGGTGTTCTCTCTTTTGAAAAGCTTGATACAGGACCTTCCCTTTGAAGTGTGCGGACAGGTTTTGCACGCCCTAAGCTCAGATCACCACCAATGCTAGAGCCCCTCTCTAAAGCATCGATTCTAGAGAAGGTTGGCAAATCTTGAAGAGAAGAAGAAAGCCTCATAGCTGCTTCTTTTGTAGTCGAGGTGGAAATTATTTAAAGCTGTCACTGGCAAGGAGCAGGAAGGAGCGATGTCGGCAAGCAGAAGCATAAGTAGGCTGTAGATAGCACATTTAACCACAAGATAAATTAGTCCAACAGCACATTCACGTAGCCTGTGCCTGCAACAAATTTCCCATTGTTAGAAAATGTACTAACATTCCAACATCCGATGGATAAAATTAAATTTGAAGGACACCAACACGCTGGACATTAAGAATTTTGTAAACAACATGCCCATACTCGTTACGGTGCAAAAATAAAGACTCGCAGCTAAGATAATACGATAGCCTAATTACATATATACTCTGGAGTACCTTGGATCAATATCACTATTCAGGAAATCGCGCCACCAATGTCTCCAAACAACTCCATGTGATACACAAGGAGTGCTAATTAATGTCAACAACAATGCCATTGACATATATCATCCAGTCCACACTACACCGAGGAACAACATATGAACACACAACTATCATTCGCCATACTACTCCACGATCAACAGAAGCGCATCCAAGGCGCGGAATTTCATCGACCCAATCAATGTCAAACTTAACACGGTGCAGGGGGGCTCAGGTGAACCTCCAATTCGTTTGAAAACAGACCTCTACAAGCAGCATTAGCTCAGGGGATCTTCTACAGTGCTACCGCTACGTGATGAGTCCAACTGAGATCGGTCTTGGAGAAGAAGGATCTGGTTGGACACGATTTTTTCGAAGCAAAACGAACGGCGATCCAAAGCAAAAGATAGGCTTGCTTACCAGCAGCAGGAATCGCGTCCGGACGGATCTTATTCGCTCCACGCCGGTCCAGCGCCGGCAGAAGGGGATTGGACTGCGGATGGCGGGGCGGCGAATTTGGGGATCGGGACGGATGAGGGAACGGAGAGGGCGACGGATGGCAGTAAGATCTATGGTGGAAGCAGCGACTCGCGGCCGGATCGGGCGCGGCGGCCGCGGGGACTGGGACGATCCAGGGAGGAGGAGTCCTCCCGCGGTGGGCGGGCTAGCTGCGGCGGCCGGTGTCGCGGGGCAGCAGTGGAGAGCGGCGCTGCACGCGAGGCGGGACGGGCGGCGGGGAGGTGGAGCCGACGCAAAGGCGGGGAGGGAGAGTGGCAGCGTGCGGTGCGGTGACCGCGTGCGTGCGCGACGGCGCTGCGTCGGGGCGGAGTGAGCAGACGAAATGGGAACCCAACGAGACGAGACGACCTGTCCCGTATGCTTGCTCGGTATCGTAGGATGAGGACCCCGTCGACGATGTAACGGATGAACGGACGAGGGGAGCTCAGTCAGCCGAGCCAATAAGAGCATCTCCAATAGATCCAACATATCAATAGATGTTAGATGATGTATAATATAGTACAACCTCCGATCCATATTAATGGCCTCAACTTTATTTAGATACGGATGTATCTAGTTAAGTGTTTAGACTAGATGCATCCGTATCTAGACAATATTGAGACCATTAATATGGATCGGAGGGAGTACCATATTTTGGTTTTAGGCACCACTTTTTACACCAAAATTTGTTTTGCTCAGACATATGATATATGCTAGGGCACCAGAAAAATTATGAACTCGAGGAGATGATGTTAAATAGGGTAGAAAACATATTTTCATACTCTTATGGGCAGGTCCCACTGACGCGCCAGCATGACGTCAGCGCAACGGCCGGCAGTGATTCACAGCGAAGGAGGACGCATGGGAGGATGGGACCTAGCGCGTTCAATGCATCTCCTCACGGCACGTCGATTGGCGACGGCGACGGTGACCTATCCTGCGGCGACGCGTGGTGGTGATCTGCGCGACGGCAAAACAGAGCACCAAGGAGAGGGAGGAGATATCCTAGAGGACCCGCTACTCATCCTGAACGTGATGCGGTGGTCGGAGGGAGAAGGGGAGGTCGGAGACGAGCTGATCGAGCACGACGGAGTTTCGATAGCCGTGAGGAAGACAACCTCGACCCCGCAGCTGTGACGACGGAAATCGTCCGCGAGAACGGCAGGGGTTCAGGGCAGAGCGGGGGCGAAGCGGCTGCAGTGGAGTTTGGTCGCCGGCGGCGGTGGGTGGCTTGGTGCTTGGAGGGGAAAGGAAAGTTGACGACGGAAGTTAGGCTTCGTGTGGCAACGAAGTGCGTTTTTGGGCGGCCCTATTGGTAATGTACCTTTGCATCCCCAAAGCTGAAAATTTAGAGCATACCCAAAAATGGTATCACCATTTAGGGATACATCATATTTTAGAGCTGCATTTTTAGCGTTTGGTGATATACAAATCAGTTTTTGGGCATGAGTCTATTTTGCATCATCTACAGGAGATGCTCTATGGGCGTGTTTGGTTGCCCCAGTCAGTTTCTGGGGTTCGAAAATATGCCATTTATTTGCCTCGTCCAATCGGGGTTGTTTCCCGCATTAAACTTAAAGCACTCCTCGTGCAGCCCAGAGTCACCCTTTTCACGTGCTTTGTCGGTCAGGGTTGGGTAACGCGACGTCGAACTCCTGCGAGCATGTAGATGGCATGATCTCGCGTGCGCATGCAAAAATATGGCAGGAGAAATTTCGTTACCGCCCCACCATCCCCCCTCCCCACACCCCACTATTTTACCCCCTCCGGGCTCAGTGCCGAAACTCCTGCAACTATTTCCCCCCTCAAACTCCCGCCACAATTCTTAGAACCCGAACTACATATACAACGAACTTGACAATGCAGATGCAAAAAATCAAGATTAAATCTACCAAGTTGTTTTCCTTCCTTCTGTCGGCGGCGTGGCCGCCACACGTCGAGCGTTGTGTTTAGCTTCATCCATGCTTTCCGTAGCCGCTGCACCGAGCCGTGTTGTGGTCGCCGCCGTGGTGTGCTCTCTCCCTCTTCTCCGTCTCCTATCTTCTTCAGGAAAATACAACTCCACAACTATGAGGATCTCCCCCGCTTATCTGACACGTCCAAATGTTTTACGATCCGTGCACAAATTATCAATAAATCCTGAAATATCAATACATTATCAATAATTTCTTGATTTATGTAATTTATTTTTTAGATTCATGTACTAACAAGAAATTTCTTTGCATGCATTGACAAAAAAAATAAAACCCCGCGTTAACATATGTTTTTTGTTTTATTAATACATCAATCAGTAAGAATAATATTGTTCGATGGATGCAAAATCGACGGTCATGATAAGCGGGGGAGATACTCATAGTTGTGGAAAAACTGCGCGATCTGCTTCGTACGAAAATAACAAAGTATCTTGGCGCAGTGCCAGTGGCTGCAAGTGTGCGCCCAGCCCACCCGAGTTCGAGTCGCCGTTGAAGTGCTCGGACTAAGCGGGGTGCTATCGGCAATCCCGGAGAGATCTCATCTATCTAACTAGGGTTGAAAACGGAACGGAAATGGACGGAAACATGCTTTATATCTTTTTCGTTTCCTTTCATCTCACCGGAATCGGAAACGAATACGGAAGCGAAAATCTCTAGAAATGAATACGGTACGAAAAAGGGATGGATACGAAAATAAACATTTGTCGGAACACAATAGCGGCATAATACGATTGGTCACCCTAAAAGACACAAATAAATAAGTAGCCAACAAGATAAAAATTGTTCACAACCTCAACCGGTGACAGTTGAACTATTAATGGGCTAACTAGTATAGCAGTCAGGCCTCGTTGCATGCAGGCTTGGTCTTGCATGGTTACATCTCGTATGTACGCAGTGTGTGCGCGGAAACTTTCCTTATTCCTTTTTCCGGAAATTCCGTTTCATTTTCGTTTCCTTCGAAATATGTTATATCGCATCCTTTGTCATTTTTATTTCAGAATATTACCTAGGCACCCAGAGACGAGGAAGGGCGTAGCAAGCGACGAAATGCTTCGGGGAGTTGAAAATAAGCATAGATCCGGAGAACCTCAAATAGGTCAACCTTTTAAACTGCCTGCTGAATCCATGAGCAGACAAGAGACAACCTGGCGAACTGAAACATCTTAGTAGCTAGAGGAAAACAAAGCAAAAGCGATTCCCGTAGTAGCGGCGAGCGAAATGGGAGCAGCCTGAACCGTGAAAAACCTTTTCCGTTTCATTTCCGTAAAATTTCATTTTTTTTTTTTCACCTTTTGCTATCCGTTTCCTTTTCCTACGCAAAGTTTTCTTACTATTTTCGACCCTATAACTAACAACGTACAGTATATCCAAGGGAGGGTTCACCACCCTCATATACCCTTCTTTGCATTTTTTTTTTCTAAAGCTTGTTCAACCTCATATCACCTAGAACAAGTCATGGACTTCTTCAATGAAAGAATGTCTCATGGAAACATTTTCAACGAAATAAGAATCATACAAAATAGATTTATTGATCTTTTGATTTCTTTTTTCGCTTTTTTCTTCTTTTATCTTTAGATTTGCAGAACGAGTGCACCCCGTTGGTCAACGTTTAAAGTATCTTGGCGCAGGATCAAACTGTGGAACGGATCGACTGGAATTTGCAAAAATCCAGTTGTCTGTGATATAAAGAAAATATCGACAACCACTATGTGCATATTTTCTGCTCTCGGCACCAGTACTGCACGACGAACCGAATGGCTTACAATGGCTTGAAGTTTCTGTAGGAGATGACCGCGTAAAATGGGTCGGAGTTGGCATGCCCGAACAGCCTCATCAGGGATTCCAGCGGCGACGAGCCCGACTTCCCGCCGGCGGCGTCCGGGGGTGGCAGCCTCCTGACCACCTCCGGCTGCGTGAACCCTTCGACGCACTGGAAGTACTGTGTGACGAGCTGGACGCGGCTGTAGGCCGACCCCTCCCGCCACGCGCCGATCGCCTTCTCGTAGAACATCCGGTTGCTGAAGCTCACGATGCACACTCCCCCTGGCTTCAGCACACGGTAGATCTCCGCGAAAACCTTGCACAGAAGAAACCATGACTCAACTGTACGTTTGGTGGAGAGAAGAAGAAGATAAGAACAGAATGGGTACTTTCTCAGGCCACTGCAGGTACTGCACGCTGACGGTGCAGATGACGGCGTCGAACGAGGCGGACTCCAGCTCGAGCCGCTGCTCCCGGTTGAGGTCGCCGACGAAGAAGTAGTCGAGGCGCGGGTTCTTGGCGAGCTCCTGCGCGTTGAGCCCGTGGCCGACGACGCGCCGGAACCGCACCTCGGGGGGCAGGTGACTCACCCAGGAGCTCATGAGGTCCAGCACGTCCGACTCCGGCTGCAGGCGCTCCCGGTAGAGGTCGGTGAGCGCGGCGAGGAAGCCGTCGTCGACGTGCTTGACGAGGCGCGGGAAGGCGTAGAAGTCGCGGTCGGAGCGCGGGTCCAGCTTCGCGCGGCCCTCGGGCTGGAGCACCAGGCGCCGGATGCTCCCGGCCGAGGAGGGCGACGGCGGCGTGGTGCTGCCGGAGCATCGCGGCGGAGCGGCCAGGTGCGGCCGTGGAGACGGACGCAGCATCTGCGGCGGAGCGCAGAGCATGTTGCTCCTTTCTGATCTGTTCCCGTGGAGACTGGACTGGAGACTCACTCGTGTGGCGTTCCTTATGTCTGCATGAGTAGCTAGCTAGTCAGCTAGTGTGGTTCACTGGTTGTGCACCTGTCCCTCGATCGGTGGCTCGGTTGTGAGGTAAAAATAAAATGCATCTAGTCTAAACACTTAATGGTCTCAACATTGTCTAGATACGGATGCATCTAGTCTAAACACTTAACTAGATACATCCGTATCTAGATAAAGTTAAGTCCATTAATATGGATCGGGGGTAGTAGCATTTCATTCTAAGCAAATTTCATTCTTATCTCACATTTCATTCTGTTTGGTTTGCTTCAAGATTCATGCTAGCATCTGATAAAGCCACCACGTTAAGCCACATCATCTAAATTAATTTTAATAGTTAGATCTAAAATATGTGGTTAGGATTTAATAAAATATTAGTGGTTACGTAACATGACACGATAAGTTGTCCGTTTAAAAAAAACCAGCTAGCTGGAACGATATCTTCAAAATGAAAAAAAAAAGTACTTTCCGCAACCTGTAAACTACGTACCTTTGTTTTTCTTTAACTGACCTAACGTACCTGAGAAAGGAAGGAACCTTCGTAAAGAGTTTGAAGATCTCGAAGATTTGCTCATTTCTTTTAGACTTTATTTTGTAATCGTTGTAGTCAGTTCGTGTATCTTTATCATGTATTATTTGCTACTCTAATATATGGTATTGATTGTCAAAAAATAAAGGAAGGAACCTTCGTACATTTGTTTTTTTCTTTTCTAACTGACATAAGGTACCTGGAACGTGATAACTAGAAAAAAAATCTAAACGCGGTGGCAAAGTGTATAAGCTGCAAAAAAAAAAAAAAACTCATTAATAACATTTTTTACGGTTCGGATTAATATGTAAAACATTATGACACATATTTGTGCATACACGCCTTTACGTGCCCGCATAGTGCATGTACACATAATTCACGTGGATTTAAAAAAAGGCTGATAGGATGTTATCTGTATATTTAATCTAACTTAGACTCCTTAATTTGATCGGTAATGAAAAGTAAGGTCGGGTGTACCGATTTTGTCGGAAAAAAAAATGTTAGGCGTATTGTGTCAAATTGATTCTCGCAATTAAAACTGCTACGTCACGGAAAGAAAAGAGAGGAATCCGAAAAAAAAAGGAAAACTAATATCACATGTAGCAGTTATATAGTTATATGTGTATTGTGTGTGTTCATGATGAGTGGAGTACATGACTTTTTTTTCTAAGCACAAAATGTGATATCGACATACTATTACTATGACACTGACCAAAAAATACGTTAGTGCACATGGATACCAGCGCACCTGATATTAAAAAAGGTAATTTGAAAACTTTAAAAATCCTGAAACTTTCAGTCGGACAAACATTATTAAGTGTTGTACCCGTATAAAAATTCGCGGGAGAGTAACTTTAATTTCACTATGGCTCCAATGATTGCCAAAAGAGATACTATATACATGCTATATTCATCATAGATTTGTATGTTTTGTCATGATTTCTATGAGAATCATTTCCCGACCAAACATTTTGTACGAATACAAGACTTAATCATTTTTTATCCCAAAAAAGATTAGGATATTTTTTACCTTTCATGATTTCAGTTCACTGCGCGCCCCACCCCGTCATCAGTCCCACTTTTTTTCTTTTTATTTACTTTATTACTTCTATATCTAGACCTTTACGTATATCAGATGCGCCAGTACCGAGAGCATTAGTCTGAGTACGAATACTTCCACAATATGCACACTCATACGTTGTTTTCTAATGACTAGAGTTGTGGAGTGTCAATATTGGCAAAGACACCACTATCGACGACAATGTTGTCTGCGTTCAAAACATAATACATATTCATAAGTATCACCATCAATAGATTATCTAGAAAAAATATGTTAGAATACTAATATTAAAAAAAAATACATGCCACAATGTAGGGGTTCGATAGGATGCGGACACTAGAATCGACAACGATCACGGAAAATACGATTGTTGCGATACAAAGTGACAAAAGGCATGAAGAGGAGTTGTTATGAGATGCTAGAGACCTAGGGTCAGTATAGTTCTTACCTGGAAGCCTAATGAATCTCACAGTTTTCATATGTTCCTTATTATCGAGGATGTTGACATGTTAATAGAGATACAAGCTCCCTTATAGCCATCCAAGCACACATTTGTTCTCTAAGACATCTACATTTCAAATTCTGATTTCAAAACATAAAAGAGTATATGAATGATGAATCTTGAGTACTCTGTTATGTTTGTATACCCCAAATAATTTCTCTAGACAGCTATATGTATACAAAATCAATCAATCAGTCATCATAATTGTAATGGAATGTATCACAATTGATACATATTAATTACTGCACCCAAGGAAAATAAGTTCGATAAAGATCACGGAAACACAAGCTAGAAATTGGCATGCCTACCCTTATTGTTATTTCAGCCATAACAGAAAGACTTCTGTAACTCTCTATATATAATACCAACATTAACCTCGCCTATTGATTAGACACCATATAATTATGTAATTATGTTTACCAATTTAATATGAAGCACAAATGACAAATATATGTGTTTACAAAAGTGACACAATAATCTATTGTTCAGAAATTAAAGATATTGCCGACATATGTGATATATTATTTACCATATCATTTATGTTGGCGTCAGAGACATACTATTTTTTCTCACATAATGTGATATCCATAAAACACAATTTATTTCTCAGAAACTTTCAACATACTAAAGAAGATAAACTCACAACTTTTATTGTTATTTCCAAAATATGAAGACTTTTGTAACTACATATAATACTGATATTAACCTCGCCTAATACATCATATAAATATAGTTTGTTTGATAATCTTATATCACACACAAATAACACATATGTGTGTTAGAGAAATGACGTAATAATCATTGGCCTGGAAATTACTGTTGATTAGAGATACTACGTACCTACGTATGTCATATCTAAGTTTGTGGCACTGGTGGTAGAGCCGTATGAGTTCCTAGGACATAATATAATATCAAATTAAAATATAATTTAAAATTCCCTGGACCCTTTCATATTAAAGACGATGCCCTCGCATTTACGAGGGCCACCTTGCTAGTTTAACCAAAAAGTTCATAAACTAAATCCAATAGGTGTCAAGAGGTCCTTCAAATTTTGCAGCCCACACCTTACATTTTAAGCAAATTAGCAATCAACACATGGTCGTCGGAAGAAGTGTGCCCAGCTCACTTGGTTAGGGAAGTGGATGTACAACCCAACCACCCAGGTTCAAGTCCTCACAGACGTAGATTTGGGTTCTTACCATTTAACAAAAACCTCTGTAGGGGCTTCTCCTACCGCATTCCTTTCAAAAAAAAAAAAAACATGGTCGTCGGAAGTCAGCCAAAATTATCAGAGAGATTAAGAAATGAACAAATGTGAATGGGATATTATCGAGTAATTTGATTGAATAGGTTCTATTTTTTTGCATCAACATAAAAACTTGTTAATTAATTAGGATTACTTTAATTGGACCAAGCGCATTTTTTCTAGCATTTTAATCACAAATTCTAAAAACTTCTCGATCTCGTTCTTGCTTATCGGGTGCTCACGTTTCTCGGCCGCACAATGTGGATCGAACGACTCATGCGGAATCATACCACTTTCGAGAGTTGGTGAATTTACTATCGGGCCTAAAGAGGAGGGTCACGCCATGTATGGCCAAGTGAGTATAAATAGTTAAGAGGAGTGTGTAAATCTCTGTCAACTGAGAATTAGTTAAGTCTCACTTAATTTTAATATGTTACACTCTAATAAGAATATTTGCAGCGATGTAATGATTTTTCACAAAAATTGCACTGCTTATATCAAAGCCCCGAAAAAATGTAAGTTTTGCACGGATTTCAATGCTGGATTGATGGTTCCTATCGCCTACTGAGACTTAACAAACGCTTGTCGCCGTCGACCGCGAGGCAAAACAGGAGGATGGGTGATGGTCTGATCTCTCGTATTGCACTTAGTTCTTTGTGTTAAACATCATGTTTAAAACATTTCTATGTTTGGATGACCTATTTGCGATTGATACCACTTCCGAGAGTTGGTAAGTTTACCTATTATTGCACTGGTATCAGGCCTCTAGACGAGGGACACGAGTATGGCCAAGTGAGTATATATAAGTAGTTAAGAGGAGTGTGTGAGTCTCGGTCAACTGAGTTAAAATTGTGTACATGTCTAGTAAGAATATTCGCAGTGATGTAATAATGTTTTCACATAGTGAAAAAAGGACACTGCTTATTTTCAAAGTCCATAAAATGTAAAATGTTGCACAGATCTTAATGCCGGATCTATGGTTCTTATCCCCGGTCGAGACTTAACAAATTGGCAGTCGGATTAGCAAAACCGACTAATAACACACATCTCTAGGAGTATAGCATTATGTGGTGGAAAGCGTGCTCTCCGATTCGGTTGCAAATTCTTCTTCTTTTTTTCTTTCCGAGTAAGAAAATGAATTGATTTTGCTCCGCGCTGCTTCCATCTCCGATTCAACCTTGGTGTCCGATTGCTCTCTCCCTATGAATTGATCGATTCCTTAACGTAGTTTCCGTACTTTTCCAACTCCGATTTCAGCTCCGTCTCGGGTTGTTGTACCTGCAACTCTGCAAGTCCAGGGCTATATATACTACGCGGTGACCAGCGACAGCAGCATCACAAATTAGAACCCGTGATTACTCGGTTGGCCGGTTGACCTAACACGCCGGCATTGAAGCTAGCACTACTCCATGTCGTCGCAGAATCGCTTCTCGCTGCCGGTGATGCTCGTCTTCTTCCTCGTGCTACTCTTCATCGGCGGCGCAGCCTTCACGGTTCATCAGAAGGATCAAAGTGGACTGTCAGTATCACGAGCGAGCAAGTTTGCTGAAAATTCTAGATCAGTCCCACGTAAGATGCTGCGGGTAGTCCACCGAACGGGCGGCTCGGCTCTGCCGAGAGGCATCGTGCATGGCACGTCCGATCTGGAGATGGTAGCCATGGTCGGCGACCCAGAGCAGCAGCAGCACGACGGCAGGCCGTCCTCGAAGAGCCTCCTTGCGATCCCGGTCGGCATCAAGAACAAGGCGGCCGTGGACAAGCTCATCACCAAGTTCCCGGCCGACAGATTCACGGTGATGCTTTTCCACTACGACGGCGCGGGGGAGGAGCAGTGGGATGACCTGGAGTGGTCGCGCCGCGCGGTGCACGTCTCGGCGCGCGGGCAGAGCAAGTGGTGGTTCGCCAAGCGGTTCCTGCACCCGGACGTGGTGGCGGAGTACGACTACGTGTTCCTGTGGGACGAGGACGTCGAGGTAGACGGCTTCGACCCCGTCCGGTACCTCGACGTCGTCAGGAGAGAAGGGCTCGAGATATCGCAGCCGGCGCTCGACCGTCGGTCCGAGATCCACCGCGGCATCACCGCACGTGCAACCAACGGAGGCGACGTCCACCGGCGGTTCTACAAGGCGGCTCCGACCTTGGGAGGAGCAGAAGGGTGCGACGTGATAAGCACGGGGCCACCGTGCGCGGGGTGGGTGGAGGTGATGGTGCCGGTGTTCTCCCGCGCGGCCTGGCGCTGCAGCTGGGGCATGGTCCAGAACGACCTCGTCCACGCCTGGGGACTCGACTACAAGCTCGGCTACTGCGCGCAGGGCGATCGGACGCTCAAGGTTGGCGTCGTCGACAGCGAGTACGTCCTTCACAGGGGAGTCCCTACGCTGGGCGGCACGGAGGGCAAGGGCGCCGCTTTCCGGGTTGCCGTCAGGAGGCGATCGTTTGCTGAGATGGAGATATTCAACAGGAGATGGAAGGAAGCTGCAGCCAATGACGCGTCCTGGACAGACCCTTACCCGTAGGCCGTAGCCAGCTTCGAACCAGATGATATGTGTAATTACTAAGTGCATATATTTAGCTCAGATCCCATGAGATTTTCAAATGTTCTTGTATTATTGTATAGCATGACAAATTTGTGCCATATATACGCATTATGTTTGTTTTTCCAACAAAATTGGTTTGTGGAATAACCAATGAGATGTGTACTAAAAATGTTGTCGAATACTCTTACCATGCAAACAAAAACAACTCAGTCAACGAAGCGCACTTAATCAACTGACTAATGTTGCAGAGCCGCGCTAGGCATCTTAGCCCTGCAGGCAAGCAATTACAAATCCAAATTAATCAGACCGATTTTGTTTATTTTGCATTTCAATCAATAATGCACCAGGCAGGCGTAAGTGTCCAACTCGGTTATGGAGCAAATTCGTGACATATATAAGCTCTTTGCATTCACTCCACCTTTTTCGTCAAAAATGGTTTGCCAGAATAACCAAAGGGATTTATACTGAAATGTTGGGAAATGCATTAAAACACAAGTAACTATCTGCAACAAACAATGAACTAGAAACCTAGAAAACAAGCTTGCTCAATATACTAATACTACTCCGTATAATGTTTCCGAGCAACGCACGCATAAGAATCATAAATTGACAAGATCGATTTTCTGAAATTTGCATTCCCATAAGCGGTTTTGCTTAGTAACCAACTTTGAGTTCTACCAAGTTACTGTGTTGAAAAGGCCGAGATTTTGCATCATCAGAGAGCTCCACACATGAGTTTCGACCTGATATGATGATTGGTTGTCTTACATTCTCTTGAATTTTGCAACTGTTTTCCACAACCCAGGCATCGGTAATCAACTGACTACTGAGTATACTGACTAATGTTTCAGAGCCGCGCTAGGCACCTTAGCCCTGTAGGCAAGCGATTACAAATCCAAATTAATCAGATCGATTTGTTTATTTTGCATTTCAATCAAAAAGGCACCTGGCAGGCGTAAGTGCCCAACTCGGTTATGGAGCAGAAGTCCCAAACACAACCTGGCTTGTGCAGCATAGTTTGTGACATGTATAAGCTCTTTTGGATTCACTCCAAGTTTTTAAACAAAAATGGTTAGCCAGAATAACCAAATATATGTGCTCTGAAATGTTTTGAATACATTCAAATGCAAGCAACTATCTGCAAGAAACTATGTACTAGAAACCTAGAAAATGAGCTTCCTCAATAAGCTTTCTAATGTTTTCGAGCAACGCACTCAACTTTGCAGTTTGGCGAGGGATTACACATCAAAAAATTGTATAACAACATAAGAAGCATAAATTGACAAGATCGATTTTCTGAAATTTGCATTCCCATCAGTGGTTTTGCTTAGTAACAAACTTTGAGTTCTACCAAGTTACTATGTCGAAAAGGCCGCAATTTTGTATCACCAAAGAGCACCATGCAAGAGTTTGCGACCTCTGCTATGATGATTGGTTGTTGCAACTGTTTTCCACAGCACAAGCAGCAATAGTCATTGTAAAGATTCCAAGATTAAGATGGCCTCAAACGAGTTTGTCGTTTTGCCTAAAATGAAAAGAAATATCACATGAAGTTGTAAGCCGAGATGACCAAAAGAAATGACTACATAGGGATTGTGATCATTTTCTAAGAAAAGGGAGCACTGCTCCCAATTTCATTGATGAAATTAATAAGACAGTCATAAGTTTAGGTTACAAGCTGCAATCGACCACAGGCATCCCCAACACAAATGCTTCCCCGCAGCTTTATCGAACCTCTATCAGGAATCTAATGTAGCCAGGCAACCCGGTGGGCAACATCCTTAACATCTGTTACAGCGGATCACTATAAAAACCATGACAGTAAGATAAAAACATTACAAGTAAGAAAACATTCACATGACTGCAGCTAAACTTCAACCGACACTAAATAGTTTGTCCTCTTAGCCAGGATCATCTGTAAGCCTGAGTTAAAAAAGATCATAGCCCCCCCCCCCCCCCCAACCCACCACACACACTCTTTCTTCATGTGGAACACCTCAGCGGCCACCATTATCAACACCTGCAAACCAGACCAAATACGAGATATGGTGAGCTGCAAGAAAGATAATACTGGTAGGATCCTCATGATAGATTCCTTCAAAGCATGCCTTATTTGTAATTTCCAAAGAGCCCATATCAAGGCAGCCACACCGACCGGAATAACGGCCCTTACATAACAAGGAAACTTGGTAAAATCTCATCAAAACAGTCAGGTCTATCTTTCAAGTCAAAAGCACACTTGACAACATTTCAACATAATGATCAACATGACATGAAAAGAAAACGTGTTTAATACTTTCATCTCTGCTGCAAAACATACATCCAGCAATACCAAACCACACTCTCTACTAAGCAACACATCCTTAGTCATAATACTTCCCAAATGTTAACCGTAAGAGGTATCTTCTGTAAGCGGACAAGGAATTTACCTTATTTTGAAAGCAACATACCGAGAATGTACATTAAACACACCTGAAGATGTGACAGTCCATTTACATCTATCCTCATCATCATTTAAGTTTACACAATTACACATATGTAGCATTTCATACCAAGACTTTGCTAGACCCCCTCCCCCCCCCCAAAAAAAAATTCCTACTAAAGTTCAAGCATCTCCACCCTTCAGCAAACTCCCTAGCATAGAAATATTCTTACTGTGCGGTAGATAGGTCATATAATCTTGGAAACTTCCAAAACTTACTCCCAAAACTGTGTCCTCCGGCCATTACCAACTAATTTCCTACATAACTGAAAGAAAATGTCTCTAACTTTCAAAAATCCACTCGAAAAATGACAATGAAATGGTTTCAAACTTACTTGAGACAGAGTAGACTATGTAAATACTTACTTCTAACAACATCTTGCCAAATACCTTCCTCATTCTCAATTTTCCACAACCATTTTTTTTGTTTGTCCAGTTTTCCAACAGGGAAGAAGCTGTGACAACCAGGTGGCCCGGACTCTGAGACACTATAAAATACATGTACGTACGTATGTAAATCACACAAGAGGTAAGAATATGAATGAAATTGGAATAGGAGTATCTACCGGATGTAGCTAAGTTTTGATAATGTAGAAGAGGAGGGCGTTTTGGCTCCCGAGGTCATATGCTTCTAATATATTAGACAAAATTTTAAAAATAGTAAAACGTTTCCAAAAAATCTGGAAAAAAAACTGGTGACGAACATATACATGTTTGCTAAATACGTGTCAAGTTTCGTGATGAAATAACATGTGTGGTGCGCTATGCAAAAATAACAAAATTCAGTGCTCTAAAAAATGTTTTTGAAAATCCCATTTCAGTCACTGATTTGTCTTTTTTTTTGCTCAGAACAGACCAAATGTCATTTCACCACGAAACTTGGCACTTATTTACAAAACATGTATATGTTTGTCTGCAAAAAGATTTTTTTGAAATGTTTACTACTTCCTCCGTCCAACAATAACTGTTTTAAATTTGTCAAAAAGTGGATGTATCTAGACATGAAACATGTATAGATACATCAACTTTTGTGCAAATTTGAGACACTTATTTTGCGACGGAGGGAGTATTTTATAATTTTGTTTATTATATCAGTAGCATATGATAGTGTCTCCAAAAAAATTTGTTTTTGAAAACATCGCGTCATGAAGTGTGGATGCCAAAGGACAAGTGAAAAACTCTGATGAGGTTCCCAGATCATCGTGCCTGGTCTCTGTCTAGTGTCTAGTGAGCGGCCGGTGGTGACAGGCGGCGAGCTGCTCCGGCAGTATGGCGTCTCTCCGCTACTCCGCTCTACGGCGTGCGGCTCCGAGCCTCGGACACCAACCGACAGCGACAGGTTCCACGCCATTGCCGGGTCAATCCCCTACCCCGTCCGCTCTCCACGCCCTATCGCGTCATCGCGTACGCAGCACTTCAGGCATAGCTTATCCAGCCGGCAAAGTTCCCGATTTTCTCCTGTTGGCGATGACGGGGCTGCAGGAGGAGACTTCGCGGGGTCCCGGTCGCTGTCGCTCCCTGTTCCACTTCCACGCTCGCGTCATAACTCGCGCAGCCGCGCCCTCCTTCGCGGCGCAATGCAGGTCGTCGCCGCACACGCTTCCCCGCGGCAGATGACGACGACGACGCATCTGGAGCGCGGGGCCCTGCTGGTCGGCGGGCGCGAGCTCCTCGCCGGCGCCCCGCCGGAAGTCACCCTGCGCGCTGGTGTCGCCGACGCCGCCCCGGCCGCCGCGTTCCTCGGCGCCAGGGCGGCCGCGCCGTCCAGCCGCCACGTGTTCCCCCTCGGCACCATCACCAAGTAGGTCACGTTCTCATGGCTTATTACGCTTGTGCAGTCGGTCCGAGGCACTGACCGATGGGTGCCGTGCAGAGGGTGGAGGTGGCTGTCCCTGTTCAGGTTCAAGATCTGGTGGATGGCCCCCAAGACGGGCGCGGGCGCGGCGGGCGTGCCGGCGGAGACGCAGATGCTGCTCCTGGAGACGAGGAACGCTGGGGAGGATGCGGTGTACGCGCTGATGCTGCCAGTTCTGGAGGGGGATTTCCGGGCCAGCCTCCAGGGAACTCCCCAAGATGAGCTCCAGTTCTGCTTCGAGAGCGGTAGGCTCCATTTGACTTGCTGCAGAATGTGTCTGCTGAAACTTGTGGCTAGACTATCTCAAATCGTAGATTGGTGGACTGTTTGGCAGGTGATCCTGATGTGCAGACAATGGAAGCCGTTGATGCGGTGTTCGTCAACTCAGGGGATAATCCTTTCAAGCTCATTAAGGAATCTATCAAGTAACGTCATGCTCTAAATAACGACATGGACTTCCCTTTTGGTTCTATGTGGAGGTGACTTACTTGCTTCTTTTTTAGGATACTGTCCAAGATCAAAGGAACTTTCAGTCATATAGAGAATAAAGAGGTATCTATAAGCTACTTTATTTGCACTTTTTTCACCTAATTAGACTATCTGACAAAGGTTGTTGATCTAGCACATATTTGTATTGCTCAATGTTGACAAGTTTTCTTTATGTAAATTTATCACAAATGCCAGGTCCCTGCTAACTTGGACTGGTTTGGGTGGTGTACTTGGGATGCATTTTATAAAGCCGTTAACCCAGCAGGGATTGAGGAGGGCCTTCAGAGGTAGACACGAATTGAGTTTATATGTCATCTAGAAATGCCGGTTATGTAATTTGCCGCCTCCTTCATTTGGTAGTTGTCACTGATGATGCATTCCCTGTAAAATAGTTTGTGTGAAGGAGGCGCACCACCAAGGTTTCTGATTATAGATGATGGCTGGCAAGAGACAGTTAACGAATTCAAGGAAGTGGATGAAGATGGCCCTGAAATGACTGTGTATGTATTTCATCCTTTGCTAATACATACAAAATGTGTACCATGTCTGATTTTCACTGTAATATTGCCAGGTTTGCAGAAAGACTGGTTGGTCTGAAGGAGAATGATAAATTCAGGGGAGAAGCCTGCAAGAATCTTGGAGAACTTGTCAAAAAAATCAAGGAGACACATGGAGTCAAGTACTAAAATTCTTATTGCATTACTTGTGCTATATAAGTTAAGGTCTTCATCATTTTTAAGCTGAGCTGTTGCATCTGAAACTTCAGGTATGTCTACGTATGGCATGCTTTACTTGGATATTGGGGAGGTGTCTGTTCAACATCTAACGCGATGAAGAAGTACAATCCAAAACTAGTTTACCCCGTCCAGTCTCCTGGTAATGTTGCAAATTTGAGGGATATAGCCATGGACAGCTTGCAGAAATTTGGAGTGGGTATCATTGATCCTGAGAAGATATATGAATTTTACAATGATCAGCACAGTTACCTTTCTAGTGTGGGTGTGGATGGTGTGAAGGTAGATGTGCAAAATGTGATGGAGACTCTCGGGCACGGCTTTGGTGGTCGTGTTGCATTGACTCAAAAGTATCAGCATGCTCTTGAGGAATCCGTTGGGCGAAACTTCAAAGGAAATAGCTTAATATGCTGCATGAGTCACAACTCAGACACCATCTTTAGGTAACTAGTCTATAGTTGTAAACAGTATGAGCTATGTACAGAGAATCTGACATGATCCATGGGTGTTTGTAGTGCCTCGAAGAGTGCAGTTGCCAGAGCATCAGAAGATTTCATGCCTAACGAACCAACAATGCAAACTCTACACTTGGCTTATGTAGCATTCAATAGCTTTTTATTGGGAGAAATTTTCATACCTGACTGGGATATGTTCCATGTGAGATTATTGTGCCCCCATTAGTTTGCTTAACCACATTTCTATACATCAATGTGATCTGATTTTTTTCTCTCTGCTGTAAAGAGCAAGCATGAATCAGCAGAATTTCATGGCGCTGCTAGGGCTCTGAGTGGAGGTGGTGTTTATGTCAGGTGATATTTGCAGCCTATTTTCTTCAGGTGTGGTGTTCATATTTTAAGCAAATCGAGATTGCAGTATAAATTTCCTTTTCTATTGATATGCAGTGACAAACCAGAAGTGCATAATTTCAATGTTCTGAAAAAGCTTGTTCTACCAGATGGCTCCATTCTAAGAGCAAAGTATGCTGGTCGTCCTACTCGTGATTGTTTGTTCAATGACCCAGTCATGGATGGTAAAAGGTACTTAATCACACACCAATTTAGGTTATCTGTTTTCTTCACTCCTAATCTATTTTAGAAGGGATGCTAACTTGTGATCTCTTGTGCAGCTTGCTGAAAATATGGAACCTGAATAAGTTGTCAGCTGTGATCGGAGTATTCAATTGTCAAGGAGCTGGAAACTGGACTTGGCCAGTGCAAGAAATCTCACATGTTCCCACCACTGTTAACATAACTGGTTTTCTCTCGCCGTCAGATATAGAGTCTCTTGAGGAGATCACCGGTGATGATTGGAATGGAGAGACTGCAGTATATGCTTTCAATTCATGTAATTTTCTTTAGCCGCTTATCCATGCTCGGCACTTCCATTTCATCTATCGTACTGGTAATGTCTTAATTAACCACCCGTTTGGTACTTCAGGTTGTCTTTCAAGGCTTCAGAAGAACCAAAGTTTGGAGGTTTTGTTGTGTACCATGACATGTGAGATCTATACTGTATCACCAATAAAGGTCAGATTTCTCTCCACCCCCCTGCTTAGGTGCACTGAGTTATTAGCTTATTCATATTTCTTACAGCAACACACTTATCTTTGCGCCAGGTTTTCGGCGGGGCTATTCAGTTCGCACCTCTTGGACTGATTAACATGTTCAACTCCGGTGGCGCACTCGATAGTATCGCAGGCACGGTTGATTCTTCAGCTACCACAGTTGAGATCAAATGCCGAGGGCCAGGACGCTTTGGTGCTTATTCATCGGCTAGGCCGGCTCTTTGTAGAGTTGATGCGCATGATGTGGAGTTCAGCTATTCTGATGATGGCCTGCTATCCTTTGATCTCTCCGACGGGCCTTCACTCAGCAACCTAGGAAACATTGAGATTGTGTACACGACCTACTGAAGACCCGAACCCGTTGTATGTCACCCTGTGGACCTTTTCTTGCAATTTCTGTTGTGAGCTACTGTACTATTCAGCAACCGTTACACGTGCACAGCAGCACAGAGACACCAATTTTATTTGCAGAAAGCCAAATACTGCATATCGGCGTGATTGCCAATAATTTGATGCCTCCCAGCTTAAAAAATAGTTACTGCTCACTGGAAACGTTCATCTTGTTTTCAAGTGTTTTTGGTCTGTGCCATTTTGGCTGTTATAGTCTGCTGGACTCAAGTCAAAGTTAGTGAAGTAATTAGATCAATACTGTGAGATTATTTGCTCGAACGGACAGTTGGATTGCAAGCTTGGTGTAGCCTTCAGGCTCGAACTTTGTTACCTGAACTCTGAAGGAAAGCTACTCCGGTTCGAGCGCAGCGTCTCTCATCCTGCGCCTTTGCAGTTACAACAGACGCCTGCACGTATACTACAAATCTCGAACCTATTGATGATGGATGGTGGTGATCAAAGCGAGCGAATCTTGGAGCTCTGATGCTTGAGGGCCAGCTCCGCTAGCATGCTCCTCGGGGTGACGCTCCTGGTGCTGGTCACCAGCTTGAACCACTGGCTCTCCGGGTCGCAGCTGCTGTCCGCGCTCAGGCACCGGCAGGGGTTGGTCACCACGCTCCGGCCGTCCCCGCCGACGTCCAGGCAGAGCATGCCGCTGCCGGAGCCGGACGAAGAAGCGTTGGCGGCGACGTGCAGCTTGGAGTCCGACACGAGGCGCCAGCGGGACAGGTCGTCGGCGGCGCACGGCAGGCCGAGGCCCACGGGCCGGCCGGCGCCCTCGGCGTGGAGGCACATCAGCGGGCTATCCCGCAGCGCCAGCCGCCCGCCCTGCTGCGCGTACGTCCACGCCTCCGTCTCGCCGCACGGGCCCAGCTCCAGCGGCTGCGTCAGCGACCGCCGCACCACGCACAGCCCCGTCGCCGGGTGGAACAGCGCCGCGTAGGGCGGCGCCTCCGCGTAGCCGGGCCCTCTGAGCGGGCGCTGCAGGGCCTGGACCCTGCGGAGCGCGGTGGCGTTGCGGGGCGCGGACCAAGCCCGGTCGAGCACGCCGTAGACCTCGTCGAGGTCCAGCACGCCCTCCCGGAGGTAGTAGCTCCCCTGCAGCGTCCAGAGGCCCAGTCCAGGTCGAGGTCGGCGGCGACGGCGGCGGCGCAGCCGTAGTAGCGGTTGTCGTTGGTGTTCCCGCCGCGGTTGTCGACGCCGAACTCGCTGAGGAAGACCGGCCAGCCCCGGTCGAGCAGGTAGAGCGCGCGGCGGGACACGCTGGCGCCGATGCGGGCGCACGCCTCGTTGGGGTTCCCGACGCCCACTCCTGGCCGTTGGAGAAGCTGTACCAGTGCACCTCGAACGCCGCCTTCCGCGCGAAGCTCAGGCTCACCTGCTGCGAGGCGAGGAATGCCAGGTCGTTGTCGAAGCTCAGGCCGGAGAGGATGACCAGCACCCGCGGGTTCGCCGCGTGCACCGCCTCCGCGCCCCGCTGCATGTACCTGCATGCGTTGTCAACAGTCAACTGCCATGTACTAGGAGCTTTTTGTCTGTGTTTGCTCAAGGCTTTGAAAGCTATTCATTAATGTCGCCGGAGCAGACGAAGGACTAGTGGTGGTGCACTGAAAGACGGATGCTGTCTAGTGGGCGGGCGGCGGAGGCCATTACTGTCCCTCACATGCTGCGCAGGAGTTGGTGCAGAGATGTAAAGTTTATCTTAAGCGGCCAACCACTACTGTACTAGGTTGCTCAGGCTCATTTACTGATCCAGGACATGGCAGATGAACAAAAATGTCAATGCCGTTGGTACCTCGACGCGCATTGCCAGAGACTTAAACTGGAGTTATAACGAGGATCGTTAAGATTGTCTGACACATTAAGACGAATCAGGATTTGAGGACAAACTAGTTACTATACTTACTTGTACCAGTCCTTGGAGTTCTGCCTGGGGCCTCTGAGCTCGTTCCTGAGGCTCATGCCGACGACGTTGGAGACGCCGGCGAACATGGTGGCCATCCTGGTGAGGCCGTCCACCCAGACGTCCGGCTCGAAGCTACCGTCGCCGAAGAACCCGTTGCCGTCGGTTTGCCCGCAGCACCACCCCGGCCTGCTCACGTGGTTGTCCAGTATCACCATCACGTTGTTGTCGCCAAGGCTGCGCACCACCGACTGCAGGCCATGCCACATTAACACTAACGCAATCACACAAGTAATAGTAGCAAGAAAATCGACATTATCAAGAGCTAAAGAGATTGCCTTGAACGCGTCGATGAGCTTGAGGTCGACGACATCGGGGTTGTTTGCCCTGATGCCGGCGAGCGAGTCGGTGAGGTTGAGCCTCTCGAACGACTGCGCGACGGTGAGGGACGAGTAGGAGGCGTTGGTCACCATGAAGGTCGGCCAGGTGAGCCTGACGCAGTTGAACCCCATGGCGGCGACGTCGGCCGCGATGGCGCCCACGGGCCGCTTGTTCAGGCCCTCCGCCAGCATCGGCTCCAGGTGCGACGGCCAGTTCACGCACGTCAGCTTCACCCGGTTCCCGGCCTCGTCCACGATCCACCGCGACGCCGTCGATAGCGTCGTCGCGGCCGACACCGGAGCATGGTGGAGCGCGCAATGGCAGGCCAAGCCGAGAGCCAGCCACGCCGTGAGGAGAGATGAACGCCTCATCCTCTTCCTCGACCTCACGGCGATGTTCACGGTTGAGGCCGAGCGGATATATGGAGGGCAGGTACGTACGTGGCTACGTGCAAGGTTGCTTTGTCATGGGGGATGGGCGAAGCTTCAAGGGATCAACATGGCGCGGCTGACATGTGTGAATGAAGGTGACGAGGTAGCCTTTGCTGAAGTTTCAAGAAGAACGCAACAACTATTTTATACGCCAAGGAAGGAGGACGCATCGCAGCGATATTCGGTGCTGTACTGCTCCTAATTCACAGCTCGGGTGTAAACAAAGAAGAAAGAAAGAAGGAAATATGGGAGGTCGGTAGAGGGTTGGACGCAAATGGCACCTAACCTCTCGAGTTAATTTTTGTTCTTTCCGTTGGCTGCACTTTACCTGTATCAAATAGAAAAACGTACAAAGTAGTAGATCATACCACCCGTGGGTTCAATCTGATAATTCACGGTTGTTGGAGACACGGGTTTTTCTGTAACATTACCCATTATCGAAAAGTTCAACCTAGTTACTAACATTGATTCGGTTCTGTATCAGCTTGATGCAATGATAAAGTTACCCATTATTGAAAAAATCGAACTAATCACTACTACAAACTGATTCGGTTTTCACGATTTTATTTCGTGACCCACTTGCTACAACTTATGACTATGTTTATAACACAAGTTTTACTTTCTGTATTAGCTTGATATGAATACCACAGATTTGCTAGAGATAACTCAACTGAAATTTTCTTCGTCGTCTGTCCACTGTTAATTTTTCAATCAACCGATTTTTGTCTTTACAATTAATTGATTTTTTTTGGATAAACAACTGTTTCTTTTTCCTCTGTGGTTGCACTATTATCTACAATAATTACATTATTGGAAATGTGCAGCAATATTTTTTTCTGTTCCTTTTGTTGTACTTTAGACATACCCCAATTGCACATTTGTAAAATGTATGTGTAATGTGCAAAATAATTTTTAGTATTATAAATATGTTTTGATAACTTATATTGGGTTAACTTTTGGACGGTTGCACTTTGAACATATAATATCTGCACATTTTAAAATGTACAACATGTGTTTTTGTGATGTGCAACTTTTCTAGTAACAGTGGTTATGTTTTGATAGTTTATTGTAGGTTAAAAAGATATTTGGTTAGTTGCACTTTAACTAAATATTAGTTGCATATTTTCAAAATATGCAACTTCTGTTTTTGTATGTCAAATGACTTTTTGTGTAACTGAAGAGGTTTTCATAAACCTTTTCAATTTCTTTATGGTTTTTTATTTTACTCAATGGAAGTTTGATTTTTATAATAGGTTAATGCTTTGATGTTACTGATTTTTTTTCTTGGTTTCTTGCCTCTGTTGTGTAAAAAAATTCCAGTCGACTGGTATGCAATAAATTCCAATGTTTTTTTTTTCTTGCTTGTAGTTTGTAAAAAATCTAGTCAACTTGTACTAACACCTAGAAATTGATCTCGTTACCTATGTGCTAGAACTTATGAATCTTATTAGAACTAAAGGTTTGCCTCCAATATTTAAAAATATTGATAGTTGTGTCAAGTGATGTTCCTTAGTTCTCACGTTGAACTAAGGATGCACAAACGGGACCCGTTTGTCCAACTTTTTATGCATTTTGTGCATAGCTGTACAAAATTTTGGACCATAAGTTTGTACTAGCTATGCACAAAATGCATAAAAAGTGGGACAAACGGGTCCCGCTTTCGCATCCCTACGTTGAACATCTACATCTATCCAGTTCTATTTTGTGAGATCCGTTCTTGGTTACTAAAAGATAGATAATTAATCAAACAGTTCTATTTCCCCGCTTCACACCTAGTAGTACCTCTGTTCACTAATATACACGTTTTGGTGGCTAGCTAACCTCTGTTACTAATATAAACGTTTTGGTGTCTAATATAAATGTTTTGGACACCAAAACGTTTATCTTAGTAACAGAGGTTATACACCAAAACGTGTATATTAGTGAGCAGAGGTAATAGCTCACATTGTCTCGTGCATGTGTCCTTGAGTGGATATCTGAACAATGCATATTTGGCGTAACATACATGTTTGCAAAACGTGCATTGCACGTGTTGAATTACTCAGTAACCCAAATGCACTCCTGAGGAAAACCGTACTGTACCTCGCTTGCAATTAACAGCACAAATCGTGCTTTGTACTACTCCTGGTTATGTTTACTTCGTTTTCTATTGAGCTCGCCCAAATCTTCACGCTCGCGTTAGTGATCCAATTAAGTTCGAGGCCGTGACAGTTTGGGTTTGCTTTCAATATAAGAACGTTGTTATTCCACTGGTAGTGCCAATTAAGAATTTGCCGACCAGTTTACTCGAGAAAGAAATTGCTGACCCGAACCTTAACAGCTGAATGAGGATTGCGTCCTCCAGCCGAACAAATGCAAAATGAGGCAACCCGGTAATGTGTAAAAGTAAATCAGAGGAAAAGAACGTTGCGTGTACTGAGAACGGGGAAGGTCGGTGTCTCTTTGCATCGGTGAATGCAAAATTAATGTGAACTCCCATCCTAAAATTTGCTCCAAACGAAGAAAACCCAAAGCTCTGAAAACCCTAGCCAAAGGAGAACAAAGCGTGGAGGAAGAAGCAAACGCTACTTTAATACCAGAATTCGGATGGACCATTACTTATATAAGTAATAATTGGTCAACAAATTCTGTGTCCAAGACATTTTGGAGCGTGGCCTTACTTTGACAATATTTCAACCATAAGATGATGAGTACTCAGTTACTCACCCAGAGAACAATGGCCAGAGCACACGCAGTACAAGAGTATATTCTATAAAGAGATTCCATTTATTATCTGTGGTTTATCTTCAACTCAAGGAACATACACCTGAGTTCTTCAATGGTAATACAGTATAGACACTTGAGTAAGTGAAATTGCGGACATCTTGCATACAATTACCCAGATTGTAAGATCACGGTCGTCCACATCCAATCGGCTTGAACACCTTCCGTACTTGGCTAGATGCGGTTTACAAATTGTACCTTGACTAGATCCAAGCGTCCTGTTTTCAAATTGCTACCATGATGAACTTGATGTTGCAGGCAAGGGTCCAAGCGACGGCAGCTGCAGAATGGAGGCGGCCTCACCTGGTATGCCTCTACTACTCAATATGACTTTGAACCATTGACTCTCAGGATTGCAAGATGGATCACCGCTTAGGCACTTGCACTGGTTTGTTGTGATGGCACCGTCAGGTCCGGCGTCCAAGCACACTCTGGTCCCGTTTTTAGTCAGTTCAGTCGAAACATGCATGCTTGAATTCGATATTAGCTGCCACTTTGAACAGGATTTGCTGCAACCTGCACCAAGCTTTGGAATATCACCCACAGACTTGGCCTCAAGGCATTGTCCAGTGCGCTTCAATACTAGCTCAGATGTTGAGGTGTAGTTCCAAGCGTTTGATTCGTCACATGGACCCAGTTTAAGTGAATTACCAGATTTCACCAGCACACAGAGCCCGGTTAGAAGATGAAATATAACATTGTACGGTTTTTTACTATTCGGTAGACCAGGACCTGGAGTATAAATAAATATCCGTTATTATATGTAACTTAAAGAAATTCAGTACATACTGTTACTATCAAAGTAGCACATTTTGGTTGACAAAAGTCAAAAAAGTGTAGTACATGGAGTTCATTTTTCTTAATTTCTTGCATATCAAATCGTCGATAAGTTTTGTTAGTGCTTTCTAAGAAGTTACATTTACAAATATTTTCAATGGTTAAATCAATGCATGCATAGTGGTAAATAATCACAGATTGATATTGCCGCAATCAAATTTTGGGAAACAATTTAACAGCTAGAATGTTATTCTGCTGAGCCATTACCCAATCCAAAGAATGAAAGGCTTATGTATTCGCGGAAAAAAAGGATTATGTGTTGGTTGAGCAAAAGAAGGATTTATAAAATGTAAAACAGATATCACTGTATGATCTTTGTCATACAATGTCGCTTGGTAAGAGTACTGAGATAGGTAAAGTGCAAACCTTGAAATGGTGACTGCAGAGAATTGATCCTTTTAATGAAGCTGGGGTTTCTTGCTGTACACCAATCCCATGATAGCAATCCATATGTTTCATCGTAAGCTAGAATACCCTCTCTGATGTAGTAACTCCCTTGCAGAGCCCAAACTGCCCAGTCCAAATCCATTTCAGCTGCTACACTTAAGAAGCACGTAAGATAACGATTGTCAGCAGTATGTGTGCCTGACATGTCAAATCCAATCTCAGAGAAAAACAAAGGCCAGCCTTGCTGAAGTAGGAACAGTCCTTTAGTTCTTATGGAGTGGACAGACTCTCCACAAGCATCATTTTGGTTCCAATTTTCCCAGTCAGTACCATCTGAGAAACCATACCAATGCTGCTCAAACACTAACTTTCCAGTAAATGACAGCTCAACTTGCTTCGAGGACAAAAAGGAGAGACTCTTGTCAAAATCCAGGCCCGAAAAAATAACGAGGACATTAGGGTTTGCTGCATGCACAGCTTCAGCACCCTGTTGCATATACCTAAGATGGGAATAAAAGTTTCCAACCATCAATTACATAGAGAAGCCTTTTGGAAATCATGACTCATGAGCAATAAAAAGAAATTTTCCCAGTAACATACCTGTACCACAAGCTAACATTTTGATAGGGGCCACGGAGCTCATTCCGCAAGCTCATGCCCACAACATTTTTTGTGTTCCTAAACATTGTTGCCATTGCACTGAGGCCCTTCAACCATTCTTCAGGGTCGAAGTATTTGTCTCCAAAGAAGGTGTTACCGTCGGATCTGCTGCAGCACCATCCTGGAGTGGTCATTTGGTTATCAAGTATGACCATGATACTGTTGTTGGCCAAAGCTGACACCACTTCCTATTAAATTTGGCCCATGTCAGAAGGATTATCATAATTCATTTATCCCTTGGTTGCAAAATAATTCTTTAGTTCTACTTCATGTTTATCCTGGTATTGGGTCCATTTCACAAGGTAAACATACAGATTCAGTAAGTATATGACAATTTATTTTGTATATCACCAGGTCAACTAACTAGGTACCTTTTCGAGAGACTAACCGCTGACTAGATCTGATAAGGAAAAGGTACCATCTCACCTAATCTACCAGTTGACATGTATCCCCATCATACATTATCCAACAAAGCAAGATTTGTTCTCGGTAGAGCACTGTGACTTGCAAGGCCTATTGGACCATCAATTTGGTAACTAGTAGGTGTACCTCTGTCCAAACTAAACAGGTATGAATAAAGAGAAAGACCAACTAGCGGTGGCATTTCCTGATATAGCAAAATTGATCTTTTTTTATTAAGATTTATCCTTCAGCTTGCAGTCGATGGTTGTAATTAATAAAAGAAAGAAGGTGACTGATGAGCCTTTGCAGTGATGAATTATTTCATTATTTTCATTTAAAGTTCCTCTAATATGAAAATTTGGACATCAGAAGCAACTAACTTTAGCTAACCAAAACGTTATGAACTGCTTTAAACGTATCATGACATAAACTTTCTTGATCCATCAGAGTGATTATTTATTTATGAAATACAACATTGACAGTTCAACACGGATAAGATTTTTAATTCTGTTATATTATTTGCATACAATGTTCTCGAGTTCACTACTAATGTATGCGTCATCGAGCTCACTAATAATATAGCACTTTAGCAGCAATACAGAGTTTCAAGATACTGTAAAATTTGGCATCATCTTGAACCTTCCAATTCCCAAAGCTAGCAAATACTTCCCAACTTTATGGAGGTTGTAAGATGTTCCTATATGTAAGCATCCATTTCAAAGTATTTATATTTGATTATTACTTATTGCTCTTTCAAAGATAAATCAATGGGCAAATTAATATGGTTTGGTTAATACTGCCACTGCCAAATGGACACAAGAGCACCGATAAGACGAACGCAATCTTGGCCTTTTCAGGGATAAATCTCTGTTATTCAAAGTGTTCGAGAACAGCCACCTACCCGGAACACATCGATGAGGGGCAGGTCGAGGAGGTCGGGATTGTTGACCCGCACGCCGGCGGCGGACTCCCGCAGGCCGAGGAGCTCCAGCGACCACCGCAGCGGCAGCGACGAGAGCGTGGCGTTGGTGGCGAGGTAGGTCGGCCAGGTGAGCCTGACGCAGTTGAACCCCATCGCCGCGACGCGCGCCGCGATGTCCCCCACGCCGCGCCGGGACAGGCCCTCCGCCGCCACGGGCTCCAGGTGCGACGCCCAGTTCGCGCAGGCCAGCTTCACGCGCCGCCCGTCCGCGCCCACCACCCACCGCGACGCCGTCGAGAGCGGCAGCGCCGGGAGCGAGACCGAGGGCGCGCGCCGACGCCAGGAGGACGACGAGGAGCCGAGGAGAAGCGGAGTGGGGGAGGAAGAAGCCATGGCAAATTACAGGGAGTGGAGACCGAGAGGGGGATCTGGAGTTTAAACGGACGGGATGTGCGCATGACATGTGGGCCACGATGTGTTGGGACCACGGTCAGTGGCACAGATCTGTTGCAGCTTGGATAAGCAAAGAAAGTCAAGTGGCAGTTGGTTGGTGCGCTTAAGCGGTTAAGCTCAAGCGACCTCGAATGGCCACCGCCGTCCTCCCGTCGGCGGCTCTACCCGCCGGCGCCGGCGCGTAGTACACGCGCCAGCGGCGCTTCGCGACGTGCCTCAGCTCCACGCGGCCCTGCTCAAGTCCGGTGCGCTCACCACGTCGCCCGAATCCTTCCACTCCTTCCTCGAGGCCACCGCGCTCCCGTCGCCGGCCACGTCCCCGGCCCACCTCTCCTACGCGGTCCGCCTGTTCCGCCTCGGCCCCACCCGCCCCTCTCCGCGCGTCGTACAACATCCTCATCCGCGCCTTCTACCGCGCGGGCCACCCGGAGGATGCCCTCACCTGTTCGTCGAAATGCTCGACGCGGCCGACGTCTGCCCCGACCAGCACACCATCGCCAACACCGTAAAGTCTTGCCAGGATGTATGCTCTGGCTACAGGGCGCGGCATCCAGGCGTATGCTGTCAAGCGTGGGTTCATGGTCGATCGGTTCGTGCTGAACAGCTGATACATATGTATGCAGCTGTGGGGATGTCGTCGCGGCACAGGCGCTGTTTGAGGCAGTGGAGGAGAAGGGTGTTGTTACATGGAATGCGATGATCGCGGGCTACTTCAAGAATGGAGATTGGAAGGAGGTAGTGGAGATGTTTAAGGGTATGCTTGAGGTTCAGGCACCATTTGATGAAGTCACATTGGTGAGTGTCGCCACAGCATGCGGAAGAATAGGGATGCCAAGCTTGGTGGGTGGATTGGAGTGTATGCAGGGAGAAGGGGATGGTGAGGAACAGGAACTTGGCGACTGCTGGTTGACATGTTTGCAAGTGTGGAGAACTTGACAAGGCCCGAGGTTGTTCGACAGGATGCACTCACGGGATGTGGTTGCTTGGAGTGCGATGATCTCTGGGTACACTCAGCTGACCGGTGTCAAGAGGCACTTACTATCTTCAATAGATGCAGGCTACCAATGTGAACCCGAATGATATAACCCTGGTCAGTGTGCTCTCTGCTTGTGCTGTCCTGGGTGCACTTGAGACAGGTAAGTGGGTGCATTCATACATAAGGAGGAAGGGTTGTCCCTTACAGTAACTCTTGGCACAGCACTGGTGGATTTCTATGCTAAGTGTGGATGCATCGAAGATGCAGTCAAGGCATTTGAGTCGATGCCTTGAGGAACTCTTGGACATGGACAGCTTGATAAAGGGCATGGCAAGCAACGGAAGAGGCAGAGAAGCGCTGGAGGTTTCTCATCCATGCGCGAAGCCGATATTGAGCCAACAGATGTCACATTCATTGGTGTTCTATTGGCTTGCAGCCACAGCTGCTTAGTTGAGGAGGGCGCGGTATTTTGATAGCATGACCCAGGATTATGGCATCCCTCCAAGGATTGAGCACTACGGCTGTATGGTTGATCTATTGGGACGGGCTGGTTTGATCGATGAGGCATATCAGTTTATCAGGAATATGCCAATTGAGCCTAATGCAGTTGTCTGGAGGGCACTACTTTCTGCCTGCACAGTTCATAAAAATGTTGAAATTGGGGAAGAAGCACTGAAGCAGATTATCCCACTAGACCCCTGTCACAGTGGTAACTACGTACTTCTGTCGAACACCTATGCATCAGTGGGACAATGGAAGGATGCGGCTATGATTCGGAATGAAATGAAGGAGAGAGGGTTGAGAAAATTCCAGGGTGCAGTCTCATTGAGCTGGATGGGACGATCTTCGAGTTCTTTGCTGAAGACTGTGACCACCCCCAGTTGAGGGAGATATATGAGAAAGTTGATGAGATGATTGAAAATATCAAGATGGCTGGGTACATCCCCAATACAGCTGATGCAAGGCTAGATGCTGATGAATATGAGAAGCAAGTATCCGTCTCACATCACAGTGAGAAGCTGGCCATTGCGTTTGGCCTGATAAAGTCCCGTCCTGGTGCAACAATTCGGCTGTCAAAGAATCTGAGAGTGTGCGTGGACTGCCACTCTGCGTCGAAGTTGATCTCGAAGGTGTATAACAGGGAGATTGTTGTTCGAGATAGGAATAGGTTTCATCATTTCAAAGATGGTTTTGCTCCTGCAATGATTACTGGTGAGTACCTAACTGCCAACTCTCCGAGTCTCTCTGCTTTGAGGGGTTTCCTTGTAGATAAGAATATACACCAGGGCACCAGGCACATCTGATTAATTTGACGGAACAGAGAACCTGTATGCAAGTAATCTGTTAGTAGACTGTAAGTACCACAATGCCATTACAGCTAGAAGAAAATGCTAGCCTACTAGAGTTCGGTCTGTGAACTGTGTGATTGTGTACAGAGCACAGGCTGCACATTGTTGTGCATGAATTTCAAACGGGGAATCAGACTCATGCATTTTACTTAACATGTACAGAAGCTGTATTGCGTTCAAATATCAAACAGGGAGCAGCACGGTTTTTCATTTATTCGCTTTACTATTACAGCCGCCTTTTAGGTCAACTTAGGATTTTTGAGCTATGGTGTTATTGAATCGTACTAGCATAAAAACAAAATTTGAGTGTCTCGTCCTATTTTCCTTTTCTTCGAACTGAAAACTATATGTAAGACCTCGACAGTAGCTCTTTAGTTTATCTCTCTTTTCATGTCATCAAAATGCTAAGCCTGCTAGGTCTTAATGAAGAAAGGAAATTGTGTTTGTTAATTCATAAATAAGAAGCCTAGTTAGTCACTGACTGGTAGGCTCCACAAATGTACCTTCTCTCTTAAGTTCTTGCCCCTTTATGTTATTTAGCATATGTTTGCCTGATAAGCTAATGATAGATATGCTCTCTGCGTTTCAGAAGTATAATGCGTGAAGTAAAACCTAGTATACAGTATGAAAAATGTATTTGATGATGGATCAGTGATACTAATTTGGCATTGTAAATGTTAGCACCTTTTTCTATAAACACAATCAAACTGAAAAATGTTTGACTTGAGCAAATGCTAAAACTGCTTACATTTTGGAACTGAAGAAAAATAAACTCTTCTTGCACATTTTCTAATGGGAACATGATCTTATTGTCTGTGGTGCTAGTGTGGAGAGAATATCTAGTGAGTGTGCTACCGACTTGTCTTGCTCCTAAGCCTAAGCTATAGGACCACGCCAAACAATAAGTCAAGATTTTTCATCAATAAGTCGAATTCTACATACCTGCATGCCACAAAAATCTAACACAAAATCTGCGTACCTCCATGCCTGTCAAGTGTCATCCAGCCGGCAACGGCAAGAAAATCAAGTTATCAACTCGGAAAGGCAATCACACGAGGCCACTATCGATGTGCACTCTCAGCCAATCACACGAGGCCACGATTGGACGTATGATTATACATAGGTCCACCGTCCACCTTGGGCTGTATTAGATTCTTTCCACCTTTACCGCATCTCGTATTTCTCACCTGGGCCACCCACGTGATTGCAATAACTGCTGCTCCCCTCCCACGTTGATGGATGGCAGAGTACTCTTAGGTCTTAGCCCATTATAGCTAGCTTATCCCATCTAAGAGTAACTATCCTAACTATTTCTGACATAGATTTAACTTTATTCTTCGTAACTAAATTTTAAAATGTATAGAAATTCCATGTATGATTCACACATATATATTTATTTTTTCAAACTAATTCCAGTTCATTTCAGAAAAACTAAAAAAAGAATTGTGAGCTACTCAATTCGAAAAAGATAGTTGTCAAGTGTGGTTTAAATAACATCTTGGTATCAAAAAAATATGACATATATTACATACATTTACAAAATTTGTGTCATACAAAATATGATCTAGTTATATGTTAGAAATCAATTATTTTGATTATGGATTCCAGTTTTATATCAGTAAAGTATGAAATATATATGATCCAGAGATGTATATCTCTTTCATTTCAAAATAGTTTCAGTTTGTTTCAAGAAAAGTTTCAAAAAATTGTGAGATACTCAATTTGAACAAGACATTTGTCAAGTATGGGCTCGGTAACATATTGGTATCAAAGAAATATGACATATATTTACTAAATTTGTGTCTACCGGATATGATCCATGCACGTTTTCAAAAATCAATTATTTTGTTTATGTATACCAGTATTATATCAATATGATCCAATTATGTTTCACAAATCATTCTTTTATGCATAAACCAATTCTAAATGAACAAGTTTTCACACACATTTCATTATTATCCGGCATCGGAATGAAAGTTGAAACATGTCACAATTAAATCATAGACATTTCATACAATTTTCACAGATCTCATTAACATTTTCAATGTGATTACACAATCATTTCCCTGAACCACAATTGTTTCACAAATTTACCGAGAATAGACGAATCAAATAAAAGGATTTTTTTATTTAGCAAACAAAAGAAGTAGCGTTCAGATGGATCAAAAAGTAACCACCACCAAAATCATCGCCCAATCCTCATCAAAATCAAAATCTCTAGATCGATAAATCGAACTCCAAACCTAGGCTGCACATGGACACAATAGCAGATGCAACTTCGTCTTCCCCCGGTGTGTATTGTTGAGGGAGCCGATGCACGCGGGTCAAAGAGGAAGGCCGACGGGAGCGACATCGTGCTTGTGCACGACAGCACGAGCCTGCCCGGCGTTCTGCTCCGGCTGCTCGGACTCTCGTCTGCCGCCTCTTCGTCGCTCCCGCTCGACGATGCGGCAAATAGCTAGCCTCGCGGCCCTCCTGCCTGTGGTTGGTGCCGCTGTTGCGCCTCCTCGCGTCGCTCTTCCGCATGCCGGTCCGCAGCCTCGCCGTCGTACAGGCCGCAGGCCCGCAGCCTCACTGCTGTTTCGGACGCCATCTTGTCAGTCAGGGCACCAGCTCGTCGTGCCTCCGCTACAGCGCCGTTGCTTCCTCGTGGCCGGAATGGCGGCGCCGTCTCGCCGCCCAAACTAGGCCGGCAAGCAGCTTGTAGCCACGCCGCCGGCCGTGGTGCCTTTTTGGATCGAGATGCAAGTGAGGAGATTGACGTGAGAGACGATGGGTGGGTGGCCAGCTATTAATGAATCGATGGGCCACACATTTATTCAGTACGTATCTAAATCGGTATCCTATATGCAGCAAGAGAATGAAAAAAATACCGGAACCGCGTCCCGAATGGCGAGCGGCCAGCCAACGGTTGATCGGTGACCGGTAGCCCACGGCGCCGCTAGAATTTTTTTTTTGAAACCGAGACAAAAGCTCAGAAGGTGCCCAGTTTATTATGGAAGAAACCGGGCGAAAACCATACAACAACACAACACAACCCACGGGGCGAAGCCCCACAACCTCGAGGAACCACGACGCCGCACGACACGGCCACCCAACACTCCGACCCCAAGGCCGCGACCCAGCCTAGCCGACGAAGGAAACGCCGCTGACCACCGCAAACACCATCTTCTGCTTGACACTACGGCTGAAGCACAACTTCAAAGACGAAGCCCCCAAGAGGGATATCATCGTCCGATCACAAAGATCTAAGGTTTCCCCCGAAGTTGTTCTAGGAGGGGGGGGGGGGGGGGGGCGAGTGCTGCATCACAACGACGCCTCCAAGAAGGGAACGACGCCCACAGGCGTCGACGTCGCTGGCTCCAGCCACCACTGGAGACGGGGCTTTCGCCCGGATCAGCTCGCGAACCTCCACCCCAAGCCTCCACCGAACCTCCACCCAAGCCTCCATCGAACTCGCTAGCCTCCGCCACGCCGACCACACGCCGACCCGAGGTCGCGCTCCAGACTGGTCGAAGGCTCCGCTGCCCAAGCAGCCAAGGCCCGCACCACGAAGAACCGCCGCTCCGCCGACCACGCCGACCCCGAGGTCACGCTCCACACTGGTCGATGGCTCCGCCGCCCAAGCAGCCAAAGCCCGCACCACAAAGAGCCGCCGCTCCGCCGTCCACACGGCCCCGAGGCCGCGCCCCAGACTGGTCAACGGCTCTGCCACCCAAGTAGCCGAAACCCGCACCACAGAGAGCCGCTGCTCCGTCTACCACGTCGGCCCCGAGGCCGAACTCCTGAGCCGCCGCTCGAACTTCCACGCCGACCCCGAGGTCGCGCTCCTGCCTTGACGCACTTCGCCGCTGAACTCCACAGGCACCACTGCTTGGAGCGACAGACGGAACCACAAACGAGCTCGAGCACGAGCTCAAGCTGGCGAGCCGCAGCACCACTACTCCTCGCGAAACCTCCCGCCCCAGCCGCAGCGCAGGGCCGCCGCCGGCTTCCTCCTCCCCGACCAGCACCACCGACACCCGCACCACCTTCCACCAAAGTTTGGGCCCGGAAACCGTCGATCCCGCGCCCGGAGCACCGCACCGCGCGGAGGCACCGGTCGGAGAGGACGGCGCCTCCCAGCACCATGCCGGCAGGAGCTCCAACCACCAAACACCACCAAGCAGCCACCTCCGCATCACACGCCGACACCCCCACCGTGCAGCCATCTTCCCGGGCCGCCGCCCCGACGTCCTCTTCCCCGGCCGGCACCACCGACGCCCACGGCCACCCGCCGACGCGCCCGCGCCCAGCAGAGGCGCCAGGACGCGGCGCCGCCGCCCACCGCCGCACGCCGAAGGGGGAGAAGACGGCGCCCCCGTCGACACCCCGCCGCCCCCAGGCCACACGCCGGCCACCCCCCGAGCCCGCCGGCCTCCGCCCGAGCCCGCCGGCTCGGCTTCCGCCTCCCTGACCGCCACCGCCCCCACGGGCCGGCCAACCACCCGACGCGGACTGCCCCCCGACCACCTTCGGCAGCGACGGGGTGCCGCCACCGCCGCGGACGAAGGCCGCCGACGGCAGCGGCAGGGGCGCTTGGCTAGGAGGGGCTGGCGGCGGCGCGGGGTGTCGCCCCTGGCGTCGCCTGGGGAGCGACGCGAACGTGCTCCTGATGTTAATAACTCCGCCGCTAGAAAAATCGCTTTGCCTCTACTAGTCTATATATGCAACGCGGATTTTCTAACGGAGCCGCGCCCTACCGGGGCCTCCAGCTGCTGCCACGTGCCGCCGGTACGTATGCATGCGCTTTATTGTTATTTCAATACGAAATTGGAGGGTATCTTATACATGCTAATACAACCTACCTATCCACATACTTTTTTCACTCAATGACAGTGGGGTACAACACATTTGTGTCCCACGCGTAAGTGAGTGGTGGGTACATATCCAGTAAAAAGTACAATTATTTTATCCACCCACCCTTCCTTTTCAGATTTATTCTCAATATTGTATCGATAATATCTTTTAAACTGAATGTCCAATTTATGATATTTTTTGATATTTGAGTTCCTGATGACGAGATCTTCAAAACAAGATCAATATTGGACATATTTTGAAAAGTTTTAAAAATCGACTGTGAAATTGAATTGAAATTTCAATGAAATTAAATTATCAAAATCGACGTTTTCATTCCGATATGACATACGTATGAGTATAATAAGGATTTCATGCATATTTCATTGTGCTTTCTTGCGAGACCAAAAAATTTCATAAATGTTTCACGCAAGTCTTTTGTAAATACCATAATTTCTTGAAACATAACTGAAATAATCCAAAAATATGTCCAATGTTTCTGAAATAACTAAAATTTGCGTTGCAAAAATTTTAATTTCAAAAAGATTTCGTAACAACAACATGTCGCCAAGAATTATATGAAACTGATTAGAAAAATGAAATTTTGAATCATTTATAAAAAATATTTTGTGGAAATCTATTAAAAATATTTGGAATTTATTAATAATTATTATTTTCTGATGAAAAAATATTATTTATACGTTAGAATACATGAGAAATATGGGAGAAATACAGTGCATGCATACGTATTCGGCCGCACCGCCGCACGTGGCAGCAGCTAGCGACCCCGGTAGGGCGCGGCTCCGTTAGAATTGCTTTTTCGTATATATAAGCTAGCCGCCTTAGACAAACAGAGAAAGTCCAAAACTTATACGTCGTCTCAAGCCGCGAGCTCACGAGTCCACGAGAACAGTTGTCCATCCATGGCGTTGCTCCAAGCTCCCGAGCTCTTCGCATGGCTCCTCGTCGTCATCGCCACCCTTCTCCTCCTAAAGCAGCTCCTCGCTGCCCCGGCAAAGAAACTCGCCGCCGCCGCCTCGGCCTCGCATTCCCTCCAGCGCCCTAGGGGCCTGCCCCTCATTGGCAACCTCCACCAGCTCGGCGCGCTCCCGCAGGACTCCCTCGCGGCGCTCGCTTCCAGGCACGCGGCGCCGCTCATGCTGCTCCGCCTCGGCTCCGTGCCGACGCTCGTCGTCTCCTCCCCGGAAGCGGCACGCGCCGTGTTCCAGCACAACGACCGCGCCCTGTCCGGCAGGCCGGCGCTCTACGCCGCGTCTCGGTTGTCCTACGCCACCCCCCGAGCCCGCCGGCGCTCCGATGGATTCTCATCCTCTTGTTGGTAGGATCTTTGGCTTCAACGTGGTGTTCATCGTCGGTCTCACACCAGGTGGTTTGTCCCCGGCGTTGGGATTGGCGGTCGTGGCTGAGCCAGCACACAACCAGTTGAACCCAATGAATTCAAGATAATCTCGTTATAATTACTATTATTTTGCTCCAAATTACTAACTGAACCCAATGAATTCAAGATAACCTCTCGACTTGTAGTTAAAATCATAACGAGTCTAGAACACAATGAAGCACGCAACGTGCATGTGTTATGTGTGGATCCTATTCCACGCTACACGATCCACACAAGCGTTGGTATGTGACGACGACGAGCACATGCGCGCTCAACGGCCTCGTCGCCCTCAAATCCATTGGTTACGCGTCGCCGTCCATGGGATCTGCTGCCTGGATTGGCACGGCAGAGCCATAACCCCTGCCGCGCCGGACCACTCGACCACGTGGCCGCGAACGCGCGGCGCCGTTCTGTGCGCTCTCCTCCCTACAGAGAGGGTGGCGCACGCCGTCTCCAACACAGGTCACAATGTAACTACAAGATCTTACATACATAACTTAAAAGGAAGTGCTTATATGTATGCCTAGTGTACATTAACAAAGGAGATTAAAAGAGGATCATGTGATGGTAACAGAGCATAAAATTCCAAAAGCAGGAAATAAAAAAGATTTGGCCAAAATAATGTTGGCGAATATAACATTTAATCGTAATATTTAAGCTTCTTGCAGAGATGTATATTTGCCATCAAGAACAACTTCATGTTAGACAAGAAAAATGAGTGAAACAAAAAAAAACTATCCACATGTACGAATGCAAATCGGCTGATCCAACACATATTCTCTTAATTGTTGTTTTTCTAGACTCTGAATTATCAGTTCATGTCCGACTTAACCAGTAGTTCAATTTGAGCATATTGCCCTTGTATTAGGCTATGGGAAAATTTTGTTTTTGCCACACTAGTTTTTGCCCATTTTGCTTTTGCCACTCTAAATTTTGACATTTTGCTTTTGCCTTTTTGAGTGGCAAAAACGAAAGCAAAACAATAACAGTTGGGGCAAAAGCAAAAAAAAATTTCACCATTTTCATTTAGCTTTTGCCCCACAACGGGCAAAACTGATGTATTACCAGGAACTGAGAGGGCAAAAGCAAAATGTCAAAATTTAGAGTGGCAAAAGCAAAATGGGCAAAAACTAGTGTGGCAAAAACAAAATTTTCCCTTAGGCTATTAGCAGTGAATCAAGATAACTAGGATGAGTCAATGGGTCAGCTCGACCCGCCCAACTTCCATCCTTACACTACACATACTCTGGCTCTTGTCTGTACTTAAACGTTACCTGCGTGCAATCATACTGCCCATTCACTACAGAACCATTGTGGATCTTTTTTATGCAAAATAAGTTACTCCTACAGATGAGTGATAAACCTCTAGTTGACCTAAAGAGAAGATCTAAGAGCAACAGTTTGACCCGAATACTACGTCATGTGATGGAGCAACAAGATCTACCAAATGTGCTGGTGAACTATAGTTATGAACATTCAGCTTTGCTCAATGAAAGCAGTTAACCGTGATACAAACATTAACACTTACCAGACGCACTTTGATCCTCTGCTACACCATCACCATCCTTCCCCGGAGAGGACTCCCATCTGTCTTTCCCATCATTATCATCCCAACGATTTCCAACAGGAGGCTCCCAGAATTCCGGATCATCTGAATCATCAATTTCTGGTTCAGGTTCTCGTGGCAATGAAGGGTTGACAACATCATCTTTCTTCTTGTCCTTCTTCTTGCTAGACTTGGGATTTCTTCGCGACTTCATTTGATGGTTCACCTTGTACTTCAGCTGTCTCACTCTCACCTGCTGCCAACTTTTCTTCTAGTTTTTCTGTCACAACAGGGATAGACGTTAGATGTAGGGCTTATAAGTAGTTAATTACGTGGGAGATGAGAGTTTCAACAAGATTTACTGAAAGAGATTTTAATAACAAAATATCTTTCCACCCATTTCCAGAACAAAGAGAAGACAGATGAAACACACAGCGATTTGGAAGCAAAATTCATAACATAGCCTACTCAAATAACCTTCCACGATAAATCCATACAAAATTGTTTCGAGAAAAGTACCATCTAACACCTTTTTAGAATTGCTTTTGGTGATACTCCAAAATTATATTGAGAAACCTCTTCCCATGATGTTCTTAAATGACACAGTAGGGAAATTTCATCGTAGTTCTTAAATGAGTAGAGAAAAACATGTAAAACAGCACAGTTGAATTCAGTAGCAACAGCACATGATGTTCCAGTTGCGGCACCTGGCACTACGGATAGTACTGCGCAAAATTTACCTAGTTTATTGAGAAACCTCTTCCCATTTACATGCTTCCAGATGTGCTCCTCCGACTTGTTTATGGTGTCCCCAGTAATGTTGCATACGAGCTTCGACCTACAACACAAAACCCAACTCAAATTCGACAAACCCACACCGTACAACCCAACATATGAAGCATATCACAATTACAAGCAGCAAATGTCGTTGTTAGAATCCCAGAATGCCTCTTTTTTTTGACTTACAGAATGCCTCTTTAAACGAGCACTAACGGATAGCCGATCAAACTATCGAGGACATGGATGAGTAATCCTACTGAAGTAAAAATTCGGGACAATCTACGGCTGGGCACGCATCAAACACCGAGACAGGACAGAAGAGCGGTACGCACTTGTGCTTGTGCTCGGGGTGGGCTTGAAGGCGTTCAGCGGCGGCTTCTTGTGCGCGACGCCGTGGTCGATGAGCGCGAGGCGGCAGGCGCGGGACCGCGCGTAGGAGTCCTTCTCCCGCTCCGGCAGCTCGTGCCCCGTCTCCGCGTACCGCCACCGCCCGCCTCCGCCGTCCTCTCAGGTCGGCTGTCCCAGCAGGAAACTGCCCTCCTTCTCCCCGTCGCCCTCGACGGAGCTCTAGGGGCTCGGCGCACCCTCGCCGGAAGCGGCGGCGGCGGCCTTGCTCTTTTTCGCCATTAGGTCGTGCCTGGAGGCCGGAGAGGAGAAGAGAGGTGGTCCGCGAAGCGAGGGTTTTGCTTGCTGTCCTGCTTCCGCTCTTGGGACGGTCCAGTTTTGGGCTTCAGGAATGAATTTTAGCCATGTTGGTTGGCCATCCATTTGAAACTTGGAAGCCATCTCTGAATTTTGTAGCCGATGAATGTGCCAGTGTTTTAAAGTCGTGGAGCACAAAATGGCCTCACAACTTTGCATAAGAAGATTTCCTCACCAGTTTAGCATGTGTCGGAGTCAGGCTAGGGATAAAAGCTATAGCTGGAACTCGATTGCATTACCTATGACCATCTTTGGCTTTCAATCAAACATCTCCAAGAAAAGTTGTATGGCCCATTTCTTCCAGTAAATTTCACACCATCACGGCAATCAAATTGCACTAACCGATATATATATACCTGTGTACTACAAGCTGGCATTGGAAACTTACACATACAACAACAAATCTTGTTCTTACCCTTGATTCTACTACCGATGTTTGTACTGTTCTACGATTTAATTCGAGTTTTCTCTCTGTGTAGTTGCAGCTGAGATCTCCTTTTCGATTGGTTGACGCCGTGTGTGAGGAGGCGAGAAGAACACAGGGTTGGCCGGCAACGCATCTGCCTGGCTTCTCCGCCTCTTCATCGTCACCAAAGATGACGGCCAGCAGCGCGGTGGCCGGCCAGCCACCTCTTTTTCATCCACGACCTGCAGGTTCCTCCCCTCTCTCTCTCTATCAGATTTGGTTCCATGTTCTCCTTCCTCTCATCTCTGCATCCTTTTTTTGTTCGTGTCTCCAATGCGGTTTGCTGAGCCCGGGACGGAAGAGGAGGAGGTGCGTCTCGCACCGGAGGACGCACAGATGGCTCGGACCTGCGCCGACAAGCCCGCCATGAGCTAGAATCTGCCCTTAAGGTGCGCCCTCATCCGCATCTCTCTCTCAGGTTCCATTTGTTGAAGGTCTGCAACTGGCCACCAGCAGGGGAATTTGCAGAGTAGATGTTCTGAAGGTGCAAGCTTTGCCTGTAGTTTGAGCTATTTGGCAGCCTCCCCTCCCATTTGGTCGCTTTGAGTACAAGTGTCACATTTGGTCCCTGAATTTTATCAGCTGCTGCGTGGCAAAAACCGTTTTGTTTACATGTGTTCTGGACAAACTGCGTGGCAAAAACCGTTTTGTTTACATGTGTTCTGGACAAAACCAGGATTGAGCTATATATATTCCATAATATCTCTGCATCGCTGCGTTTGATTTGTGCACTTGAAACTGAATTTAGGCAGGTGCAGGTGATGTATTATCTAGAACAGCAAGAATGAAGCTGTGATTTTCTCAACTGAATTTTATTCGAAGATGAAATCCTAATCAAGGCACAAGGCATTGCCTATGTGCTTGGCTTAAAGCCCATTGCATTTCGTTTCATGGTTGCATAGGTGGATAATTTCAAACTTAAACAGCCCATTGCATTTCTGTTCATGGTTACATTGGTGGCTAATTTCAAATGGAAACAGCCCATTCTTTTTCTGTTGGTGGTTGCATTTGGTGTTTAATTTCAAACAGATACAGCCCATTGCATTTCTTTTCATGGTTGCATTGGTGTCTTAGTTTTAAACCGAAACTAATTTATCAATGACCACCTAACAAACCCTAATTGTTTCGCTTAGAAAATCATTTTAATCGTACATGCTTATTTCAAGGTAGTAGTTGCGTCAATGGTTAAGGGGCTTGTGTGCATTATTTCCCATTATTAAAGAGTTGTTAATGTAAATGTGTGTTGATGTCATACATGGTAATACAACATTTGTGCTACTGTTGTTTCCTAACATATTCTCATTGTACGTGATACTGAATCTAGAAATGTGTCTACACATGTTATGATGATTAAAAGGTTTCCTCTTTTCATATGTTTGTGACCCACATCAGTATGAGTTCAGTCTTTATTCATGAGTATCTTCTATACAACCATTCTAACAACTGTTTTCTTCTTAATAATAGCTTCTCCTGAGGGATCCCAAGAACGCCAGGGAAGCTGTCAGGCACTTTGGCAAAGCTCCAGGAGTACCACATAGCCACACCAAGCCTATTGGTGTGAAGTTTAAGATGGAGATTTTGGGAAACATCAAGAACTGGGCCATGCATATTGAGGCCTGAAACTTTTATCCAATGGTGTGAAGTTCTCTCCCTTGACATCGAGCTTCTAAACCTGATTCACCATTTTTCCGCAGCTCGGTTGAGGTTTGTCTCGGAGCATCTGTATTCATCTAGCTTTCCTTTTGTTAGCTTTTTGATTCTTTGTGTGGAAATTAAGATGACAAGATGCAGTATGTAAAGCATATAGATTTTACAGCATGTAAACTAAAATAAGTTTCCTCTAATCATTTTTTGTTTACATGGGTTGCTTCCAGGTTCAGATCTTTGGCTCACGTCAGTTGCTCCTTGCAGGTTGTATTGTGGATTTCATCTTACTAGCATCCTCTTTCTCCTACTTTCACTGGCACTTTTGTCTTGAGCAGACACAATCCATATTATTGTAAGAACAACTTCCTCGCATTGATGTTGTTAATGTTTTTGCCCACCCATCCACTGAAGTGCATGTTTATTTTGTGGAGTTTCCTTTGTTTAGTTCTATTTGTTGAATTGGTGAGCTCATTTGGGGCTTCTCTTCTTTGTATAATTACTTATGCTCTCTCTAGGCCGTGGGGAACCGTGGGCAAAACTGTACAACTAAGCCTATTTAGCTGCATCATGAGAATGAAATTCTTTGTGCAAGCCATGTTTCAGTCTTCAAAATGAGACGAGGAACTGATGGGTTTAGACAATGATGATTGTTGTTTCATTTTTTATCTACGTGTTAGATTACTCATTGATCATCTATATGCTTATGATAAATGCACAATATAGTATCATGTATTGTTTTTTCATGTTGTGGACTTGAGTAGAGGTAATTGGGATGCTCCTAATTTAACTAACACCTATTCATTCGCCTTTTGGATTTTTTCGAATAGATGTTATATTCTGTTTTATTGTCTACATATTGAATGGATCTTTTATTTTACTGGAGGGAGTTTAACCAATTAGGTTTCTTGGTCTATAAGTCCTAGGTGCATTTATATTCTTTTGATCCTTGATTAAGGTCAGCTTTCTTATTTGGTTAAGAAAAATATGAGTGAGCACCGAAACAACGCTAATGTTTTACATGTTATCGGTGAGAAGATAATATCCTTGAGAAAGTAATCTGATACAATGATGACCAGCAAATAAATTATTGTATTGTTATGATGTTTCGGTAGTGTTGTAAATATCTTGAGCAGCTAACATCAACTTAGCACAACTATCCATAATAGTCGCATATCTTGCTTGAAAACAAATAATTTCATCACTTGAATTTTTTAACTCTTTCTCATGATGACTTTATGTATGAGTAATTATGGTACGCATGTTTGCCTCTTACAAGAGTGCTACTATAAATTTATATATATGTTGTGTTCTATGGTGTTTATATATATGATGCATCAATTCTATTATATACGGGTGTGCCAATTCTGCAGCTTGCTCATTGTTTTGCCACTCTTATTCTGTTGTCCACACCTGCTCTATTTTTTTATTTTTCCCTACTACTTAATAATTTATTCGTGTTAAAATGAAAAATTATTTGTTCTCATTTGGAGCAGGGTACAGCTCCAACCTGATTTATAGCTTTGTTTTGCTCTTCTATTTACAAAACGTTTGTGTGTTTGCAGCTGAAGACAGATGAGAAGGATGTCCGGGTCGCTGACTAGAGCATACAGACATGCCAAAAGTTTTGCCATGTTGTATGTTTAGATGACATTTGTAGCTTTACTGATGTAGCACTATTCATTGGTTGTTGAACTTATTAATTACCACTGGGCAGTCAAAGTTCTTCTACAGGTCATACTCCAGATATGGTTGCTTCTTCTCTAAAGGTATATCATTATTGGCCTCAAGAGTCTTCTCTATTTGGTTCATGCATTTATTTTTAGGTGGGCCAGTATCACTACTTGCTAGCATTCATATATCCCATATGCATATTATTTTGTATATAATAAAAATATTGGATTTAAACAATCATTAGTCTGGTGGCTTATACTGAATACATGATTTTGTATTCTCTGTCTGCAATAATATTCACAATTTGTGATAAGATGTTTCCTCTTTGGCAAGATAATTGAACCATTCAAATCTTCTCCCTTGTTGTAGGTATTTAAAAGTCAACTCTATTTGCTCTCCAATTGACATGTTGTGCTAATAGGGCAATCAGCTACATCATCAATATCTCCGTCATCATATCACCAGGTATACAGCAGACCAAATCCATCTATTTGTCGCATGGATTTCTCGCCTCGCCCCCCAGCTGTATAATTTGTAGTCCATATTTCAATTGTCTTTTCACCCATCATCAGTTTCATTGCTTACATACGTCTCTCTGACCAGGTCTTCAATGGTCAGTGGCCACTAGCCTAACTGCATGCCACTAGCTGCCATGAGGATTGTTCCTTTTTTTTCTTATCTGTAGGTGCAAGGTCTAGTCGAAAGCAAACCGTGCGGAGAGCAATTGTGTGTCAATATAGGCATAGATCTTTTATAGTAAGTGGAACAGTCCCTCTGGGCATTTATTATTACATATATTTTTCTCTTGCGTTTCTAAGAAATAGTGGTTGCTCAGCTAATCAAGTGTAGCCTAATTTGCTGATTTATGGTCTGACATATTATAACAGATGACAAATGCAATTCCAATAATATTACAACAAGTGTTGTCGTTTATAAGAGATGTAACAGGTGCCCCTCAGCTACCATGTTCCAAAGATGAGAATGTTTCGAATCCTTACATACATTTGTTTGTGTGTTTCTCAAGTGGGTAATAAAAAAAAAAGGCAATGGGATCGGTGTGATAAGGTGTTGCCAAATTTGTGTGATCTCATAGGATATTAGTGATGTGGGTTGTTGCTTCCGATCTCTGTTTAGAATTCAATCTTCTTCCCTAACAGATCAGCTCAGGTGATCAAGCTTGAATCCGAGAATGTCGGGCATGACAGTTTTGTTTAGCAATGAAACCTTAGATGAATAAACCAAGGACATTATCCAGATGATGTCTGGCCATTATCCATTGCCGGATCATATCCATTAGGAAACACGCTGCTTAATCAACTCACTCTTTACTTCTCTGTAGTCGCATGTTTTACTATGAAGTGACAGAAAACATGCTACCTTTTCTGTTTTCTTTCCCTTTGAATTTTTTTTTAACTGTGTACATATTAAACATGAATTGTTTCATTTATATGGATAGGTTTGACAGTAGTAACTTGAGAACGAATTGGTGCATGTACTGAACACTGTTTGTCAAATACACATATTCCACGTATTCAGTATTTCATTCCACTGTGATCAAATTCATATGGATATAAATGTCCTTTAAGTGATCTGTATAAATGGTGGTAACCACGGGCAAGAAATTAAAAGAAGCAACAAGCGCCGCGCGGCGAGCCGCGCCGTTCGAATATAGTTAGTCTTAATCACGCCCGAAAAGAGAGACTCCCGTGTGCATGTAGCCCAAAATTTAGAAAAGGCCAACGCATGTGCATGCAGAGGGTAAAGTGATTAGTCAGCCGCATTAAATGCAGAAATCATAAAACTCAAAAAGTTCTGTAGGTTAAACCGTTTATCCGATTACAATTCTGTTTTCATCGTTGGGGACTCGCGACGAGATCTTAAAACTAAATCACATGTTGATATATTCTGATAACTTTTTTCGGACGAAAAAGTTACCCACCAATAACACGTGAGTTATCCAAGTTGTAGTGTAAGTTACCCACCATATTAATAAATAGTTTTCAGTTTGAAACTAGACCCCAATTTGTATTGTTTTTCTCGATTTTTTTGAGTTTTAAAGCATCAATTTCATGAGTGAGTAAACATTTTGAGTGCTAAATGTATCGTGGAGACAGTGTAACTAAGCACTAAAAGACCCGTGCAACTTTATAAGTTATTGGATGATAACTATGTTGATTTCATGGTGACGACTAGACCCTAAAACAAATGGTTAACTCCATAAGTACCGGGTTGGTAACTATTATTTAGATGACGGTGTAACTATATTGATTTTGTGGTGGATAACTATATCATGAGCACAAGGGTAACTATGTATGTTCTGGATGAGTAACTGTTATCGAGAGAGTATTGTAACTATATCGATTCCGTGGTTAATAATTGTATCGATTCCGGGCGAAAATGGGCATGCCTGCGCCGGCGCTAAACAGATTAAAACGAACACTATTTCACAATTGGGGGTGACGTTAGGTTGAGTTACAAGTTGCAACACCCAAGCTTGAGTAAAAAGCACAATGTGAAAATAGCTAGGTATGGACACTGACACACAAAAAAGCAACGTATGCGTAGGAGGGCATGGCCTAGTGTTGCATGCATAGAAAACTAGCTGACGGCCGGCGAGGTGCTGCTGCATGGTGGCGAGTAGGGCAGAAGCTAGCTAGTGCATGCCTCGCCAGACGGGCAGGAGCGCGTGAAAAATTCTGGGAAAAAGACAACGACTATACCGGCATGTGGGTAAGATTATTTTCAGACCGTTCTTAAACAAACAGCGGAAGTCAAATTGTAGAAATTCCGTAGAAAGAAGAGGAAAAAGAAGAGAAAAACAGAGAAAAAAGATAACAAATGTACCGGCAGAAGATTATTTTCACATAGTTATTAGACAAACGTCGAAATTCAGTAGAAAGATTAGGCCGTGATTTAAGAAATGCCATAGAAAATTAGCTGATCTGTGTAATCCTTTTTTCAAGAACATGCATTGAAATGAGATTAGGCCGTGATTTAAGAAATGCCATAGAAAATTAGCTGATCTGTCAAGTGTAATCCTTTTTTCAAGAACATGCATTGAAATGCCATAGAAAATTAGCTGATCTGTCAAGTGTGATCCTTTTTTCAAGAACATGAATAGAATGCATGTCATGACATTAAGAAATGTCAAGTGTCATCCCGCCGGCAAGGGAAAGAAAATCAAATTATCAAATCAGAAAGGTATTCCTCTACTAGTCTATATATAGTTAACCGCCTTACACAAACAGAGCAAGTCAAAACTTAAACACTGTCTCAAGTCGCGAGCTCACAAGTCCACGAGAACAGTTGTCCATCCATGGCGTTGCTCCAAGCTCCCGAGCTCTTCGCATGGCTCCTCGTCGTCCTCGCCACCATTCTCCTTCTCAAGAAGCTCCTCGCTGCCCCCGCCAAGAAACGCGATGTGTTCTCGGCCTCACCTTCGCTCCCGCGCCCGAGGGGCCTGCCCCTCATCGGCAACCTGCACCAGCTCGGCGCCAACCCGCAGGACTCCCTCGCTGAGCTCGCCACCAGGCACGCGGCGCCGCTCATGCTGCTCCGCCTCGGCTCCGTGCCGACGCTCGTCGTCTCCTCTCCGGATGCGGCGCGGGCAGTGTTCCAGCACAACGACCGCGCCATGTCCGGCAGGCCGGCGCCCTATGGCGCGTCTCGGATCTCCTACGGCCTGCAGAACATCTCCTTTGCGCCCTCGGAAGGCGCGTTCTGGCGGGGCGCGCGCCGCGCATGCCTGTCGGAGCTCCTCGGTGCCCCGCGGGTGCGCGGGTTCCGCCACGCCAGGGAGGGCGAGGCCGCAGCTCTCGTCGCCGCCGTGGCGGACGCGTCCGGAGCCGGCGCTCCGGTGAACCTGAGCGAACTACTCGTCACCTCGAGCAATAGGATCGTGCGGCGTGTCGCCTTCGGCGGCGACGGCCGCGGAGAAATCGCCATGGAGACGAGTGCTGTCCTCAAGGAGACGCAGAGCCTACTTGGTGCCTTCTGGGTCGCCGACTACGTGCCGTGGCTCGGGTGGTTGGACGTGCTCCGTGGCCTGCGGGGACGCCTGGAGCGGAACTTCGGCCAGCTCGACGCGTTCTACGAGAGCGTCATCGACAGCCACCTCCACAAGCGCACGTCCGCCGACGACGACGAGGACCTGGTTGACGTGCTCCTCCGCCTGCACGGAGACCCGGCGCACGGGAGCACTTTCAGAATAAGTCGTGACCAGATCAAAGGCATCCTGACGGACATGTTCATTGCCGGCACGGACACGTCGGCGGCGACGGTGGAATGGACGATGACGGAGCTGGTCAACCATCCGGACGTCCTCGCCAAGGCGCAGCACGAGGTGCGCAGCGTCGTCGGCCACGGCACTGACATGGTCCGGGAACCCGACCTCCGGAGCCTCGGCTACCTGAAGCTGGTCATCAAGGAGTCCATGAGGCTTCACCCGCCGGTGCCGCTCCTGGTGCCCCGGGAGACCACCGAGCCGTGCACGGTGCAGGGCAGCGAGATACCAGCCGGGACGCGGGTGATCGTGAACGCGAAGGCCATCGGCGCGCACCCCGGCGCGTGGGGTCCCGACGCGGCGCGGTTCGTGCCCGAGCGGCACAGCGAGGTCGACGCCAGCAAGGACTTCAGGCCGTGGGTCGACGACAGCTTTGCGCTGGTGCCGTTCGGGATCGGGCGGAGGAGCTGCCCCGGCGTGCACTTCGCGACGTCCGTGGTGGAGCTGGTGCTTGCCAACTTGCTCTTCTCCTTTGACTGGCGCGCGCCGCTCCGCGAGCCGCTGGACGTCGAGGAGGAGAGCGGGTTGACGGTGTTCAGGAAGAACCCTCTTGTGCTGCTGGCGAAACGGAGACGCGTGCCGGCGAGCCAGTGAGACAACGAAAACTGCTTTACCAGTTCGCCGATGATGAGTAGAGATTTGGTGCTCCCGAGCTCCACTTATCCTGCTCCTTTAAAATAATTGAAAACAATATTTACGAGTTTTAAAAAGATTGAATAAAATCATGGACGTGGATAATAGTGTACCCCACATTCATGCAAAAACACAACTTCAAATACTTTGTATTCCGAGCTATACAAAAATGATAAAAGTGTGGATCTAAGTATGCACATTTTCGAATCTTCAAATTTATCAGATTTGTAATTTTTGTGTAGCTCAGAATATAAATTATTTGGAGTTGAGTTTTCTACATGGTTGTGGGATACACCATTTCCTACATCTAGGATTTTTTTCAATATTTTTGAAACTTTTAAGTATTTGTTCTAACTTTTTCAAATGATCAGGAGCCCTGGTGCTCGGAAGCCAAATAGACTTTTCGCCGATTGATTCACTGTTTAATTTTTTCCTCCGTAAACAAACGACGCAAGTAGCGCAAAGTCTATGCACGATTCACAGGTCCGTAAAGTTTTGTCGCCCGTTTCGGGCCGAAATACGGCGATCGCTTCAAGATCCATACAAACTTCGTTTCATAAGTTAAGTTACAAATTTTGTAACTTAGTATACAGCTTGCGTATTTATGATTTTTACATATCACAACATAACCGTATTTAAGTTTAAAATTCACACTATATACCTGTATCCATTTTTTAAGTGTGAATTTTTTTACGTTTTCAAACTTGAAAATAAAATATTTTTACGCTCTTAGAACAAAAGATACACTATTTTCTCGTAGACCCAGCCTGCTCGCATTCCGAAACTTCCCTCTAGGGAGACAATTGACCTTACTTATTGCCAAGCTCTCTTTAGCACCCCGGGACGCATACGTCTAGTTCGATACTCTTCAGTGGAGACGCTACCTTCGTTTGCATGCATGGTCCATTCCATTTAACCAATCTTTGTAAGTAGGAAAGGTTAGAGACATTCCTCTCGACTTGTAGTTACAATCATAATCTACTAGTAGAACACAATGATGCACTAACGTGCATGTGTTTGTGTGGATCCTATTCCACGCTACACGATCCACACAATTACGTACTGTACATGACAACGACGAACTGCCTCGTCGCCCTCAAATCCATTGGTTGTGCGTCGCCGTCCCTGGGAATCTGCTGGGTGGATTGTCACGGCATCGGCAGAATCTGCTCAAAAGAGGCCGGCGGCCGGTGGATAAGCAGGTCCAATGCGGGACGCCGTCTCCAACCTACCGCTTTGTTTTGGCTCAACTCGAAAAAGTGGACATAGGGACGTCAACCAAGCCATGCATTTGGTTCGTTCACACACACTGCAAAAATATTTTTTTGACCTCAAAGTGGTCGTATCCACCGCCCGAATAGATAGAAGAGATGGCTCAGTTTATAAGGAAAACCGGGTCAAAAACCAAAAATAATCAAGCATGCATTCCTAATTTCCTATACATTCTCGTCTTTTGAAGTACTGAATGTTGTTCTCTGCACGTCTTGGGCGTGTTTCGTTGGTCGTAGCCGCTAGAAACACGCCGAGTGGATGAAAAAAATAACCGTTTGGTTGCTCGCCCGAGGCGTTAGCCCTAAGAGCATCTCTAACCAGCTCCCCCAAGCCTCCCTAAACGTCTGGGCGGACAGCTCGGACGGTGCCCGGGCTAAAAAACACACAACCAACCGGCCTTCCCAAACTCAGTCCAAACGTCTTAGCTATCCGGTAAATTCCAAAGTCACCCCATATGTGGGGAGGGTTTGGGGAGGTCCGGACGCGCCCGGACAGCCCGCCACGTCGGATCCGGCCCACTCTGACCCCACATATACCACTTCATCCCCACACCGGATCAAACCCTAGCTCAATCTCCTCTGATCCCCTTTCCACTCCACTCTACTCCTTGTCTTCTCCACTCCCGTAGGTTCGTCCATGGCCGGCTCCGGCAGCGGATCTGGGTTGTCCGGGACTGAGATGCCTTTGCGGAGGAGGAGGAGGATATACATAGCGAGGCTGGGGAGGAGAATAAAGCCGCGCCGCCGGCAGCGGCTCCGGCGAGCAAGGCTTTGTGCTCCGCCTGTTCGGGCAGTTCCGCAGCCACCGGAGACGGACCAGTGGTGGCTCCTCCACAGGTATGTTACTCTATTCGCCTTGACCATTGTAGAGTGTAGAAACTTGTTGTACGGATGCGTAATTTAGGAACTTGTTGAATTCGTAGATCGGAGGAAGCGGGATTTGCTACTCGGTTAGTGAGGATAAGTTGTTGTGCAAGGCGTGGTTGGCGTTGGTAGATGGTCAGGACGGAATCCATTCCGGCCATGCTTCATTTTGGAAGAGGATCCATCAAGTGTTTAATGCAAGCCCGGGAGTAGTCCGCACCGAGCAATCTCTCCGCCATAGATGGTCGTGCATCCAAGCCGACATTAACAAGTTTGCCGGATGCTACGGCGAAGTGGGTTGTGTGAGTTTCTTGTGCTTCATTATGTTGCTCCACTCGATTAGCTTCATTGTGTTGACTGGCTATTTTATTTGGTAGACGAAGGATGCCATCCTAATGTTCAATGCACTTTCGGGGAGGCCGAGCACATTGGAATGGCAGCTCGCCCATTGTTGGGCCATATTGAAGGATACACGACAGACTCTGAGAATAGGGAGAGAGTGCGCCAAGCGGAGAACCGGTCTCGAAAGGCACGACGCGCTCGGCAAAGGGAACGCGAAACAATGGCGACGGCGGAGAACGGCCCAATTCCTTCCGCTGTGAGAAGCTCCGGTCTAGCCGATTTGTCTCTCCGATGAATTTGTATCCGTGTGTGATGAACTATGTCTGATTATTGTGTGTGTTGAACTATGTTCATGCTTGATGAACCGTCGAACTATGTTTATCTGTATGATCTACTTGAACTATATTTTAACTATCTATCCGTATGATCTACGTTGCATGTCAACATGGATTTGAGGTGGCTGATTTGAGGATTATGGTTGGAGGAGACTGTTTTGAGGGGTTGTCCGATCGTTGTCCGCAGACACATTCGAACGTGTCCGCGGACACTTTGGGGCTCATATTTGGGGTGGTCGGTTGGATGCTCTAACTCGTCCATGGGTTGCACTTGCAGACGATGATCCTGGGGCAGTCCCGGAAAACAGGCAAACATTCCTCCCCCGACTAGAAAACTTGGGAGAATGTTGGCGGTTCAATAGCCCTTGGAAATCTGGCCACCAATATGATGGTAGAATAACGTCTGGTAGACATTTGTACTCGGCAATATTCTGTATCTAGAACTAATTGGTGGTACTTTGACCCGAGGAGGGGGTGGTTTGTCGGCTTACCCAATACTCTTGAAGAGCCCTCATCTCTATGGCTGCCAGTGTGGAACCTCGGATCCTGGCACCTGCTATCGATCTCGTCGTCGCAGTGGCGACAAGCGGCCTGAGGTGGTTTGATCCTCACCTCCAAGGGGAGGTCTATCAAGCTTTGATTGCGGATATCCCCAAGCGGCGGCGAGGTGTGTTGTCACTATCCTAGGCCGAGGGGACCGCTTCGCCTCTTGGAGTCTACTGCGATGGATTCTCATCCTCTTGTCAGGAGGATTTTTGGCTTCAAGGTGGCGTTCATCGTCGGCCTCGAACCAAGTGGTTCGTCCTTGTTGTTGGGGTTGGCGGTCGTGGCTTCACGCCGATGGAGCAAGACCAGATCACTTTTCAGAAATTCTGAGGAGGTCTTTCTTGCTAATTTTGAGGACTATGTGCAATTTCATTTTTCTATGGGTCCTCTTTGTAAAAGTTTCTACCTCTATGAACGAAGCTTCTGGGTCCCTTCTCCCATTGAAAAAAGAATACTTAGAGCATCTCCAACGGCCGCGCTAAATGAGCCGTGCGCGCCTAAAAACGGTAATTTCCCGTGCGATGGGCAAGTTCGCGTGCTCCAGCAGACGCGGGAAAAGCATGCGCGCGGGAAAAACGTTCCCACGTGCTGGCCAAAGCGGTACGCGCGCTGAACAGGCACGCGCCACACAACCGCACTCTTCCTCTCCCGCGCGCATCTGGAAACTTCCCCACCGCTTCCGCGCCGCCGCCACCATGCCTCCGCGTCGCCGAAGCATTTCCGGCTACCGTGGCGTCCACGCGCGCCCCAACGGGACCTTCTCCGCCAAGATCCGCTCCGGCGATGACCGCGTCAACTCGGGTCGTACCCGACAGCGCTCGAAGCCGTCCGCGCGCCTACGACGCGACGGCGTGGAGGCTCGGTCGCCCGCGCGGCCAGATGAACTTCTCCGACGCGCGCAACGCGCAGCAGGCACTGGACCTGGCGCTGATGCCGTGCCTCGTCACCATTGAGGACCGCCGCCTCCACCGCCGCCGAGCAACCCTCCGCCTCATTGCGGAGAGGGACGAGCGCGCCGTGGCGGACTAGTATGCGAGCCACCCACGCGAAGCCGCCGAGGAGGAGGAGTACTGGCAGACCCGAGCGGGTGGAGCGGCGGGCCAAGCGCCGAGAGGAGCGGCGGGTGGCCAAGGCTGCGGCAGAGGCGCAACTAAGCTTGTCCGACACCTGGGCCAACGACGATCCCAGGTGGGCGGCGCTGGAGGACGACATCTCCAACACCGAAGACGACTCCGACTTCTCCTCCGACGAGTCGGACTAGTCGTCGTTTTAGTTTAAATTAGTCATCATTTTAGTTTGTGTTCATCGTTTTAGTCCGACTAGTTTGTGTTCGTGTGTCGTGTGTCCAGTCAATATAATTTATATTTTCAGTCTATTTATTTTTGTTTTTTGATTTTGTTTTCATTTGAAACAATCCAAATACGTGTTTGAGGCGCGCTATTTAAGCGCACCTGGAAAACCCAGTACTTCCCGCGCGAAAATATAGCGCGTCTGAAAAATCGGAACACCCGCCCAGCGTGCTAAAACGCTATTTTAGCGCTGTAAAAAAAATTTAGCGCGCCTGTTGGAGATGCTCTTAAGCCACCGTAGAAGCCCAAAAAAAAGCGTCCCTTATACACGCCTCCTGCACCTAAATTTAGCAGGTGATGCATACGTCTAGCTCGAGACTTTGACTATCGGCAGTGGAGACGCTACCTTGGTTTGCATGGTCCATTTAACCAATCAATGTAAGTAGGAAAGATTAGAAACACTCCTCTCGACTTGTAGTTACAATCATAATGAGTCTAGAACACAATGAAGCACGTAACGTGCATGTGTTTGTGTGGAGCCTATTCCACGCTACACGATCCACACAAGCCTTGGTACGTGATGACGAGCACAGGCGCGCAACGGCCTCGATGTGTCGCCCTCATATTATCCATTGCTTGCACGCTGACGTCGCCATCCCTGGGATCTGTTGGCCGGTTTGTCACGGCAGGGCCACACCCCCGCCGCGACGGACCACTCGGCCACGTGCCGGCGCCGGCGAACGCACGTCGCCGTTCTGCGCTCTCTCCTCCAAAGAGGGCGGCGGATAAGCCGTCGCCAACCTACCGCTTGGCTCAGCTCGAAAAACAGGACATGAGCAAGCCATGCATTTGGTCGTTCATGCACTGAGTTAAATGCATGAGCGATCCTAAATCTTTCATCGAAGTGTTAAGTAGGTCCTAATTTTATTAGAATGTACATCTGAGTCCTATATCTATTTAAATTGTTCATCGGAGGTCCTAAATTGGTCTGGCCAGCATTGACCATCCCGCGTGGCGGTTTGACTAGTGCCATGTCGACAACAATTTACAAAAAATACCCCTTAAATTATATTGAGGGAGAGGAGGAGCAGCAGACCACAAACGGCGAGGGGAGAGGAGCCACGAGATGAGGAGGGGGTTGGGAGGAAGAAGACGAAATGATCGGGGGGGGGGGGGGGGGGGGGGTTGCAAGTATCCACGTCCAGCGGTTAAGCCTCATGGGTCCGAATGTCGATGTGGCAGTGGTCAAACCGCCACATAGATTGGTCAACGCGAGTCATACCAATTTAGGGCCTCACGTGAACCACTTGAATAAACCTTGGGACCTAGATGTGCATATTGATAGAATTAGGACATACTTGACACTACAGATTTAGAACCGCCATTCATTTAACTCTTCTTGCACACACACCAAAAAAAGATAAAATTAAGCATGCATTCCTGTCCATTCTCGTCTTTTGAAGTACTGAATGTTGTTCTCTGCACGTGTTGGGCGTGTTTGGTTGGTCGGACAGTGAATCGCGGGTCAGAACTCTATGTTTACCTAGAAAATATCAAGCATACGAAGATCACATTAAAAAGGATACAACATCACGCCATACTTGCATGATTACGGCCAGTCACAACAAAGTGTAGGCAACAGAGCATGGCTACCATTGGTTTGCCAGTAATGTAAGCCTCAGATAACAAATCATGTTGCAAAGAGCAGCAATATGACAGCAATGCCAATCTCAAGTCTCCCAAGAAGAACAAAGAAAGGATGGAAGTTCGTCCCTTCAGATGAAGAACAAGCTCTTGCGTAAATAACATAATATTTTGACTCGGGCACCAACTTTGACTGGGAATTGCCTTTTACTGGTCCTTTCGGGCTTTTTTCTTCCTTGTAGCAAAACTACTCGGGCCAACAGTGATGTAGTGCAACCTAGGCACTCACCACCAAGTGGACCAATGACAAGAGCAAGAGTCAAGGCACTTCATGATAAGGTGAACTCGCTCCTATCCATGTGTGATCTCGATACTCCTTTGAATGGCTTGCTACTTCATTCCGATACCTTGTGCATACTCAGGCATGACCCTCTTGAAGATCTCCAAGGAAGTGTAGAAGTTGGACAAGAATCGAGTCAAGAAGACGAAGGAGAAGGAGAGAAGAATGGGAACAAGTCCCAGGCGGCGGTACTACCGCGGTGCAGCGGTACTACCGCCCCAAGTCCAGCCGAGCCAGACGCGTCCCCACCCGAGTCCAGCCGAGCCAGAAGAAGCTGGGCGGTACTACCGCCCCACCTGGCGGTACTACCGCCGAAGCCTCCGCCGAAAACGGCCCTCTGTTCGATCTTCCGGCAGCGCCAGCGGTACCGTAGCGGTACTACCGCCGGCCAGCGGTACTACCGCTGGGCCTGGCGGTACTACCGCTGGAGTTGACTTCAGAAGCAATTCGAGGCCTGCCCAGCGGTACTACCGCTGGCACCAGCGGTACTACCGCTGCGGCGGGAACCTGACGGTTGAGGGCCCTTGTCCCTCACTTATCCACCCTATCCTACCTAGACTATAAATAGAACCTCCATCTAGATCTAGGGTTAGACTATGATTTGAGAACTAAAGTAGAGCCTTGCTCCTTCTTCTCAAAGTGTCTCTTTCCTCCTATGGAGATGAATCAAGGCCTCCACATGTGGAGATGAACCAAGGCCTCCTCTTGAGGAGAAGATCCCTGCGTGGATACCAAGGCTCCGCTTGTAGTTGCGATTACTTGCTAATCTTCCATCTTTAGGTGGCTAGTTGGATTGGTTGGATTGACCAATTGGACAAACAATCCTAAGAGTAAGGTGTGCTTGGGAGAGGAGGATTGGGGGCTGCCCACGGGGATTTGTTACCAATCGAGTCTTGCCGGGTTGCTACTTGCTATTTACCCTTGTGTGTTTGATTTCCCCTCTTTTGTGTTCTTCGTTCTTCGCGTGTTCTTCGTGTTCATCTTCCCTCCGCACAAATCCGTGAAAATCGGGACCACCCGCATCATATGGTATCAGAGCTCTAGGTTGACACGGATTTGATTTGTGTTTCCACCAAAATCCACCAAATTTTTCTTCGTTTTTGAGAAATTCGAAAATTTCCACCAAAAATAGCCTTGCCTGATTCGAGCCGATCTGTCGATTCGTTGCGTTTTTGGTAGTTTTTGTCCATGGATCTGTTGCTTTAGGACCCCCTCCACCTTTGTTTGCGTTCCCTAGCCTCAATTTTGCCGATTTCCCACGAATTCGAGGAAGTTTTGGAGCCCAATTCCGCCCAATTTCGAGTCAAATCGCGCAGATCCGTGCGCAGCGGTACCCGCAGGGTACCGGGCGGTACTACCGCGGCAGCGGTACTACCGCCAGGGCAGATTTTTCAGAAATTTTTTCTTTTCCTCGGTTCGTTTTGGCATTTCCTCTTTGGTTTGAGTCCTTTCTTGGTGTGCTACGTCTACACATCGACAAGCTTCCGCAGCAACGCATCATCAACGCCAAGCGACGACGCCACCAAGGACTCGACATTCCCCCACCATCATAATCCGTTGTGAGCCCTTCTTCCTTTCGCGCCTTAACCTATTGGACTAGCTCGGTGATATTGCGAGGCATTGCACGTGTTGAGTGTTTGTCTTCAAGTATTGGCGAGTGTGTATCGTTAGAGAGCTTGGCACTAGCAAAAGAGAAGGAATCATCGTCAAAAAGCAAAAATCAAAAAAAAAGAGAGAAAAGAAAAGAATCAAGTGGTGCCAAGTTCATCTCTTGTAGGTTGCGACAAAGCTAAGACCGCCAAAGTGTGAGTGTTAACTCTTGTGCAAATCCGTTGCCCACAAAAAGCAATTGAGCTAGCGTCCTTCTTGTGTTGGGTGACATTTGAGCACGTAGTCTTCGTTAGGTTGTCTATCTTCGAGTGCTCGCCCTTTGGTCGCCCAACCCCATCATTCGCTTTTGTGTGTGTTTCTTCATCATTTGTGGTTGGAGTTTCTTTGGTAATTTGATCATTGTGGATTTTCTCTACCTTTGACAATATACTTGTCGCGGGTTTGCTTGTTTCGTTTGCCACTTCATACCTTCCTATCCTCATAAGTGTGTGTGTTGGGTGTTAGAACCGGATACTCTCCTCTCAAGCCACATTATACTTGGGATATAGTTTGTCTTGGTTTTTCTTACCACATATCTCACTTGTTCTTGAGAAAATGTTTAGGGGAAGTACAAACGGAAGCTCAAGCTCGGATGAGGAAATCCATGGTGGAGTTCGCGGTGATCATGGCTATGTCACACAATCGGAGCTTGTGGCATGCGACACTTCTTCGTGATAACTAGGACGCTACGAGCGCCGTCTTCAAAATCAAGACAACACTTCAACGACCGCATGATGCTAAGAAGCAAATATGGAGCGGTTGACCGAAGCTATCAACAACCTTGCGCGACAACGAGCTTCTTCACACTCAAGCCGTACAAGAAGCACCTCAAGGTCGACACAAGCACGTCATGGACGTCATGAACCTCGACAAGAACGTCAACATGATCCAAGGCGCGACGCCCATGAACGACCTCCTCCTATCGTTGAACAACCACATGATCTTCACGCGAACAATGCCAATGCGCATCAAGAACAACCTCACCAAAATGATGATCGTCGCGAACGCATACCATCACCACCACCGCAACAACGTGATCGTCATGACCCATTGGCTAATGACAATGGCGTTCCGGGTGCGAATGACTTTGGTGAACAAGGACGTCACCCTCGTCATCCTCCAAGGCCACGTCATCAAAACCATGACAATGCGAACAATGTCGAGCAACCCGTTCCTCAACAAGAGCTACCTCCTCAACATGCGCCTCGTCAAGAGCTTCCTCATGATCGTCACCAACACCAACGTTCCGAGTCAAGTGATAACGAGTCAAGCCAACACAATGGTGATGGACTCAACCGAAGGAGACGTGGACGTGCATTCCCACGTGGTGGCCACGTGACGACTATGATGACTTGACCAACGTCCGCTTTGACATACCCAAGTTCTACGGCACAAGTGATCCGGAAGCTTACTTCTCATGGGTACTCAAGGTTGACAAGATCTTCCGCGTGCAACGCTTCTCCGACACAAGAAGGTTGCCTTAGCCTCGATGGAGTTTGAAGAGTATGCCCTCTTGTGGTGGGAACAACTACAAGATGCTCGCGTCGCTAACCACCAACAACCAATTGACACTTGGGTTGAAATGAAAGAAACAATGTACAAGCGCTTCGTGCCAAGCCATTACACTAGAGACTTATACAAGAAGTTGCAAGAGTTGAAGCAAGGTTTGAAGTCGGTTGACGAGTACTACAAGGAAATGGAAATCTCCATGATGAGAGCCAATGTCAACGAGTACGAAGAGCAATCCATGGCTCGTTTCATGAATGGCCTCAACTATCCATCAAGAAGATCGTGGAGTTCCAACCATATGCCTCTTTGGTAGAGCTAGTACATCAAGCTTCCAAGGCCGAGCGCCACGTGCTTGAAGAGCTCAAATACCTCAAGACAAAGGCATTCTACGCCAACAAGCCTTCTTCGTCAACTCCTACACCTTCACAAGCTCTTCCTCAAGCGAACACTCGAGGTCCTCCAAGAGTCTCTACTTCGACACCTCAAGCGCCTCAACCTTTCAAGAAAGTACCTCCCCTCCAAGGCGCCTCAAGGATCTTCGTCCGGCACAAGACTTTGCAATGCTACAAGTGCGGCGGACAAGGGCACAAATCTTTTGAGTGCACCAACAAGAAGGTCATGATCATCAATGACATGGGAGAGTATGAATCTATGAGTGAAGATGAGTACAATGCTTTGAACAAGGTCGCCACAATGCAAAGTGCTCAAGAAGAAGAAAGTGAGATATATTGTGATGGCGACAACAACCCTTCCTTGGTTGTGGCAAGAGCTCTAACCACCAATGTTCAAGTGAAGAAGACCAAAGATGCAACTTGTTTCAACAAGAGCGGGAATCAATGGAAAGTCCATCAAGGTCATCATAGATGGTGGAAGTTGCCACAACCTAGCGAGCAAAGAACTTTGTGATAAGCTCAACTTGAAGTTCAAGAAGCACCCACATCCTTACCATGTGCAATGGTTGAGTGATACCGGAGCCGTCAAGATTCAACACATGGTGCAAGTGTCCTTCAAGATTGGAGCCTATGAAGATACGGTTGATTGTGATGTTGTGCCTATGAACGTTTGTCACTTACTCCTTGGGCGTCCATGGCAATTTGACAAGGGTGCTATGCATGATGGAAGAACAAACTACTATAGCTTCAAGAACAACGACAAGACCTTCGTCCTTCGTCCCATGACACCAAGTCAAGTCATCGCCGACAACGCCAAGACTATTGCAAGGGCACAACAAGATCGTTCGTCTAGTGAGATGAGTGGTGAGCGAGAGACCCACCATAAAGTGAGTGAGAGCCACAAGCCAAATGAGTGTGACACTTCAAAGAGAGTTCCCACAAAACTTACACTATTTGCCACAAAAGAGAGATGAGGGAGTTGAGAGAGAACCCATCCACCCTCCACTATGTGCTCATATGCAAGGGTGAAGTTTCTATGACTAACACTTTCACAAACCTTCCTCCTTCTTTGTTGTCTCTTTTGAAGGACTTTGAAGATGTTTCCCTCAAGAGTGCCACCGGGACTACCTCCTCTACGCGGAATCGAGCACCGCATCGACCTTGTTCCCGGCGCACCGCTACCAAACCGCGCTCCTTACCGCACCAACCCCGAGAGACAAAGGAGATCGAGCGGCAAATACAAGAACTTCTTGCCATGGGACATATCCGCGAGAGCTTGAGTCCGTGCGCCGTGCCCGTCATCTTGGTACCCAAGCACGACAACACTCTTCGCCTTTGCATGGATTGTCGCCCCATCAACGCCATCACCGTTCGGTATCGCCATCCTATCCCTCCTTGATGATATGCTCGATGAGCTTTGTGGTTCCGCTATATTCTCCAAAATTGATCTTAAAAGTGGATATCACCAAATACGCATGTGTGAAGGTGATGAATGGAAGACCGCATTTAAAACTAAGCTTGGTCTTTATGAGTGGCTCGTCATGCCATTTGGTCTTTCCAATGCACCTTCTACTTTTATGCGTCTCATGAATCATGTTTTGCGTCCTTTCATTGGAAATTTGTTGTGGTATACTTTGACGACATCCTTATTATAGCAAATCTTTGGAAGAGCACACTTCTCATGTTGCTCAAGTTTTGTTGGTTCTTCGCAATGAAAAGCTTTATGCAAATCTTTCTAAGTGCACTTTTGCCACCAACAAACTTGTTTTCTTGGGTTTTGTTGTTTCTTCGGATGGAGTCGAAGTCGATGAAGCAAAGATACAAGCAATTCGGACTTGGCCTTTTCCGACATCACTTGAGGAGTTGAGACGTTTTCTTGGTTTTGCCGGATTTTACCGCCGTTTCATCAAGGATTTTTCCACAATTGCTTGCCCCCTCCATGAACTTACAAAGAAGAATGTACCTTTCATTTGGGGCAATGCACATGATTTTGCTTTCAATGAGCTCAAACGGTTATTAACCGAAGCACCACTCCTTGCCCTTCCGGATTTCTCTAAGACATTTGAGATTGAATGCGATGCAAGTGGATTGGGCATTGGTGGAGTGCTTATGCAAAATGGTAGACCCATCGCATACCATAGTGAGAAACTAGATGGAGCTCGCTTGAATTACCCCATTTATGACAAAGAGTTATTTGCTTTGGTTCGTGTTTTGGATGTGTGGCAACATTACCTTCGTCCTAAGGAATTTGTCATTCATTCCGACCATGAATCCTTGAAATATTTGAAAAGTCAAACAAATTTGAACAAAAGACATGCTAAGTGGGTTGAGTTCATTGAGTCTTTCACTTTGTAATCAAATACAAGAAAGGTAAAGACAATGTGGTCGCGGATGCTCTATCCCGCAAGGCCAACCTACTTACACGTCTTGACATTAGTGTCTTGGGTTTGGATGAGATTAAAGAGTTGTATGCTACCGATGCTTTCTTTGGAGACATTTTCGCTCAATGTTCGGAGCACAAAGGAATTGGTGATTTCTATTTGCACAAAGGTTTCTTGTTTAAGGCTAACAAACTATGTATACCCGAGTCTTCGCTTCGTTTGGTCCTTTTGAAGGAATCTCATGGAGGCGTCTTAATGGGACACTTTGGACGTGACAAGACCTTTGCCATGCTCTCCACAAACTACTATTGGCCAAGGATGTACCGGATGTGAACCGCTTGGTGCGACGATGTTCAACATGTCTCAAAGCTAAGTCTACTCTAAACTCTCATGGTTATACACACCTTTGCCTATTCCACATCACCCATGGTCCGATATAGCTATGGATTTTGTCTTAGGACTCCCACGCACTAAAACAAACAAGGATTCCATCTTTGTCGTCATTGATCGCTTCTCTAAAATGGCACACTTTATACCTTGCAACAAGAGCGACGATGCTTCACACATTGCTACTTTGTTTTTCAGGGAAATCGTCCGTCTTCATGGAGTGCCCAAGACCATTGTGTCGGATCGTGACGTCAAGTTCGTGAGCTATTTTTGGAAGACTTTGATGGCCAAGATGGGAATCAAGCAACTATTCTCCACCGCATACCACCCTCAAACCGATGGCCAAACCGAAGTGGTGAACCGAAGCCTATCCACACTCCTTCGTGTGTTGATCAAGCCTAACTTGAAGAATTGGGAAGAGTGCATCCCACACGCCGAGTTCGCCTACAATCGAGCACTACATCGCGCAACAAAGAGAACACCCTTCGAGGTCGTCTATGGCTCCAACCCCTACACCGCGCTCGACATGCTACCACTTCCACTCCGTGAGCAAGTAACATGGACTTCGACAAGCGGCCGCTACATGAAGAAACTACATGAAGACACAAGGGCCACGCTTGAGAAGCACAACGAAGACCATGCTACGAAGATGAACAAGAACAAGCGCCCCATGATCTTTGAAGAAGGAGACCTTGTTTGGCTACATCTACGCAAGGACCGCTTCCCCGATGAGAAAGTCTAAGCTCGCGCCAAGAGGAGATGGTCCTTTCAAGGTTCTCAAGCGCATCAACGACAATGCATACAAGATCGACATACCAAAGTCCAAGTACGGCGTCCATGACACCTTCAACGTCGCCGACATCTCGCCTTACCTTGGAACCCAAGTGATGATGAGGACGAAGAGTCGAGGACGACTCTTTTCCAAGGGGGGGGGAGATGATGTAGTGCAACCTAGGCACACCACCAAGTGGCCCAATGACAAGAGCAAGAGTCAAGCACTTCATGATAAGGTGAATTCGCTCCTATCATGTGTGATCTCGATACTCCTTTGAATGGCTTGCTACTTCATTCCGATACCTTGTGCATACTCAGGCATGACCCTCTTGAAGATCTCCAAGGAAGTGTAGAAGTTGGACAAGAATCGAGTCAAGAAGACGAAGGAGAAGGAGAGAAGAATGGGAACAAGTCCCAGGCGGCGGTACTACCGCGGGTGCAGCGGTACTACCGCCCCAAGTCCAGCCGAGCCAGACGCGTCCCCACCGAGTCCAGCCGAGCCAGAAGAAGCTGGGCGGTACTACCGCCCCACCTGGCGGTACTACCGCCGAAGCCTCCGCCGAAAACGGCCCTCTGTTCGATCTTCAGGCAGCGCCAGTGGTACCGTAGCGGTACTACCGCCGGCCAGCGGTACTACCGCTGGGCCTGGCGGTACTACCGCTGGAGTTGACTTCAGAAGCAATTCGAGGCCCTCTTTTGTGTTCTTCGTTCTTCGCGTGTTCTTCGTGTTCGTCGTTCCCTCCGCACAAATCCGTGAAAATCGGGACCAACCCACATCAAACAGCTTCTACTGACAATCGCTTTGTCCTGCTACAAGAGGAAATGAAATATTACGCCTACTGACGTGTCATCTGTTGTTTGATTGTTAGAAATGTTCGAGAATACCTTGAAGCCAGTTCCTCTGACACTTCATCATCTTTGTCAGCCATGTTATCATATTCCTCGTCATCTATCACATTCATTTTTCTAATCAGACACAGAGATTTCATGCTGGTATTTCTTTTGTGCATAACAACTATTTTATTTAATTAATTAAAAAGGTGCAGTAGGAATGCAGCTAAATGGTATTGAGCAGGTCACAATGTAACTACGAGATCTTACATACATAACTTAAAAGGAAGTGCTTATTTGTATGCCCAGTGTATATTAACAAAGGAGATTAAAAGAGGATCATGTGATGGTAACAGAGCATAAAATTCCAAAATAATGAAATAAAAAAAAATTGGCCAAAATAATGTTGGCGAACAAAACATTTAATCGCAATATTTAAGCTTCTTGCAGAGATGTATATTTGCCATCAAGAACAACTTCATGTTAGACAAGAAAAATGAGTGAAACAAAAAAAACTATCCACATGTACGAAGGCAAATCGGCTGATCCAACACATATTCTCTTAATTGTTGTTTTTCTAGACTCTGAATTGTCAGTTCATGTCTGACTTAACCAGTAGTTCAATTTGAGCATATTGCACTTGTATTAGGCTATTAGCAGTGAATCAAGATAACTAGGATGAGTCAATGGGTCAGCTCGACCCGCCCAACTTCCATCGTTACACTACACATACTCTGGATCTTGCCTGTACTTAAACGTTACCTGCGTGCAATCATACTGCCATTCACTACAGAACTATTGTGGACAAATTATATTTCTCAGATCTTTTTTAGGAAAAATAAGTTACTCCTCAGATGAAGTATAAACCTCTAGTTTACCTAAACAGAAGATCTAAGACCAACAGTTTGACCGAATACTACGTGATGTGATGGAGCAACAAGATCTACGAAATGTGCTGGTGAACTATCGTTATGAACATTCAGCTTTGCTCAATGAAAGCAGTTACACGTGATACAAACATTAACACTTACCAGACGCACTTTCATCCTCTGCTACACAATCACCATCCTTCCCTGGAGAGGACTCCCATCTGTCTTTCCCATCATCATCATCCCAACGATTTCCAACAGGAGGCTCCCAAAATTCCGGATCATCTGAATCATCGATTTCTGGTTCAGGTTCTCGTGGCAAAGAAGGGTTGACAACAGCAGCGTTCTTCTTGTCCTTCTTCTTGCTAGACTTGGATTTCTTCGTGACTTCATTTGATTGTTCACCTTGTACTTCAGCTGTCTCACTCTCACCTGCTGCCAACTTTTCTTCTAGTTTTTCTGTCACAACAGGGATAGGCGTTAAATGTAGGGCTTACAAGTAGTTAATTGCGTGGGAGATGAGAGTTTCAACAAGATTTGCTGAAAGATATTTTAGTAACAAAATATATTTCCAACCATTTCCAGAACAAATTAAGAGAAGACAGATGAAACTCACTGCGATTCGGAAGCAAGGTTCATATCATGGCCTACTCAAATAAGAAATAATCATCCACGATTAATCCATACAAAATTGTTCCGAGAAAAGTACCAGCTAACACTTTTTTATAGTTACTTTTTGTGAAACTCCAAAATTATATGGGTATACACGAATGCACCATGAGAAACAGACAGCTATATGGTGTGTTCAGTAATGTTGCACACGAGCTTCCACGAGTTCACATGAGAATCACAGGAAATTTTCCCACGAATGACACAGTAGGGAAAATTCATCATAGTTCTTCAACGAGTAGTAAAAACAACAACAACAAAAATCAGCACAGTTCAATTTGGTAGCAACAGCATATGATGTTCCAGTTGCGGCACCAGGCACTACAGATAGTACTGCGCAAAATTTACCTAGTTTATTGAGAAACCTCTTCCCATTTACATGCTTCCAGATGTACTCCTCCGACTTGTTTATGGTGTCCCTAGTAATGTTGCATACGAACTTCGACCTACAACACAAAACCCCAACTCAAATTCGACAGAGACACACCGTAGAACCCAACATATAGAGCATTTCACAATTACAAGCAGGAAATGTCGTTGTTAGAATCCTAGAATGCCTCTTTAAACGAGCACTAACGGGTAGCCGATGAAACCGATCTAACCATAGTGAAGTAAAACAATCGGGACAATCTACGACTGGGCATGCATCAAGCACAGAGACAGGACAGGGCATGACAGAAGAGGAGTACGCACTTGTGCTCGGGGTAGGGCTTGAAGGCGTTGAGCGGCGGCTTCTTGTGCGCGACGCCGTTGTCGATGAGCGCGAGGCGGCAGGCACGGGACCGCGTCCTTCTCCCGCTCCGGCAGCTCGTGCCCCGTCTCCGCGCACCGCCACCGCCCGCCTCCGGCGTCCTCCCAGGTCGGCTGCCCTCCTTCTCCCTGCCGTCCTCGACGGAGCCCTGGGGCTCGACGCCCCTGAGCCGGAAGCGACGGCGGCCTTGCTCTTTTTCGCCATTAGGTCGTGCCTGGAGGCCGGAGAGGAGAAGAGAGTGGTCCGCGAAGCGAGGGTTTTGCGTGCGCTTTTGCGACGGTCCAGTTTTGGACTTCAGAAATGAATTTTAGCCATGTTGATTGGCCATCCATTTGAAACTTGAAAGCCATCTATGAATCCTGTAGCCGATGAATGTGCCAGTGTTTTAAATTCGTGGAGTACAAAAATGGCCTCACAGCTTTGCATAAGAAAATTTCCTCACCAGTTTAGCATGTGTTAGGGCCAGGCTATAGGGATAAACGCTATAGCTTGAACTCGACTGAATTACCTATGACAATCTTTGGCTTTCAAGCGAACATCTCCAATAAAAGTTGTATGGCCCATTTCTTCCAGTAAATTTCACACTATCACGGCAACCAAATTGCACAGAACCGATATATACCTGTGTACTTCAAGCTGGCGTTGGAAATTATAGATACAACAACTATTTTATCAAACAATACAAACGGGGTCAACGATATAAGATTTTGTGGGAAGCTATGCCTTTGTTCTTGGCATGCATTGCGTGTTATATAGGGCCATAAGGCTATTTGTTACAACCGAGAGAGACATTACATGGAGGTTAACAAGGAAGGAGAAGATGGTGCGAGATATGAGTGATCAACCTTGATCTGCAAGCTATACGTTTTATATTGTTAGCATATCCGGATACATGATTTTATTCCTAACACTCCCCCTTAATCAAAACTTGTACAAGTTTAGATTACGCTTGAATGCTTCTAGCTCTCGTGTTGGTAGCAGCTTTGTGAACCCATCGGCAACTTGATCTTTGGAAGAGATTAATCTAATGTCAAGTAATTTTTTGTGCAACCCTCTCACGGACACAACGAGAATCAATCTCTATATGCTTTGTTTTTGTATGAAAAACAAGATTAGCTGAAAGATAGGTTGCTCCCTTATTACCACACCACAAGCAGGGGGTTTCATTAAGCTCGACTCCAAGTTCCTTAAGAATAGTTTCAATCCATATTACCTATGCCGTTTTGCATTTGCCGAAGATTTGTATTCTGCTTCTGTACTTGAGTGAGAGACAGTAGCTTGTTTTCTAGCACTCCATAAATAAGGTTAGGTCCAAAGAATACAGCAACCCCCCCCCCCCCCTTGGACCGTCTATCATCGATGCATCCAACCTAGTCAGCATCTGAGAAGGCACTAATCAGAGTAGACATGGATTTCCGAAAGGTAATACATGTGGTGATAGTGTCCTTGACATAGCGAAGAATTGTTTTGACAGCCGTCCAGTGAACAGTGGTAGGAGCATGCAAGAATTGACATACTTTATTAACTGATAAAGAGATATCCGGTCTTGTCAAGGTTAGATACTGAAGGCCACCGACAATACTTCGGTATCTTGTGCTATCTTCTGGTCCTAATGGTTCACCTTCATTAAGAGAAAATGGTTCGGAGGTAGATAATTTTGTAGAAAATGCTTTACACTGATTCATACAACCTTTAGCTAATAACTCATCGGCATATTTTGATTGGGATGTTTATCTATAGGCCTCTTAGGACATAATTTGGATCTTGTTGTTTAGAACAACCTATTTCGCTTCCGCATGATGTACTGTTGGGTCGGTGACCTCTGGTTGTAATATTTGCTATCTTTCTCTATTATTAGATTTGAACTATAATGCTTTGAGTCGTAGAGTCTGTGATGTGCCAGTTGTTTCACAAGTCTTGATCTCTCTATTATGCATTGATAGTTGTGCCTGCGTTATGGCATCAATCGGGGTGTTGCGTTGCCGATGATCCATTCCGAGCAACGCCTGCCAAAGGTTTTGGCTTGGGGATGGTAACCCAGTAACCGCCGGTTGTATCGCATGACCGGTGACACACAACATCTTTGTATAGTTCCGCGGTCGGGGCGCCACAGTGAACGAATTACAGCTGGGCAATTGACAAATTGCAAACGCATGACAATGCAATATATGACAAACACATGTTCATTGTTATATCTATTGGGCATTACAACAATATACATAGACCGCTTACTAGCTGCATCTATGACTCATAAGCATTTCTGAAAACTTGAAGAAAATCCGCCGTTGTTTTAAGTCATCTCCAGTCAAATTCACAACTGCCTCATCCACTTTCGCAGATAATCCTTGATCAACTTCGTCCATCTCCCGGTCTCTCGATAGACTGTTACCAACATGAATCTGTTACTCGCCAACACTGCTCACCTCCACACTTGGTTGACAACAAACTATCAGTGTCATGGTCCCGCTGTGTTCATCTACAATACCGCCGAGTCTCTTGGGTCTACAAACTCACATCACCTCGAGCCTCACTGTAGATACACCGGTCTTCCAGACCGATGCCGAGTTCACGTATCCTTCGAACCCCTACGCGTCAGTCCGAACAACGTCTCACTCGTTTTTCCGCCGATTAGGTTTCGACTCTCTGCCAACTTACGCCGTAGCCCCTGCATCAGCCGAGTGGAATCTTCTATCAGAATCCATCTCCATCTTCAACAGGACTCCATATAGCCAGCCACGCTACCTCGCGCCCGTCGACTCCAAGCTCTCCCAGTACGTACACCGTCTTGAGTAAACCCAACGCCACATGTTGAAGCACGCAAACCCTCAAGTATGCGCCACGTGTTGTCACGTCACAGAATTCCAGACACACCATCAGCATCGTGCTCCTACGTCGCCGTCGCTGATCTCGATGTCCTCTTCTTTACGACCGACCTCCTGCCGATTCGTCAGACTGTTAAGTCCAACCCAGCCGAACATACCCAACTAGAACCATGCTCCACCTCACGCCGTATCAGCCCAGCACTCCGTGCATTGCTCGACGCCTTGTAGAAACATGATCCCTCGCACGCCGCACTTTAGGCTACTGCAAGCTTTATGCGCATGTCCTCGCCGCTTCAGTCCATCGCCTACTTACGGCTTCGCGTCTTGTATAACTGCAACCATCTCGTACAGTAAAAAGATAAAATCAGAACAAACCAATCCCAGGTAGCATTTCGTGTCCATGACGCAAACTTCCGTGGATCCACATCCACATGTTCCTTTTATTCTCAACCTCCAAATGGCATGCACCATGATACGTGACGCTTCTTCCTTTTTCTTACCAAACGAATCTCTCTTGCAGCTTCCGATCGATCAAACAATGGATCGCACACATGCTTTCCTCGAGACCACACATACCACTTCCTAGCCTCTGGCCAGGCCGTGTGCCGCACCTGGGCCGTGGGCCCCTGGGCCACCAGCTACTGCTCTGTGAGTTCCGCCGCGTAACACAACTGCTCGACACAGATCGATACGGATCTCATCGAAAACTTCGGTCAGCTAGCTGCCCCCATGAGCGCTCGCTAGGCTGCCGCCACGAGTTACGCCGTTGCTCCCGATCTTATCCGTCCGCAAGTAGCACCTATGTCCTCAGGTTGCATTTCACACGACGATCTCCGACGGCCGCCGGAAAATCCAACGAATTCGCGATCACCGCCGTGATTATCCGTGATTGGTCTTCGTCGTTCCTCTAGATCAATCTTCAGCCTCCAAACCTGATGCTCTGATACTACTTGTTATAACTCTGAGGCGTCTAACCGATCATACGAGGACAAGCAATCACAGAAACCGACACCGAGTTTTGGTAACGCAGTTCAGCGATCAACGCCTACATCTGCGGGGCATGCTTACGGACGCTTCTCCACATCGTACTAATCAAAGTACCATCAACGGCAAGCCCGTCACGGTGTACAGACACATTAGATCACACGCCACGCCGGTCCGGCCGCCCCTGCCGCCGCCCGTCCTCGAATAGATCTTTTGTCTAACCTAGCTTTTGTCTCACGTCTATTTGGGCTACCCCTGGTGCCTTTAAATATTAGGCCAGGTTACACGTGTTCGACTCAAACATTTAAACCTTCTGTTAATTACAAGTCCAATTGTCACGCCCCGAGACCCAGTCCGGTAGAATGACAGCCGCTGCGCGACTATAGACCCGAAAGTCTATACACGCGCAAGGTGTACAGAAGCAGGATACACCAGCACAGTGGATCTCACAGCTCATTTAAATATTTTTACAAGATTATTTATATTTACAAGAAGAACTATGTTCTCTACACGTTCCCACCCAACTGGTCCAACTTACTCTTCGGATCTCCTCATCTCCACATATCAGCAGTTCATAGGCTCCCTAGCATGCAAAGCTCCACGGAGACTTGACCCACCAATCGTTGTCCAGGCGTCCAAGCTTCCTATAGGACAAAGCCACCTTGACCCTCGCTGACATATTCACTCACGTTTGCATGGTAAGATCATCTATGCATGCACGTACAATCAGCTCGATCCAAAAGCATCAAAGTACTACTGCTCTAGCTAGCTTCATCGACACATGCACAAGCAAATCAGCCAATCAACTCCTCTAGTTATTTATATTGCATGCACACATTAACATCTAACTTAAAACAAGAGCTTAATCAAAAATCAACATCATTAGCAGTTAAACAATTACTAACTATATTAAGGAGCAGCGAAACGGCGGCCTCTCAGCGCTCGCGACACTGTAGCGTAGCACTGTAGCGTGCACAGTGCACGCCGCACACCATTTTTTTTTTTGACAAAACAGGCCCTCTCGCTCTCGTGACACTGTAGCGTGTACAATGGAGTAGACAAATGAGTTGATCCAAGAGAGGTCGACCAAAGCCGTCGCTTGGTCGTTGCCACATATATGGCCATGGCACCTTATACCAGTCAGTGCCGTGGCCATCATAACAAACGGAATACGGAATTTCTCCAACGGCCAGTCAGCAACCACACGTGGCTACACGCCTGTGACTTTCTGGGCATGGTCAATACATGCGTGACTGAAAAAGATACAAAACTCTCTTTTCCCCTCTTCCTCCCCGAGGCGACCGACAGGCGATAAGGCGAAAAGGGGGCGAACCCGCTTTCCTCGCTCGGCCGGCGGCCGGATCGGCGGTCTCCTCCCTCTCCGGCCGTCGTTGTGGCGGCAGGAGAGTGGAGGGGCCTCCGATCTGTGCTCACGGCTTGTAGATAGTAGGTTAGGGTTCTCCGGCGGCGTCGGCAAGGTGGTGGTGGCGGCGGCGCTGTGGAATAAAGAGGGTGTGGCCGGAGCTTCTTCCCCATCGCGGCGAGGTCCTCTGGGACGGAGCCGGCGAGCTTCCGGCGGTCCTTGCTCCTGGATCTTTGGATCCGGTGGGCTTTGGTGCTCTATGCGGGCTCGCTGGTGCGGAGACGGCGACCTTCGCGCTGAGCTTTTGCTCTCTGGTCTTCTCTTCGTCGTTGCAGGGTGTGCTCTGGCTCTGCAGCGGAGGATCTGGAGGTGGTGCGGCCTGGCTCTGGCGGTGCTCGCCGGCTGCTCTGGCTGCTTGTACAGGAGCTTCATCGGTCGGAGTGGGGTCCAGTACAGGGGAGATGGCGCGCTGGTTCTGGTGGCTGGAGCGTCTTGGCCGAGGTTCGTTAATCGTCTCAAGTTCCGGCGTTTTACGGCGGGCGGCTCATGCGGTTGCTACAAGAGTAGGGGTGCTCCTTCTTCCAGTGTGGTGTGCGGCACCGTTTCTTCTTCTTCGCCGGTGATGTCGGTGCTGGAGAGTGGTGGTGGCCGTCGTGGTGGTTCAGCGGTGTGCGCTGTTGTTCTGGATCTTTTCCTCTGGCAGTTCTTGCCTGTGTTTCGGTTGTTGTTCGAATTCTTCCTATGAATATATGCAGGCTTGACATTCAAAAAAAAAAAACATGCGTGACTGACTGTTGACAATCTACGCGAACTGTAATTTGTCCAGGGCAAAAAGATTCTGGGGCAGCTCGTGGCTGGTCAATATTCAATACACGTGCTATTGACAATACTAGGGATATTAGCGCGGCAACGCCGCACCCGTTTGATGAATTTCAAATATGTTTGTAAAAAAATAATTCAGAATGTGAATATTATTTGAATTTGAGAAAGTTTGCGCTTAAAGGAATGGTGAGATTTCGAAAATGGTTCGTATTGGAATGTATTCAAATTTGTATTGTTTTAATGTGTACAAAATAATCAGATTTGTAAGATATTTTAAATTTTGAAATATGTAAATGTGTTTTTTGAGTTGAAATTTTCAAATAGATTTTAGAAAGTGAGCAATTTGGAATTTATTCAAATTTGAATTCTTTTAGTGTTTACCAAATGAGCAGGTTTGAAAGTCATATGACAATTTGGAATATTCAAATTAGTAATTTGAGCTGGAATGCTCAAATATATTTGTTTTTCCCATATAGTTATGCAAATATAGGCTAATTTGAGTTATTCAATCTTATTTGTTTTTTATGAAAAATAGTTAACATTTTTTCCCTTAGCATTTTAATATATTTTTTTATTTTTGTCGACGGGTATTTATAGTAGTTTTTCCCTGTTTTTTGTTGTTTTTTATTTTTTGGGGAAAAGAAAAAGGCAGGTCGGGTTCGGGAACTTAGTGCGGCAGATGCCGCGGTCCGAGTGGTAAAATTTAAAGTTGGGAATGTCCATATTCAAAAGCTGTTTAGATTTAAGTATATTGGATTTTCTAGAAAAAGTTTGCAGCTGTAAGTTGTTTAAATTTCAGAAATTGTTAGAATTGAGAAGTTATCCATTTTTGAATTATTTTCATGTTTATTGTACGATCAGTTTTGGGAAGCATTCAAAATTTTAAAATATTTAAATATGGGATTTGATCGTATGACATAAATAGCGATCGTTTTTCTTATGGTTATGTTGATATGTTTGTTTTCTTTTCGTTTATTAAATGCTTAGGATTTGAAATGCACTTGAAATTTTAAAATATTGAAAATTGGAAGTTGATCATATGCCATAAATAGTCGTCGTTTATTTTTGTGGGCATGTTGATATATTTGTTATGAGTTGTCTAAATTTTAGAATTTGGTAAAATTGGGGATTTTTTTTAAATTATTTCTTACGTGTACCGGATGCTCGGTTTTGAAAGGCATTCGAAAATTAAATTCGCGTTTTTTTTTTGGTCATATGACATCAGTAGGCGCTGTTTATTCTTGTAGTCATTTGTTTTTCCGTATTTGTAAATAACGTGGTGTGAAGAATTGTAACTTCGAAATGGTCACATTTGGAAGTTTTTTGGATATGATTTTATTGGAATTAAAAAATATTGTGTGTTTGCATGTTTGTCAGGAATTTAAAGATTTTAAATTTTAAATTTGGTCATATGACATATAGGCAGTGTTTGTTTTTGTGGTCATGTTTTTTTTTGTGATCATTCCGATATATTTTGCATGCTGTTCTGGTGGACATGGTTAAAGTCATTGATTTTGCAACATTTAGCAGTGTTCGGAAATTGTTTAAATATCGTAAAACAATATCTATGAAATGTTTTGAATTTTATAAAGCATGTTGTAAATTAATTTTTTTTTTGATTCAGTTATGTTTAGGTGGCAATTAAGTTTAAAACGGTTATTTCTTAATTTTTACATTTGTGGTATTCTTATTTCGATATATTGAAGCTCATGATATAATTGGGTCGTTGAATTTAATTGTTTTACCGGACTCTTTTTGAATAAGATGTTCGGTACCTAATTTTTTTTTGGGTTTATCATACTAAATGATTACTGGTATTTTTTGTTGTGGTTTTTATTTAAGTTATAAAGGAAGTTGTAAAATTCAAATTTTGTGTAAAATTGAAGATTTGAAATAACTTTGGGAAGATCACAATGTATTTGGAATGTTTTTTTTTTACAATTTTGGGTGGAAATTGAAATAGTTTGGAAAAGGTCACTAAGTGTTTGAAATGGCTGTTTTGATTTTTACATTTTTGTTGAAATTGATTTGAATTGATTTGGATTTCTATTTCAAAAGTTACAAAAATATTGAAAAATAGAGAAGTAGAACAGAAGGGGAAAAAAAAATAAAAGGGCCGAGCCAGCCCACAGGAAGCAGGCCAGCCCAGCAGCGGGCCCGTCTTCCCGGCCCAGGCCCACGGTGACGTCGCGGTGACGTCACTGTCGCCGGACCCTGCCGCGGCGGCGGCGGCCTCGCCGGCGGCGAACCAGCGCGTTTCGGGACGCGCGGGTGGGCGCGCCGGACGCGCGCAGACGCGGGGTGGCTGGGAGCGGCGGCGCCGCCGCTTCTGGGTCGCCGGAGCGTCGCCGGCGACGCGCGAGCGCGGCGGTGGCCAGCGGGGACGGCGGCGGCGATTCCAGCGCGTACGCGGCTTCCCGGCAAGCGAAAATCGTGGAGGAAGGAGAGGAGGGGACGACGAACCTGGCCGTGCCCATCGATCTGAGCGGGGAGGCCCGAAACGCCGGCGCACGGCGTCGGCGGCGACTTTCCGCCGCGCGCGAAAAAGGAGAGGGGAGGGGAGGGGAGGGGACGTCTGCGGACGGTTTTGCTCGGAGGCCCCTGGAGTTTCGGAATTTTGCGGAACGGTCCTTGGCGGGGTTTTTTTTTGTAAAATGGCGGGGGGTTTTCTGGAAAAGATTGCGCCAAAGTTCGTGCGGCTACAGCAATTGGAAGAAAGTCGAGAGCTACAGTAACATGTAGCAGCTACAGTGTTTTGCGGGTGGAGGTGCGATCAGGACCGTTCGTGCGCGCGATCGGACGGGCTGTGTTATTTGGGTGACGTGGATAGCCGAATTGAAGCTCAATCCAACGTACTTTCATATATAGTACTATAGGGGAGCTGAAATTTAAACACAACAAAAGTATCCAAAAATCCTATATATGATTTGTAATTACTTGTATTTAATCAAATTAATTAATAAGACGAAAATTTGGGTTATCACACCAACTGTAGCACTACTCGTACAAATATTCGACACATACAAAAAATAACGGATTTCATGGTGACAACTAGACCCTAAAACAGATGGTTAACTCTATAAGTACAGGGTTGATAACTATTATTTAGATGACGACGTAACTACATTGATTTGTTGGTGGATAATTATATCATGAGCACAAGTGTAACTCCATCAGAACATGATGGGTAACTACGAATGTTCTAGATGAATAACTGTTATTGAGAGAGTATATTAACTATATCGATCGATTCCGTGATGGATAATTATATCGATTCTAGGCGAAAATGGGCACTGCCTACGCCTCCGCCAAACAGGACACTATCGATAGTGTTCGCAACTGGGGGTAACGTTAGGATGAGTTACAAGTCGCAACACCCAAGCTTGAGTAAAAGCACAATGTGAAAACAGCTAGGTATGGACATAGCACAATCAGCAATGTATGCGTAGGAGGGCATGGCCTAGTGTTGCATGCATAGAAAATTAGCTGATGGCCGGCGAGGTGCGGCTGCATGGTGGCGAGTGGGGCAGAAGCTAGCTAGTGCATGCCTCGCCCGCGGGGCAGGAGCACGTGAAAATTTCTAGGAATAAGACAATGACTGTACCGGCATGTGGGTAAGATTATTTTCAGACCGTGTTCTTAGACAAACAGAGGAAGTCAAAATGTAGAAATTCCTAGAAAGAAGAGGAAAAAGAAGAGAAAAAAAGAGGAAAAAGACAACGACTGTACCGGCAGAAGATTATTTTCAGACCATTCTTAGACAAACGTAGAAAGGTCAAGCCGTGATTTAAGAAATGCCATAGAAAATTAGCTGATCTGTCAAGTGTCATCCTTTTTTTTCAAGAAAATGCATAGAATGCATGCCATGACATTAAGAAATGTAAGTGTCATCCCGCCGGCAAGGGGAAGAAAATCAAATTATCAAATCAGAAAGGTATTCCTCTACTAGTCTATATATAGTTAACCGCCTTACACAAACAGAGCAAGTCAAAACTTAAATACTGTCTCAAGTCGCGAGCTCACAAGTCCACGAGAACAGTTGTCCATCCATGGCGTTGCTCCAAGCTCCCGAGCTCTTCGCATGGCTCCTCGTCGTCCTCGCCAGCATTCTCCTCCTCAAGAAGCTCCTCGCTGCCCCCGCCAAGAAACGCGATGCTGTCTCGGCCTCACCTTCGCTCCCGCGCCCGAGGGGCCTGCCCCTCATCGGCAACCTGCACCAGCTCGGCGCCAACCCGCAGGACTCCCTCGCTGAGCTCGCCACCAGGCACGCGGCGCCCCTCATGCTGCTCCGCCTCGGCTCCGTGCCGACGCTCGTCGTCTCCTCTCCGGATGCGGCGAGGGCAGTGTTCCAGCCCAACGACCGCGCCATGTCCGGCAGGCCGACGCTCTACGCCGCGTCTCGGTACTCCTACGGCGGCCAGGACATCTCCTTCGCGCCCACGGATAACGCGTTCTGGCGCGCCGCGCGCCGCGCGTGCCTGTCTGAGCTCCTCGGCGCCCCGCGGGTGCGCGGGTTCCGCCACGCCAGGGAGGGCGAGGCCGCCGCTCTCGTCGCCGCCGTGGCGGACGCGTCCGGAGCCGGCGCGCCGGTGAACCTGAGCAAACTGCTCCTCACCACGAGCAACAGGATCGTGCGGCGTGTCGCCTTCGGCGGCGACGGCCGCGGCGAAGGCGCCATGGAGACGAGCGCTATCCTCAAGGAGACGCAGAGCCTGCTCGGTACATTCTGGGTCGCCGACTGCGTGCCGTGGCTTGGATGGTTGGACGCGCTCCGTGGCCTGCGGGGACGCCTGGAGCGGAACTTCCATCAGCTCGACGCGTTCTACGAGAGCGTCATCGAAAGCCGCCTTGACAAGCGCAGGTCCGCCGCCAACGACGAGGAGGACCTGGTTGACGTGCTCCTCCGCCTGCACGGCGACCCGGCGCACGGGAGCACCTTCGGAAGTCGTGACCAGATCAAAGGCATCCTGACAGACATGTTCATTGCCGGGACGGACACGTCGGCCGCAACGGTGGAATGGACGATGACGGAGCTGATCAACCACCCGGACGTCCTCGCCAAGGCGCAGCACGAGGTGCGCACCGTCGTCAACGACGGCAACGGCATGGTCCGGGAACCTGACCTCCCACGCCTCGGCTACCTGAAGCTGGTCATCAAGGAGTCCCTGCGGCTTCACCCGCCGGCGCCGCTCCTGGTGCCCCGGGAGACCACTGAGCCGTGCACGGTGCAGGGCAGCGAGATACCGGCCGGGACGCGGGTGCTCGTGAACGCGAAGGCCATCGGCGCGCACACCGGCGCGTGGGGTCCCGACGCGGCGCGGTTCGTGCCCGAGCGGCACGGCGAGGTCGACGCCGGCAAGGACTTCAGGCCGTGGGTCGACGACAGCTTCGCGCTGGTGCCGTTCGGGATCGGGCGGAGGAGCTGCCCCGGCGTGCACTTCGCGACGGCCGTGGTGGAGCTGGTGCTTGCCAACTTGCTCTTCTCCTTTGACTGGCGCGCGCCGCTCGGCGAGCCGCTGGACGTCGAGGAGGAGAGCGGGATATCGGTGTTCAGGAAGAACCCTCTTGTGCTGCTGGCGGAACGGAGACGCGTGCCGGCGAGCCAGTGAGACAACGAGAACTGCTTACCAGTTCGCCGATGATGAGTAGGGATTTGGTGCTCCCGAGCTCCACTTATCCTGCTCCTTTAAAATAATTCAAAACAATATTTACGAGTTTTAAAAAGATTGAATAAAATCATGGACGTGGATAATATGTACCCCACAATCATGCAAAAACTCAACTTCAAATACTTTGTATTCCGAACTACATAAAAATAATAAAAGTGTGGATCTGAGTATGCACACTTTCAAATCTTCAAACTTATCAGATTTGTAATTTTTGTAACTTAGTATACAGCTTGCGTCTTTATAATTTTCACATATCACAACATAACCGTATTTAAGTTTTAAAATTCACACTATATACCTGTATCCTTTTTTTACGTGTGTGATTTTTTTTTCTGTTTTCAAACTTGAAAATACAATACTTTTACGCTCTTAGAACAAAAGATACACTATCGAACCAAGGGAGCCCTCTAGTTCGAATGTTCGATACTCTTCAGTGGAGACGCTACCTTGGTTTGCATGCATGGCCCATTTAACCAATCTTTGTAAGTAGGAAAGGTTAGAGAAGTTACAATCATAATCTAGAACACAATGATGCACTAACGCGCATGTGTTTGTGTGGATCCTATTCCACGCTACACGATCCACACAATTACGTACGTACGTGACAACGACGAACTGCCCCGTCGCCCTCAAATTCCATTGGTTGCGCGTCGCCGTTATGCATTTGGTTCGTTCACACACACGCACCAAAAATAATCAAGCATGCATTACTAATTTCCTATACACTCTTGTCTTTTGAAGTACTGAATGTTGTTCTCTGCACGTCTTGGGCGTGTTTCGTTGGTCGTAGCCGCTAGAAACACGCGGAGTGGATGAAAAAAAATAACCGTTTGGTTGCTCGCCCGAGGCGTTAGCCCTAAGAGCATCTCTAACCTGCTCCCCAAACCTCCCCAAACGTCTGAGAGGACAGCCCGGACGGCGTCCGGGCTAAGAACACGCAACCAACCGGTTTTCGCAAACTCAATCCAAACGTCTGAGCTATCCGACAAATTGCAAAGTCAGCGCATATGTGGGAGGGTTTGGGGCGGTCCGGACGTGGCCGGACAGCCAGCCACGTCGGATCCGGCCCACTCCGACCCCAATATATCCACTTCATCCCCACACCGGATCAAACCCTAGCTCACTCTCCTCCGATCCTCTTTCCACTCCACTCTACTCCTTGTCTTCTCCACTCCCGTAGGTTCGACCATGGCTGGCTCCGGCAGTGGATCTGGGTCTTTGGGGTGATCCTAGGGACGAGAAAACAATGTTAGACAGACAGCCTAAGACGAAGTGGATGAATGTGAAGTATGTTAGACAGGTGATCAACCTTGATATGACCTTTGAGGTGCTCGGCCTCCAAGATAATGCTCTGGCTTTCCTCATTCCACTGTGTACCACTAAGGTCTTTGAGCTTGCTAATCAGGACCCACCTAACATTCCACTTCCTGAGGTGGTTGTACACACCTAAGTGGAGGTCACCTCTTGGCCACAGAACTAGAAAATCAGCTTGGCAGCGTTCCCGAGCTGCACATCCTTGAACCCTTTGCAGTTCGCACGCCGGTCTGGATGATGTCGACCATCTTGTTCATCAAGAATGTGGACAAGAACAGAGCCGAATTCATGGTCGTCCCCGTCTTGTTCTTGTTGCTCCTGTCAATGGCACACTTGAGATTGAGCTGACCTCTGGCAGATCGACCATCTCGAAAGACAGACGAGTGCCATGAAAATCTTCCTGTTGGGAGGCTGGCACGTCGAACATCTGAGAGTCCGGGACCAAGGACAGTGCAAGGTCGGTTCGGCAATCTGTCAGCGCTTGCGAAAAATCATCAGTGGTGAAGTCCTATAAGGGGGTTACGGGCAACACATCAGCATGAAGATCTACCACGGCATCATCATGAGCTACGACAACTTGAATGAACAAGAACTTCTACCACAGCATCATGACGAACAAAGCAAAATATACTCAATTTTGCTCATATCTACTACCTAACATGCTAGATCTACTCAAATCTACTAGCTCACGGTACACCATGCCCATCTAGACCTAGTTATGTACCTACTGCTCACAGATATAATCTACAACAACTAGGGTTTGAAGAAACTTACAGGCATGGTAGCAACAGACATGGATCCTCGCAGCTCGGAGAAGAGGAAGAGGTGGAACCAAGCGCCTGCCGTGCAGCAATGCCGGCCGGAGAAGCAGCTTCCGCCGCTTGCCTGCTCGTGGAGGTCTTGCTACACTGCCGGAGGAGAGAGCTCGAAGGGGGGGATGGTGGCGTGAAATCTGATGGTGAGCATAGGGGATGATATAGAGGGGCGAAAATGGAGGGCAGTGAGACGAAATATCTCCCGCCGCATTTTCGCGTGTGCGCGCGGCCTCGCGGCTTTGCACGAGCTCAGATAAGGAGGGCGACGGTGTTCCCCATTTTGCACGTGAATGGCCAAATCGACCGTTCCTCCAGGGCCTGACCAGACGGTGTTTTGAAATTCATGCTATGCAGATACGAGGTACCGACCCAGGTCAACAAACACACGCTTTTTGCATACACAGGGCCTGGCCCAACCCTTTGTGGAAAACCAAACACGCCCATGACGATCACACGGAAAAGGATACGACGTCACGTCATACTTGCATGATTACGACCAATCACAACAAAGTGTAGGCAACAGAGGATGGCTACCATTGGCCTGCCAGTAATATAAGCCTCAGATAACAAATCGTGTTGCAACAAGCAGCAATATGACAGCACTGCCCATCTCAAGTCTCCCAAGAAGAACAAAGAAAGGATGGAAGCTCGTCCCTTCAGACGAAGAACATGTTCTTGCGTAAATAACGTACTCGTAATATATTGACTCGTTTACTGCCTTTTACTGGTCCTTGCGGGGTTTTTTCTTCCTTGTAGCGAAACTACTTGGTCCAACAGATTCTACTGACAATCGCTTTGTCCTGCTACAGGAGGGAAGGAAATATTATCCCTACTGACGTGTCATGCATTATTCGACTGAAAGAAATGTTTGAGAATACCTTGAAGCTAGTTCCTCCGACACTTCATCGTCTTTGTCAGCCATATCATCATCTTCCTCGTCATCTGTCACATTCATTTTTTAAATCAGACACTGAACATTCCATACTAGATTTTTGTGTGCATGACTATTTTATTTAATTAATAAGAAAAGGTGCAGTAGGAATGCCACTAAGGGCTCGCTTGGTTCGTCGGGACAGAAAACGATGCGGACTATTTTCCGGACATGCTTCGTATTTTCAGCCAGAGGTTCCCACGTCCGTAATTTGAAACGATGGTTTTGGCTAATTTCCGACATACCAAGCGAGGCCTAAATGGTATTGAGAAGATCGCAATGTAACTACAAGATCTTACATACATAACTTTAAGAAAGTGCTTCTTTGAATGCCGGATGTAAATTAAACAATGGAGCTTCAAAGAGGATCATGTGATGGTAACAGAGCACAAAATCCCAAAAGTGGGGCATACAAATATTCGGTCAAAATACTGGCGAATATAGCATTCGATGGTAATATTTTAGCTTCTTGTGGAGATGTATATTTGACAAAAAAAAACATAAAAGGGTGCAGAAACTGCCGTCAAGAACAACTTCTTGTTACACAAAAAAAATGTGAGTGAAACAAAATGAGCTATCCACATATAGGAATGCAAATCAGCTGATACAACAACATATTTCTCTTAATTATTATTTTTCTAGAACTCTGAATTGTCAGTTCATGTTCCACTTAATTGGTAGTTCAATTTGAGCATATTGCTCTTGTATTAAGTGGTGATCAAGATAACTAGGATCAGTCAATGGGCCATCGCAATCTGCCCAACTTCCATCTTTACACACAGTCTGCCTCTTGCCTGTCTTAAACACTATGTGCATGCAATCATCCAGTCCGTCTGCAACCAAGCTACAGGGTGGATAAATTATGTTTCGCAGATTTTTTTGTCTGCAAAATAAGTTAAGTTACTCACTACAGATGAAGTGATAAACCTGTAGTTTACCTAAAGAAGATATCTAAGAGCAACAGTTTGAACCGAATACTATTTGATGGGATGGAGCAACAAGATCTACCAAATGTGCTGGTGAACTATATAAAGAACATTTCAGCTTTGCTCAATGAAAGCAATTACACATGACAAAAAAAATTAACACTTACCAGACGCACTTTTGTCAGGGTACCTACTACGGTAGTACCTGACGGATGCACGAGTACTGAAGACGGCGATGTATCGAGGCTCAGCGACCAGAGGCCAGTGCGGCCCACGAAGCCCAATCCCCGGTTCTGCGGCCCAACCTGGCAGAACTGACTATAGAAGGAAGCTAGCACCGCAGAACACGCCATCCGGTTGGATCACGGCAAAACGGCTTTCTATCCCTGTATCTCTGCTTCTTCTTCCCCAAGCCTCCCTTCCTTCTGAACTTGAACTGGCTGCGTGCGATTGTACCCAATTCCTGGTTGTAATCGAGTGAAACCCTAGCAGACACCTTACACCTGGTATCAGAGCCGTCCCACCACCCTCCAAACTTCTCGCCATCCCTAGATCTGGAGTCTATCATTGAAACCCGCCGGCAGAAGCAAGTTCGAGAGGAACGCGAAGCAAACATGGGCGCGGAGGACATCTCCAACGCGGAGCTCTTCAACCAGCTGAAGGGGCTCCTCGTGGACGCAGAGGATCGGCAGGCGGCCCGCTCCGACAAAATCGACAACCGGCTGGACGGGATCGCCAACGACCTCAACTCATGGCGTCCGCGGCTGGAGAGCCGCGTCGACGCGCTTCAGGCCGCCGTCACCACACTCCAACAGCAGGCGGCGGGCAAGGCGCCGCTCCCCGATCCACAAGCAGCGGCGCAGGGAGATCTGGCAGCGGCTCATCTCGCTGACGCCCGTACGGTGGTGGGCGCATCTCTGCTTGGGCCACCGCCGGCAGGGACCGATCTGGGCAAGGCCTCGGCGAGCTTCATCTCAACCGGAGGCAGAGCGTTGGGATCCCAGCGATCTCAACGCCTACCCCGGTCAGGGGTACGATCAATTTCCAGACTCCTATGTATCTTCGCAATAGTTTCACTGAAATGGAGTGCTCGGCAAATCAGTTGTCAGCGCAATTGGGACAGGCAAATCCTTCGTTACCATATCCGGTGTTCGATGGGGATAACCCTCAAATGTGGCAGTCTCTGGCCGAGCAATACTATGGCATGTTTGGCATCCATGAGTCGTATTGGGTGCCCATGGCCACTCTGAATTTTGTTGGTTCTCCCAAAGTGTGGTTACATTCAGTTAGGAAAAAGTTGAGCAACCTAGATTGGACAGCATTTTGTACATTGCTGTGCACTCGTTTTGGTAGAGATAGACAACAGTTACTTATTAGACAGCTTTACACTTTGAAACAACATGATACAGTTGCTGATTACATAGAGCGTTTTGAAATTGTAATGAACAATTTGATTGCATATTCTGATGCTATACATCCCTTGTATTTTTTGACACGTTTTATCGAGGGACTGAAGAAGGAAATACGAGCTGTGGTACTCGTCCAAAGACCTGCAGACTTGGATACTGCTTGCGCTCTGGCATTACTTCAAGAGGAAGTGCAGGACAGCACAAAAACATATGGCTATCATTATTCAGAGCGACGTTACAAGAGCAAACAGTTAGCTCTGCCGCCTCCAACTATCAAGGCATATTCACCACATTATAATAATGAAGCAAGTGACAAAAGGGGACAGGAAGCTGCTCGACGCCCAAATGATGCTGCATCCAAGTTAGCAGTGCTCAGAAATTACAGAAGAGCAAGAGGGCTGTGTTTTACTTGCGGGGAAAAGTGGGGCAAAGAGCATAAATGTCCAGCAACCATTCAACTGCACATTGTAGAGGAGTTATTGGAGATCATGGGAGCAGATGCTTTGGGTATCACAGTCGAACAAGATGAACAAACTGAAACTGAGGATTGTTGTTGTATTTCTGTACAAGCATTATCAATGACAGTGCAGGAACATGAGAGTAACCCTTCAGTGCTGCAACTGCAGGGTTGGATCAATGGACAACCTGTGAGGATGCTTGTTGACTCGGGCAGTACAGCATCTTTCATAAACATTAATCTGAAGGAGTCATTACCGCAGTGTTCTGACATCTTAAATCCTATCAGAGTCAAGGTGGTGGATAATAGAGAGCTCCAGTGTACTCAGGAGATAAGGGATTGTGTGTGGACATCATAAGGGCATGAATTTGCTACAGATTTCAAACTGCTCAAACTGGGAGTATTTGATGTCATCCTTGGGCAGGACTGGCTGTACAAGCACAGTCCCATGAACATTGATTGGCCTACCAAACGGCTAAAGATATCTGATCAAGGCTTCCCTGTGTATCTGCAAGGAATGGGAAAGAAGACACCTATCTGCCATGAAATAAGTGTGGAACAACTAATGGGCATCTCCAAAAATGCAGACATTGAACAATTTCTGGTGACTCAATCGGTGCAACCTGATCAACAGTTGGACCACCAGATACAATTGATAGAAGGGGCGCAGCCAATTCAAATTCGGCCGTATAGACACACACCAGCAGTAAAAGATGAGATAGAGAAACAAGTGCAGGAACTACTCAAAAGTGGAGTCATTCAACACAGTACCAGCTCTTTTGCATCACCAGCCATACTTGTTCAGAAGAAGGACCTCACTTGGCGACTGTGTATTGACTACAGAAGACTCAATGCTATGACAGTTCCAAAGAAATTCCCAGTCCCAATTATTGATGAACTAATAGATGAACTAACAGGTGCTCACTGGTTTTCCAAATTGGATTTGCGTGCCGGCTATCATCAGATACGCATGGCACCAGAGGAAGAGTACAAGACAGCTTTCTATACTCATTCAGCACACTACCAGTACAAGGTTATATCTTTTGGCTTGTCTGGGGCTCCTGCAACATTTCAAGGAGCTATGAATAGCATTCTTCAAACAGTCCTCAGAAAATGTGCTCTGGTATTCTTCAATGATATTTTGATCTACAGCCCCACCATTGAACAACATGCCAAGGATCTGCATTCAGTCCTCGAGTTGCTACGAAAAGACAGTTGGCAAGTGAAAATGTCGAAATGTGCTTTTGCTCAGCAAAGTTTAGCATATCTGGGACATATAATTAGTGGAGAAGGAGTGTCTACAGACCCTGACAAAGTAAAGGAAATTTTGAATTGGAAAACCCCTACAACTCTGAAATAACTGTGCGCTTTCCTTGGTCTGATTGGATATTACAGGAAGTTTGTAGCATACTTTGGTATTCTTGCTCGGCCCTTGTTTGACTTGCTCAAGAAGAATGTAATATTCCAGTGGTCTAGTGTTGCTGAAACTGCTTTCCAAGTCCTCAAAAAGGCTTTGGTCACTGCACCAGTGTTGGCCATACCAGATTTCAACAAACAATTCGTGTTGGAAACGGATGCGAGTAACCAAGGCATTGGGGCGGTGTTACAACAGCAAGGACATCCTATTGCTTTCCTCAGCAAACCATTGGGTCCTAAAAACAGTGGATTGTCCACCTATGAAAAAGAGTACCTGGCGATTCTTCTTGCAGTTGATCACTGGAGGCCTTATCTCCAGCATGCTGAGTTTGTCATTCGCACAGATCAGAGAATTCTTGTTCATTTGGAAGAACAACGACTACATACTCCGTGGCAGAAGAAAGCGTTTGCTAAATTGCTTGGTCTTCGCTACAAAATTGTTTACCATAAAGGCAAAGAAAATGCAGCTGTTGATGCCTTGTCTAGAAAAGATCATGAACTCGTCTTGGCTATTTCTTCAGTATCTAGCTGTCAGCCAGTGTGGCTTGAGGAAGTGGTTCTGGGTTATCAACAGGATCCGGCTACGCAGAAACTCTTGACACAACTTGCAGTAAGCAATGAGAATTATCTTGGATACGCATTGGTAAATGGGGTGATCAGGCACAACGACAGGGTCTGGATTGGGAACAATAAATCTCTGCAGCAAAAACTGTTCAGAGCTTTTCACAGCAGCTCTTTGGGTGGGCACTATGGGGCGCCAGTGACCTACAAGCGCATCAAAAGCTTGTTTGTGTGGCCAGGTATGAAGAAACAAATCAAAGACTGGGTTCAATCTTGTCAGGTGTGTCAGCAAGCGAAACCAGAGAGAATCAAAATGCCGGGCTTGCTCGAGCCATTACGGGTACCAAAGAAACCGTGGCAGCACATTGCCATGGATTTCATTGAGGGTTTACCGCAGTCTGGACAGTACAATTGCTTGTTGGTGGTCGTGGATCGTTTCTCCAAGTACGCCCATTTCATTCCTTTGGCGCATCCCTATACTGCAAGCAAGGTGGCATCTCTTTTTGTGGACCATGTTTACAAGCTACACAGCTTGCGTGAGACAATTACATCAGAGATCCGGTGTTTACCAGTAAGTTCTGGAAGGACCTGTTTCAAGCAATTGGCACGGAATTGAAGTTGAGCACGGCTTATCATCCGGCCACTAATGGTCAAACGGAGCGCGTGAACCAATGCGTCGAAACCTATCTGCGATGCTTTGTTCACGCCTGTCCAAAGAAATGGTGCAGTTGGATTTCTCTGGCCGAATACTGGTACAACACCGGTCACCATTCTACGCTCAACTCTTCGCCCTTCGTGGTGCTCTATGGTCATGAACCACGCCATTGGGGATTGACAGCTCCTGGATCCACCGCAATACCAAATGTGCAGACATGGATCACTGAGAGACGTGTGGTGCATGACTTGTTGCGCGTGCACCTGCTACGAGCTCAACGGTTGATGAAGAAGTATGCCGACCAGAGTAGAACATTCAGAGAGTTTGCTGTCGGAGACATGGTCTTCTTGAAACTGCAACCTTATATCCAAGCTTCCGTGGCTCCGCGTGCTAATCATAAACTATTGTTCAAGTTCTTTGGTCTGTTCCGTGTCCTGCAGCGTGTGAGTGAAACCTCTTACAAGATTGAACTCCCGGAAGGATCCACAGTGCACCCGGTGTTCCAT